>JACXIT010000182.1:385258-849497 GCA_014737525.1 Bombus difficillimus | reverse complement strand
ACCGCATCATAATAAATCTAAAGCACCTAAACAAGAAGCCACAAGCAGTATATGGGGCAGTTTTACAGGATCATTTTTTGAATCACCTAAATTTAATGAACCAGAACAAAATGCTAAAGCTATTATCCATTCCAAGTCTTTGCAAAGTACACCCACTGAAACTATCAAGAAGCTTGTATCTTCGTCATCATTCTCAGAAGATTATAAAAATAAACCATTGAGTCCCAAGAAAAAGTGTAAACAAGCAAAAAATTACAAAGGAAAGAATACTAATGATCAGATCGAAAATGTTCCTAGCCAAGATGTTTCGAATACATCTGATTTCAATGAATTAAAGCAACTTTCTCCAACTGAAACAATTGATACAAGTACAACTTTTGACAAAGATGACAGGATTAATGATTGTCCTAAAATAATAGAACATTCTTCAGAGGAAAAAAAAGTTATTGATGTTAAGGAGGAAGATGAAAAGTTAGAAACTGAAAAAAAAGAAACTTGTGAGCACGATTTAGATTCACCTGCCTCTGCATCAAATAAATTATCTTTTGTATCTCCAGAAAATGATAAAAAGAGTTCAGAGAGCATTGAAATTCTGGGTTCTCGATCTAATACTGATTGTACTACAACTCCCGAATTGGATGGTAGCCCATCTACCAAGGGTACCAAAGTTAATTCAGAGTCGATAGAAGTACTACCAGACAGTATGGTTACATCTCCAAGTTCTGGAGTGGAAGTATTAGAAGATTGGAAAAGCGATACTAGCCCTTATTTATCTCCCATTGAGCAAAGACACTCTGATTCATCGTCTATTTTAGATAGGGATGATACAGTGACCCCTTGCTGGGATGATATCAATGTCCCACAGATTATAAATAAAGAAAATGAAATAAATCCATCACCTTCTGATATTTCTCTGTATGAACCTCCGATGGAGAAAATCAAAACATCACACGAAAATTTATGTACGAGCAGTATGGATAGCACACCATCAACAGATATATATCAAGGTCTTGGATCACATTTATACAAAAGTGTATCCAGTAACCATTCAATAAAAGCTTCACCAGAAAGCATAGAAGTAATACCTTACACTGATGATGAGAGAGATGAAGCAAATTTGGCGGAAGATTCTTATACTTCTGCATCAGAAAGTACAATTGTAACAATGCTAGAAATGCATCAGCAGAAAGATCAAGCGAACAATGAAATGGAAACTTCTAGTAGTATTTCAGTAAGTGAAAAAATGCAGGATTCGAGTTCAGATGATAAGTTAACATTGAAAAAAGCTGGCACAGATGCAAGACTAAATTTGAATCTAGATTCTGTAACCGAAAAGCATAATTTACATTTGCCGATTGAAGCAATTACAACGCAACCGATTCGTAAGCCAGAATATTTTGATGGAGCAGGTCAAATATCCAAACCCGATCGAAAAAGTTTCGATCGATTAATGAATTCAACTATAGAACCTGCAGAAACAGAATGTTATTCTACCAGCGAAATTATTCATCCGTTTAAATCAGAAATGGCAGAAATTTCGGATCAGCATTTGATTTCAACAGACTCAAGTTGTGAAGGAACCTTGATAGGGAGTTCAGAAGAAAATCCACAGTATAAATCAGAAGAAAGAATTTTACAAGCGCCTTTAAACTCTAGTTCTTACGTAAAGACAATGTTAGAAGATGCGATGATCGAAAAAGCAGGTGAAATCGAAACAGAAGTACAAGGCACGGAAATGCCTCGGGAAAATTCACCTATTTCATCAGAAAGGTATTATGCCCGGAAAGAACTCATAGTACTAATACTATACTTAATTACTTGAGGGATATAAATTTGATTCCATTTATTACAGTCGGTCCGATCTAATTAAAATTGGTTCAGATCAAACCAGTGGTCACACTAGTGGTGATGAATTAGAAACCACTACTTCTAGCGATATCGAAGTTATATCCAGGTACAGGTATGACTGTAAGATAGTAATTATGAGTAATTTAACTTCATGTATTTTATGGCTATAAGAAATTTTCTCCCGAGTATAATAGCAAAATTTTTTGTTAAAAAAAAGTCCAAATGGTGATTCGAGTTCGACACAATCGCGACAGAAATTGCAATCAACAAGAGGTTGTGATCTTTTAATGAGAACATTAAAAACTAAAGGACATTCGAGGGAACTGAGCGAAATCAGCGTAGGATCTGATGAAACGAACGTTGAGATAGAAAAATTATTGAAACGTATACAAGAGATGACGGAAATATTAGAAGCCAGGGAATCGAAGCTCATCGATGTTAGTAGAATGAATATGGAATTACACGAACAAAATAATAATTTAAAGAAGTAAGTTTTCAAGAAGTACGTGATAATCAAACAACGTATAATGTCCGTTTAATGTTTGTGGCACTTTATATTTTACATAGGCAACTTGATAACTTTGAAAAACACGCAGAACAGAGCCAAAGCATAAATCAAATCACTGATGAATATACACAACGATTATCTGCCTTAGAAAGAAAATTTCAGCAAGCAATACGAGAACGAGATTCACTAAGAAAGAATTTGGAACAGTTAAAAGTAGAAGCAGCTACGCGTCTATCGTCTCAAGAACTGTCTACTCTGAATGCCGAGAAAGATGAAATTATTAAGGAACTTCGAGATGAAGGTGAAAAATTAAGTAAACAGCAGCTTCAACATAGTAACATTATCAAAAAATTGCGAGTTAAAGAAAAAGAAAATGATGCCTTGATAAAAAGTCAAAAGTACGTAAGTAATATTCGTTATTCCCTTTGTTCTTTTCCATTATAAAAATAAAAGAACAAGTGGAAACAGATGATAAATGTAATTGAAAGGTAACACAATACGAAACATTTACAGAGAGCAAATAGAAGAACAAACCTCAGAATTAGAACGTTTAAAAAGATCATTGCGTGCAAAAGAGGAAGTTGAATTATCTCAGATAGATGCTGTTTACTCGTTAACAGCACGAACAAAAACACTAGAAAAAGAAGTAGCAACGTTACAAAAGCAATTAGAAAATGCGATACAAAATGCAGAAACGTATAAAAAGAATTTAGATACTACAAAAACGTTAGTATATACAAAAGCATTTTTAATGTTTATGTACAATTTATAACTGCGTATAATTGACATATTATTAATTTCTAGGGAGCTATCTGAAACGAAGAAAATTTTGACTGCGACAGAATCAGAGTTAAAGGAAGCAACGACTAATGCTGGAGAATCATGTCAATTACTTGTGCAAGTAGAAGAATTGAAAATCAAATTAAGGGAATCCGAGGAAATGCATGTCAAGTAAATATTCTCCAAAAGATATAATTTCCTAGCTGCTATTAGAATCAAACAGTTCTTAATGCGTTTATTTTTTTTTTGTCTCCTATATTCTATATAGGAAGGAAGAATTTTTGAAACACGAAAATAGCGAATTACTAAAGCGTTTAGAAGCTGCTGAAGCTAGAAGCGAGGAACTTTCGGAATCGGTATCAACGGCCACAAAACCTTTACTGAGACAACTGGAACAGCTCCAGGCAAATTTGTTACACAAAACTAATAGTTTTATGAAACAAGAGAAAACATTGTCAGACAAAAATATCGAGTTGCAAACAAAAATAGAAAATTTACTCGAAACAGATCGTTATCTTAAGGAAGAGAATGTTAATTTAAAGTCTAAAATGTCTCAATTAGAAGCTAAGCTTGCTGCGAAAGAAAACGAAAGAATGCGGTTACAAGAATTGTATGATGAGTTGGTAGTACAAAAGGATAAGCTTGCTGAACAAAATATGAGGTAAGAAAAATTAACATTCTTTGTAGAAAAATCGATAAGGACATTATTTTTTTCAGGCAACGACAAACGATAGAAAGCCTCGATCAATCTCATACTTCGGAAATAATGGAGTTAAAACGAGAAATTATTGCGTTAGAGAATAAATTATCTATAGAGAAAGCAGCTACAGACGCAGAAAGAAGGAAAAATCATGCAATGTCAGAACAACAACAAAATATTGAAGACAACGAACGACTTAGTCCTACCCCTAGCACAGAACAAGATTCTGCGAATACCATAGACAGTATTTGGCCGGTAATGCATTTGCATACATCGTGATTATTGTTTCTCTTTTTTTACCGGAATCTGAATTAAAAAATTATATCTTCATATTGCAGTTGTACAATTCTACTGCCGAAAACAAAGCTGAAAGCTATACAATGACGTTCGACACTATCAGAGCGGGTTCTAGTAGTACTTCTATATTTGAAAATTTACAAGCTCAATTGAAGCAAAAGGATGGTATGTGTTTAAATATTTATCAATAATAAAGTACACTTGATTTAACTACTTCATAGTATCAATTATTCGCTTGAATTTTTAGGTGAAATACAACAACTTCAGTGGGAGTTATCACGGCGTAATATAGAAAGAGACGTGTTAAATTCAGAGTTATCTACATTAACTTTGAAGATCGAGGAATTAAATGTTAAGGTTATGGATGTTGCGGTTTTAAACGAAAGTTTACGAGAAATACAAACTAGATATGATGCGTTATTACAAATGTACGGTGAAAAAATGGAAGAGAATCAGGAATTACGTTTGGACCTACAAGATGTCAAAGAGATGTATAAAACACAAATTGATCAGCTTTTGAAGCGAGATGCCTGAAGCTTTTTATAAATAAAATTTGTTTGTTGGTTGATTCAATATTATAGATGTAGAACCATAACATAATTAACAATTTACGATGATATAGATTCGGCGATAAGTTTGCCGACGATACTATACATGATACAGCAACGAAGTTGCTGACGCCGTTTAAAGAAGATAAAACGTAGCAAGAGACTGATATGAAATGATTTTAAGAGATTTGAAATTCCGCGGAGTAAGAAAATGAAATTTTGTTTATACGTGTTTTACATGGAATGCTTATGGGAAATTGGAGACCTTTGTTTTTATAAATTTTGCAGGCAATTCATTGCCCTAGAATTCCAATAATTAATAATCATGTTAGTTTACAAACTAACATTTAACGCTAAAATGTAAAATTCCAATATATGCAATGTAAAATTTTACGTGTATCACCATGGTCACCGTGGTCGGTTCTTTGATTAGTTGTTGAAATTAATCATTGTGCACGCATTCATGTACACTGTATACAGATAGACTAAGGAAAACAACGTGATATAAGATGTAATATAATTTTAAAGTTTTCGATATTGTAATATAGAATTGAATTACGATGTAATTTATTAAAAAAAAAATTTATTGTGTTCCTTTATTGAAAGTTGTATTCTTTGTGGTTTCACTGATACAATGATGATTTACAATCTCGACAGAAGCAGGGAGAAGGGAGGTAAGAACAAAAATGTACAGTATATATTATGGGAGATTCTAGGAAATAGAAATAAAACAAAGTAAAAGGAAGAGAAATGATTAGAAAAAATAGCTTTGAAAAAATCCCAAACATAATGACATATATAATCGAGAATGACAGAATAGAGAAGATCATAATGTACCTTAAATAGAGGTTTAAAGTAAATGAATAGTAGACGTGATTGTTTCTCAAAAGTGTAATTAAACCAAAGGGAATACATCTTTTTCATAATTTTTTATACATACCGTAAACTTTATTGGTTATAAAGTGCGACCTTCTTTTCCTCCCCCTTTCCCTCAAAAAAAAAAAAAAAAAAAAAGAAAGAAAAGAGAAAATAGTATGATCCAGCAACGCTTATGATCATCACATGTTTAATATGAAAAGGAACAAATTTTGTTTCATACTTGCAATATCATTTTTTCCGACGTTTCCATTCTTATAAGCTATTACAGATTAATGACTGATTACCATGATTGTTGTATAATATTTGTTGAAACAGACTTCTAGAATTAATATGACAGATTCTACCAAATATAGAAAAAAATAATACTTACGGAAAATTTCGCGATAAACTTGTATGATTTGGACAATTATCGATTGAAATTTCGGAAAAACATGTACTCCCACTTCAGGAAAAAAATAAGAGTGCTGAGATCATGATGATTTACATTAATATCGAGTAGCGAATACGAACACGAAAAATACACTTTGTTTTTCATCCAGCATCTCCATAATCTCGGTTACTTTGTTCGCGATTCGACAGTGACATATCGTTCTTGGTCCCGCTTCAAATTTCCAAATGTATCCTTACTCATTCGTGTACGCTATACACGTTCTTCCTTTCAAGATTAGATTACAATTATAAAATTCAATCAATATTTACTAAAATAAAGAAATAATAGATATCGATCTTCTTTCGAACAAATATCTGTGGCAGTGTCACTATCGACGCGTTTGTCGTTATCGAGCTCCTCCGCGTCATTGTCAAAACTTTCTGCCCTTATTCCTTGTCATTTCAAAGATGCAACAGATTCTATGCTTTTCCCAAATCTAACATCGACATTTAAGCATACAAGCAATATACGTAATAAGACTGCTGATTTTTCGATCGTACGTCAGTTTATATTTTCTTCCTCTCATCTTTTAACCTGGTTGTCGAAACAATCTTTGTTGCCCTGCCCATAACAACAAATAGTACATAAGCGCACGCTTTTCTTTTAATTCTGTTTCTTTTCGTTTCTCGGCTATTGCACGTTAGTTTACTTTGACCAGAAGGAAAACGGACAAAGATTATGTAGACGCAAAAAAGGAAAGAAGAAACCTTGATATAGATCGCACAGTACGCATTGTTAACGAGAGATTTTTGAGATAATCATAGAATCAATGCCAGAATCGAAGTTTCGTTCGTGAATCGCGCTGGAATTTCTCTGTATGCAAGTGCGCGCTGCCGAACTTAAACGGCATCCTTACAGACATGAACTTTCTCTTTCAGGTGACAACGAAGATATACTTCACACCTGGTCGGACAGAGAGCTAGCTCTGTGGAGCATAGAGCGAAGAACGGTACTAACTCGAGTACCGTGTGTAACGAGCATTAAACCATCGACGCGATTGCGTCAATCTTTTTTCGTTCAGACCCATGGTGTCCAACCCTCATACAAGAGGGCTAAATTGTCGGTGCTCTGAGCTTCGCGTATCACGTATTCCACTTGTTCAGCCGTTGTATACTTTCTTGTTGGATAAGGATCGCATCCTTCTAACTTCATCCGTACGCGATGCCAAATGTTCAGTGCGTACGCATTTCGCTCTTGAACAGCTACGAAGAAAATATAAATCAAAGAGAAAAATAATAAGAAAATATTTATGTAATCTTAACAGAAAATCCACAATAAAACTAAGCTCACCTTTTCCTGTAGTTGGGTCTCGGGTCGGTGGAATTCCTTTCTTAGGACTGCAACACACACCCTCCTGCCTCATTAATTTTCCTTTTTTCTTTATCGAATTAACTATTGAAGTTTCAGTTTCATTCTCTCTTTCACGGTCCCTTTCCTTTTCCTTATCTATCTCTTTTTGCTTCTCAGACATCTTTCCTGAACTTATTTTCTTTTCATTGGCGAATCCTAATAACTCGTTGTACAAATTTGGTGCTACAGTTGCCATATTTTCCAATTCTTCTTTAATCGTTCTTCCTCTATTTGCATCTAAATTGTCGGATTCCAGTTCCTTTACGATCGCCGATATGCTTTCAGTGAAAGACCGATACGAAGAAAGAAATTCTTGCAGGCCATCGATGTTCTCTTGTTTCACCATAGTTCGTAATAATATTCGTACATCCGACATTAATCTATGATGCTCAGTTAACACATTTTGTAAGTTCGATACTTGCTCTCTCAAACGTTCTTGAGCTGAAAGCAAACCTTCTTGCTTTTCTTGCAATTTCTTTTGAACATCAAGTATCGCCTCAGAGATAAATCTTTCAGCCTGCTTTAGCCAGTTCATATCAACGTTGCTTTCCATGTGTAGTAGTTCGACAAGACTCTCTTCGATTGCGGTTACTGTTATATTTAAATTCATTGTCAAAATACAGCTCTCTTCCCAATGCTTGATCAGTTTGACAAAATTCGTATCGTGTGTCACACTTTCAGATGTCCTAGTTCTTAGAGCTTCATAATGCAATATAGAATTGCAGGTATTGATTACATTAGTCGCAAGATTATGCTGTCGAGTTAATTTTTCACAAGATGAGAGTACCGCGTTATCAAACGCGGACATGACTTCTCCGAGAGCAGGGTTCGCTCCAGCAGCCCACTTCAATCGTTGTACTGCGCTGGAAACAAGATTCTGTTGTTGATCTCGTGCCTCACATACTCGAGATTGCAGAGCAGAAAGTGCTGTCGCTGTTTTTCGAAGTTCTAACATAAATCCAGAACGATCTGAAAGAAAGTAAGAAAATTAATATCTAAAAACGGAAATGCACAATTTTAACAAAAAAATTCAAACAAAGACTTACTCAAAGGATTCATTAAATTAACATTTGACCTCATTAGTAAGCTATCCTCGTGCAACCAGTGATGAGCTGTTAATTGTAGCTGAAGTCTCTGCATGCTGGCTCTAGCTACTTCGACACATTGCTGAGCAAATCTAGCACTCTGTTTTCTTCGCCAAACACTTTCAAGAGTGCTACTGAGAGCGCTAGCTTGAGCAAGAACAGAACCAGAAAAGAGACCTCTCTTTAAACATATATCGACAACCTTTCTACACAATTCTTCTATCGAAACTTTACTCTCAGCTCCGATATCCCTTTGTTCAATCTCGGTAGTAACGCTTAAACCCATTCGCTGTAATAAGAAACAGAGTGCGATAGCTAATGTTTGAGAAGTAACACCAAGCAATTGACGTGACACGTAATCGGCTGTAAAGATTCTTATTGGTTTGTTTAGTCTTTCGTCATTGTAAATGTTTGCTAAACCGCCTTTAAATGCAGTTGCAATATCTCTACACATCATGAAGAACTCTTGTATGGTATGTAATCGTTTGACCAAAAATATATCCTCTAACACCTGACAAGCTGTCTTATTGAATATCGGTGCAGACATTTCTTTCGCTTCTCGAATCTGATCAATTTTTCTCCAGGATGAGGGAATATCGAGCGTACTCAAAGTAGCGATTAACGCGTTACCTTCCATCTGGAGCTTTTCGAACAAACCATTAAAGCCCATTAAAAGCATTTGACCAGGCGTCAACGTCTCATCTTGATTAGGTTCTTGAATTTCAGCAGGTCGAGATAGCATTGCCTCGAATCTTAATCTCATGTTATTCACGACGTTTTGTATCATTGCATGAGGACTTTCCATCTCCATAACAGTAAACCTGAGATGCATTTCTAACTGGCCTAGGATGTCACCAAGTGGTATACCGGATGATACAATTATCTCTGTTAGTTCTCCTATCATTCTAATTACAGTTGGCTCTTCCGTTATGATCGTTTTCATCGCTTCAGGCAAAATGATCGTGTGGAAATTATAATTAAGTTCTTGCAATCCTTTGTAGATGCAATCAGATCCTCTTAAACATTTTAATATAAGAGATATCTTGGGATCATTGTTGGTTTTATGGCATTCGGGTATCAAACTAACTAGCTCAGCAATCAACGATGACATTAAACGCATTTCGTCTAAAAACCAGTCTCCTTCTCTGGATGTAAGATCAACTAAACAGTCCCCTGCACATTTAGCAGCGCCTTCCATCATTAAGTATCTCTTATTCAAAGCGCAGAGTGCGGTTATATTGACGCATTCGAGTGCCCTTTCCGCGCCTTTATCTCGTCTCAGAAAGCTTTGTATCTGTACTCTCGATTCTCCATATGCTTTCTCTATTCTAGTGATTGATTCCGGTAAACCCTCCGAAACCATCCTCTCATATGCTTTCTTTAATCTTTCATTTGCTTCATTTAGAATCGCTTGCATTTGATAAGAAAATGTTATTATTTGTTGAACTTGCTGATTGTTGGAGATTTTGATCGGATCAAAAGTATTTTCAAATTGCACCATAACTTCACGACAAGTTTCGACGCCTCCAGTGTTTAAAAGCTTGTTAGCCCAACCGTGATAAAGTACTGTACGATGTTGCGACATATTACTCAGCGGATACAGGCTACAAATCGCTGAATATTGACTCAATAAATCCAAACAATTTCGTATTAGAATAGACTGTTGTGTAGCCAATTGTGTCAATTCATTTTCTGATTGTTCACATTGAAGTATCATTTGACTTTGACCAGCATTCTGTAAGAATTCTTTCACAAGATCAAAAACTACGTGATCCTCTTGACTCGTAGACGTACCCAATTCTGCCAACCATTGTCCTAATTGCGGACCTCGTACGATTGAAAGTGCCAACTAAAATAACAAGGTAACTCGATCAATTTCTTTAAAATAAAAGAAATAAACGAATAAATAATTAAAACTTACGTTGTGCATGTTAATCTGCTTTTCACAGTCCTCAATCTTCTCTTTCAACCCAGCTTTTGCTTTTTCATGGGCATCGCGTGCTCTTTTAAAAGAATTATAACGCTTTATCACAGAATATAGTGGATGATTACGTCCCATTGCTTGTGCTTCTTTGACTAGAGCAAGCTGTTGGTGTCTGTCTTGTAATAAATCCTGACACTGACGCGTGATATCCGTTGCCTCTACCCAACAATTCAAGTGGTGGCACAGAGATGGAAAGATCTTCACCAACTCATCTCTAAGAATCAAAGATCATTAGCCAATACAATACAGACTAATTATTATGAAGAGTATAAAGGTAAAATCTAATTGCCGATTTACAGACCTATTTGCTAACCATTCGGCACGCATTTCTGCTGCTCGAACGGCGAACATTGCTCGTGTTAGTTCCTGTTCCAATTGTTTCCTCCCAATTCCCGTACATCGTGCTCTAGCCTGGCAGGCTCCGTAACTTGCAATGCTGTTATCCGCACCAGCTCGCCAGTCGACTAACGGATCATATATAAACGCTTCAAGCAAGGTCAATAAGGTTTCTCGTCCTCGACGCATTACTCGGAGCGTATGTTCACAAGTTAAACGAAATATGCCCTAAAAAGAAGATATCATATTTTAACTGTGTATATTATTTATAATAGTAATAATAATAATAATACCATAACATGATTACGACGTAAAAAGTTATTGTACCTCGACTCCAGTTACTCCCAGTGCTGTTCTGATGTTTGGAGTCATTCTAAACGGCACTTTTTCTGGCACGCGTAAAGTTTTGCCTTTCTCAAAGCAAACATTGTAATCGATGTGAACAACCTCGCCTGTATTGAGATCAACTAATACATTATCCAAATGTCTATCACCGAGACCAATGATATAACCGATAATTGACATTACGGCCACCGAATAGGAGTAATTTTTGGTTGCTTGCCACCAACTTCCAACATTTATGCTATTGCACCAAATCTCTCTATAACGATAAACAATGATCAGAAAATATCGTTAATAACTTCCTTACACAGGAAAAAGTGATCAGGAAATGGAAAGGATATATAAGTAATGAGAATAATGAAAGAAAACAGAACTAACTTTGCTAGCAAATCCTTAGGAGTTTCTGCCATTAATTCAGCTAAAACTTGTTTCAAAACTTGAACAGGCCATTCTTTTCTGTTTTCCAGGCCGATTCCTCGCTCTTTCAGAAGTGGAGTTAATTTATTGTAAAATAGTTCAGACGGTCTTAATATTGCAGAACTACCAGTTTTATTAAGCATAGTACTCTCTCTCTGTTGCCATCTCTTGTACAAAACGAACAAGGGTGTCACGCCATCGACCCACTGTATTAATCCAGATCGTGGACCCAATGGTATAACTGAATAATGGCGTGCCCTATATACTTTTTTCGAATCACCCTTTTTCGACATCATAGTGTTGCATATATTTAAAAACTGCATGATTCTTTCATCCAGATGAAGGTCCTCCAGGCCTTTAAACAAATATGTGTATACGTGTCCATCGGAACCGTGGAACACAAGCTTTTTTGGTTTCGTTTTGGTTGGTAATATCTGAACATTATTGTCTACAGATTTTATAGTAACAATTTTGTTATCATTTGCAGCAACACCTGGCATAGCGATACATGTATTTCTCAAATTGGCTAATACCGGACTGATATCATTCATGGAAAGTGAATACGCGGCTCGTCTATGTACACGTTGAGCTAATTTGCCTTCCAATTGTTTCAAGCATATACTCGCAATCTGCGGTTTCGCAGGATTCTTAGGATTGTTTAATTTATTGATTGCTTCTTCTATCGAAGGGCCAAATTTCTCTTGAAATGTCTTTTCATGAGGCGTTTCGGCAGAAACGGAAGTCATAGCCGAAAGGTTTTCTAATATGAAAACTATCGGCTTCAATATAATTCTGTGTTTTTCTGCAATTAATTTATCCTTTTCCTCAATGCTCAACCACGAATTATCCTGCACTTTTTGTACTTCCATTTCCAGTTGTTCAAATCGCTTGGAAATTTCAGTGTGATGCTGACACAGTGTTGCTAACCACAGCTCATCCCACAGCAATGTAATTCGACGTAGCTCTTTGACGAGTATTTTCACTTGCTCGATGGAATCTTGAATCCTATTCGATAGACAGTCTACCAATTGCGAGAAACAACAATCCATAAATTTTTCTTGCTCGTCTTGATAAGCTACAGTAGAGCTCTCAGCGTCCATTTCCTCTTCTTCTTCGATAAAATCTAAATCGTTTTGAGATGAATCAGTTTCTGCTTTCTCATAAAGTACTTTATTGCAATTTTTCTTTTGACCAGAAACCGCTCCAACTACAGCTGGGAAAGTGATCAAGTGTGGTGAATTCTCTGCAACTCTGCACAGCAATTCAGATACTCGTGTACGTACATAAGACTCAGGATGGCTAAGTCTGGAAAACAATTGCGGTATTATTTCTTTCCATGGAGCAGTAGGAGTTGAGGAAAGACCAGACTCCAGAACATTTTGTAATTCGAGAGCGTGTTTCACAACCAGTCGTAGCAATCTAAGTGTAGCTGTAATAGTAGCACAATCGTTGGCCTCTTTAATCGCGGCAAGTTGCAAGTACTTGAAATACGCGTTCGCAGAAAGCTCGTAATATGCATAAATCCTCTTCTGTGCTTGCCTCCAGATATCGACCAACGTTGTGAGACGATCAGCGCTAATACGATTTAATATTGAAACGCTGCGTAATTGATTTTCTATCATATCTGAAGTATTAACATCATTGGAAGTGTCTGTAATGTCGCCTTCGTCTTCGGGAATTGTTTTATTTTGAGACAAAATTGAAAAGATTGCGTTCAAGTCAGATTCGCTTGTATCGAATGGTAATAAGTCTCGTATGGTTGCTCTGTCCGAATCAGTCAACTGACCTGAATTTGAATTATCTACGATCTTTCTACCCCATTTGTAACACCAACTGGCGAAACTGCACCACGCAAGTGGCAAATCTGGACATTGGTTTACACCCAGTTGCGTTAATCTACCGATTATCATATCTGAAACAGGTATTGAATTCGTGGTAGGACCGAATAGCTTGTTCATCAAGCCATCATTATGGGCAGCTTCAAATTCGAGCAATTGCTCCAATTGACCATTTTCAATACTGCCTATTTCTTGTTGTATCCATTTACCAAGAGTCAAAAGTAGAATTGTACCATTCTCACGTAAATCAGCCGACTGTTCTCCATCGACGATAGTTCGAGATATTCCAAGTGCAGTTGCACTACATACCTTTAACGCTTTATTAACTCGTTCCATATCATATAGCAATTTTGAAAATTCACGGAAAGCACGTATGTTATTCTTCGACCATTTTACGTGCATCACATTCTTCAAAACATCATCAGTTGCTTGATCAAAGTCGAGATTAATGTAATTTCGTTCGCCTCCTTCAAATCGACAAAGCTCTCGTTCGGATCTCAAATAATTAAGTAGTTCTCGTTTCGCTAGTTCAAAATTACCTTCCTTTCTAGCAGTTCGAACAATATGCAATCTTAGATCAGTTACATCATTATTATCTAATCGCGCTTCAGGACTATTATTCTTTCTTGTTCTACCGAAATATTCTGACCACCATAATGTTCGCGTCAGTATGCTCGAGTCCATGTGATCAAGTTTTTCGCTTTTATATAATTGGAATATATTTTCTTCCTTACCAGAAAGGATATTTTTTAACCCATCTGCTGAAAATCGTACTAATATAGATTCGTTTAAGTATTCCGAAGGTACATTTCTTAGACCTTCTTCCATAATTTTAGCTGCCACTCTCCGGCATCGTTCAATCTCTTCCTCAAAATAATCTTTATATTCATTTATATGAATTCTAAGTGCAATATTAGTCAACGTATTACCACATTCCACTAACGTTTTCGCGCAATTCCAATTTACCGTTTTACCGGTTCCTCCATCCAGTAAGCTCCAATCAGTTAGGTCGTCTAAACATATGTTTTCACCATTTTCGAATTTTTTTAAACATTTTGCTTGTTGAGAATCACTACTCTCTGTAAATAATTGTTTTCTGAGAACGGCACTTTTATCTCGGGCAAAAATTTCAGCCTCTTGCTGTTTCCAAGCCTCTAACCGGGTCCAGTCACTGACAGCTTCGTAACAATGAGATAACCGTTGCATACAAAAACCAAGTACTTGATTATCTCCTTCGGATTTAAAAGACTTGCCTTTTCCATCGGAAACCTCCTCATTCGCGCTAGTGCCATCAACACCACCAACGTTATTACCGTCAGCTACATCTTCTCCCTCTTCCTCTTGGTCTACATCTTTTCCAAGTCGACTATTTGCGACACGCATATGCTCCTCTATAATTAACTTATACGCTTCGGCAGCAGATTCGTAGCGATGTGCAGCTTCTTCCATGGCAGCTTTCAACCACGGAAATTTTCTGTCTTTTTCCTTAGTATAAACGTAAAGTCCCTGTAACGCCTCTGCTTCTCCCAATATTACCATAGCTTGTGCCGTACAAAGCGTCGCTCTTTCAAATTCGATACCCTGTGTATTATCGCTATTACTTAAATCCTCTAATAATCTCTGACTATTTCTCAGAGCACTGCTAGCTAATCCAGGATGCAACGACACTACACATAATGCCAATCGAATACGATTCAACCATTCTTTACAAGTCGATTTGTTAGTATGAAAGAAAGTTCTAACTGGTTTCGACAATGGTAACAGAGCGATCGCGCAACCCTCTGCTGCGTTATGTATTACTCTCTCAAGATGTTCAAGAAATTCAATAAATAATCGTACTCGAGTATGTTCGCTTAGTAGATGATCCAAGCTACGTTTCTCTTTTTTCGTTGTTTCAGAGCTGTATGAAATTTCACGTGCTAATGTTTTCAAAGCATTTTCGATTGACGTAAATGTTTCTTGAGGCTTTCCTAATGAAGTACGAAGCTTGTTCGTCACACAATGTTGAGCTGCCTCGAAACCGGCCCAGAAGTATAAGAAAGATCTATTTGCAAGTGCTAAACGATACATCTTCTTGGTAGTGTCGCTCTCAGATCTATAAATATAAATAAAATCGTACTATTTTCTCATTATCGTAACTAAAATAAACAGCTTGAAATTAGCTATGTCTGTCTTTACTTACACAATTGGCCAACATAAAGTAAATATTTCCGACAATCCAGCTGCATCAAGATATTGTTCTTGCAATAAAAAAGCCATATAAGTCTTGAAATGTTGTGCTTGCATCTCTCCAGTGCTAGTTCCTCGCATATGTAATCTTTGAGCAAGAATTAAAGACTCGGTCGAATAATTTTTTATTCCTTGATATTTCTGTAAGAAAAAAAAGGTTGAAGTAAATCATGCTTTTTTTTTAAATATATTTCCTACACTTACCTTCGTTTCCGACAATAAGCACTCTCTGTTAAGTTTTGGTACCACTATATTTAAAGGTATTTGTGTCAATAATGAACCATACTTGTCTCGTACGATTTCGTCTCGTGAAGTTAAATGTAACATCACCAAGTCTACAATACAAGCATACATTTCTTCTTTCCACGTTACGCTTTTTGCGCTCATTAAAATTTCAAAGAGATCACAAACAGCAATAGAAATATCTCGATCGATGGTAGCTCCACACGCAACAAGACTTGCGAGAACATTCTCATACTCCTTTGTTTTACTCAAAATGCCAATGTAATTTTCCGCTTGTATACAAATTTCTTGCATCCATGTTGATAAAAGCAATAACGTTTGCTCTGGTGTGCATTCATTATAAGTTTTAGCTATTAAGTTTAGAATTATGGAAAGATGACCACTAGTAGGTGATGTTGTTGGAACATCCAATGCTCCTGGAAACATATCCATTGGACGACAAGCAGTAGTTCCAGTTATTAAGCTTGAGCTTGGCACAAAATGATTATATCTAGAGTAAAACAGATAGTGCAATCAAAACTGCTAAATTCGTTATTTACTGTTCTTCTTTTCCTTATGACTCACCTAGAACAATGCGCATATAGCAAATACAAAATGCTATATTGCAAGAACGGACTAGTTGACGATAAACTGCTGTCATAAGGTTTCAGCTTAACTGCCAAGAGTTCTAAAATGCTTGGTTTTAATGCCCACATACCAATGATAGAATTACTCGCGTTAGCTAGAAAATATAATAAAACATATATGCAATGATATATAATAAGCTTATCTCTGTTGAATTTTACAATGCATTCATATATTTTTACCTATATCAGAAAGAGCTCTTAGCAAAAAGGTAACTACAATTTCTGCATCATTCTTTTTGTATTTAATATCATCAAGTAATGGATTATCTGTTACTAAATTTTCGATATCTGTTAAGATAAGTTTATAAGCAATTTCCAAATCCGACAATATGTAACGATACGATTCTTGTAATAATGGAATATTTTTTAGACTAAGAAGACTATGATATACTCCAAGACTGGCGTTTTGGATAGAAATTGAGTCACGAAATCTCAATTTGAGTAAAGCAGAGTCTTTCCCAAGCAATTTATGAACTAGTTCAAGTGGCAAGTTCGCGGAGACTTCTTTTATTATTTTTGAAATAGTATTTAACATAGAAATTATTGTGTCATCCCAAAAGATACTGATCCTTTTTAACTGAAGATCAATAAACTTATAAAGTAGCTCATGATTTTTTGTTATACGACTCTGAAGATGACCTAATAATAAAAATGCACATTCATTTGCAACAACTATTAGTTCTTCTTTTTCCTCTGTTAGATTTAAATCTTTCTTCATATTTATCTCCATCCATTGTATTATATTTAACAATGATTCTCTTTCTTTCAATGCAGCATCTTTCTCGATATTTTGCTTCAAATCTTTTAATTTATTTTTATTCAAATTCAAAGATTTAAACATATTGATGACATCCTCTTCGATTAGTTCTGATTTATTGGAATTTTTTGATGGTACGATGCCTACATTTTCGACGCATTTTAATAATTCTTCGGTAATTTCGGGTGTAAATTTAAAATTCGAAAGCCAGATTTCATCGTTGTCCAATTCAATCGCTTTAACGACTGTTTTCAGCATTTTTGATAAACAATCAGATAAAAATGACCACTGCACGCTTGGTGTGAGATTAGGATTCAAATGCTCAGATATACTTTTCGTAACTGTATTAAACACCGAGATCAAGGATGTAATGCGTCGAATAGATTCTCTAGAAGTTGGGGATGCTTCATCTCCAGGCGAGCTCCTACCACATTCTGGTAAAGATAATTCCTCATCATAGCTTTCCATGTCCTCTAAAAATTGTCCTAGTAGGGTTAAAGTAAACTGTAAATCCGCTATCCAGAAAGTTCGTAATCTTTGCAAACTACGACTGGCATAAGCTACAATTGTCTTTTGTTGTGTCGAGTCGATATGCCAGCCAACTAATATATCAACTGTATCACGGAAATGATTTGAAAACGTTTCAGGATAAGACTCCATTATCAGTAATATCGCATCCACTGTTGCTACTAATAGATCCGATCGATCAACATTTTCTAGCGTCGATTGCAATTGTGACATCATTAGCTGAAAGGATATCTAATGTACTTTACTTAAAATAATTAGTTTTGTTTCTTTTTTTCAGTCCAATCGAAAAGAAATTAAAAACTTGCACAATATCTACTAAATTAAGAAATAAGAAAAGAAAATTTGAGTACCACTGAAAATTCTTTTAGCCTTGGCGCCTCTGCATCCAATTTAAAAGCTTCAACGAATGATTTAATTAGAAGGCACTTTATATCATCTTTCCGTTCCAGTGAATATTTATTAAAGACCCAATCCATGTATCTGTGGATTTTCACACCAAAAATTTTACTTATATCGAAAGAAATGTTACATTTGATGAACACACTGTACCCTATTAGATCATTTGTTTACCGTTTATAATCTTGTTCAGTTGCATAACCAATGCGTCCTAAACATTTTGCGACTTGCTGTTTTGCTTCTTGTCCAGGCCCAGTATGTAGTATATCTAATAGGCTTTCACAGATGACATCCAAATTTCGTCTTATGTATCTTTGATTTTCAAGCGCTATTATACCTTCTTGTGCTTGTTTGCACAACACCATAAAATGATCATAATCATCTTCCCGATACAATCTTCTTAAAAGTTTGGAAATTCTAGAATCTTCTGTAATACGGAAATATCAATTAATATATTTAATTGCAATATGAAACATTATATTTTCTCAGTATATTCTAGAGATAAAAAACAATTTGGACCATTTATTCTTTTGTCGTCATAATATTTTCCTTGTGCATTTTCTTGATTTTTCAGCGATTCTTGAAATTTTGGTCTAGTCGTAGGGTAGTAACTAGTTTCTGTATTGGAATCACGTTCGATAGGTGTCTTTTTAAAGGCCCTACCCCGTAAAGAGCCTCTGGCACGATCTCCAGAGCTACCTCCTCGGGCCATTCGAAATTCATTGCGTGGAGCACCACCAATTCTATAATAATATAAACAGTTTATTAAATAAAATAGAACAGGAAATTTTAATAAACAATTGGAAGAATAATTTACCTTGGTTTAAATCTAGAGAAACTATGATCAGACGAATAGTTGTTTGTATTTCTTGGACAAATGACCAAAGTGCCTCGTGGAGCATTAAAATCATTGGAGTTATATCCACTTAGAACACCAACATCTCCTTTCTCCAACACACTAGCTCGATTGTTACTAACAGATTCTTCCTGTATCTCCGAACACTTAGATCCACGTAGCTTTGTGCTAATATTAGAGTTCCCACAGCTATTCATTACATTACTCTGCAGATGATCTGCATGACCTACACTTTGCATTAATAACGTACCAATCGCAGGTAATAATAATTTTTTATATTAATAAATATTAAAAAGCATAAAATCATAAGTATTCTATAATTGATTACGGCACGTCAGAATTCAATAACTTTCACATATTCTTAAGGTTACATTATTCGCACCTACATCCTTGGTGTACAAAGTTCAATGGTCATAAAATAAGTGAAAAGTAGTAATGAAAAAATAAGATAAATCCTGCAATATAATCAAAATCTATTACAAAGTTTCTCAAATAAAAACGACGTTCAAGTTATTTACGTATAAAAGATACGATAATTCATAGAGTGATTAACTGTCGTAATATCTATTTCAGTTTATGTAAATATCGTTCCCTTGGAAAGTAATATCGTAATCGCATAGAACATGGAACACACTTTGATTTCTTTCGGAAAATATTTTGTGGAAAATAATCGAAAGAAGATATCGAAAGGTGAAACAGTATCGTAACCGATTCTCCACGCGTTCGATCTATAGGTACACACCGTATCGACAACAACCGATCAACAGAGAACTTTTATAGCGACTTATAAATTGGTAAAAATCAAAATATATTACGGTTCTATTTGTATACCGATATAGGCATGAAAGATTCTTTGGAATTTCCGAAAAATCGTACATATGTATCTGTTTAAATTAACTTATTTAGGTGGATACACAAGAACCAACAACCAACCACGAAATTGAAACGGATTAACCACTATTTACGAGTGGTACCTTCCACACTGTTCATCGACATGCTTTCTGTAAACATCGAATAGCATTTTTAACATTATTCTTTTTAATCCTACAATTTTTTTCGAGATTCCTGGAACATTATGTGCAGGAAAGAAGTAATATACAGATAAAATAAGAAAAAATGGTGAAATGAAAATATAGATAGAAAAACAATTGAATCAGTTTGTTGGGTACCTTATATTATATGAGTTCTAAATAATAACGAACTGGCTAACGAAGCAAATAGACACTGGCACTTAATATAAAGAAAAATTATTTAAAGCAAATATAATTATTCTGTATCTGCATACATAAATTAAAAATTTTAGTATGGTTACGTATAATTACGTTACACTTCTACGTCTCCTACCGGGATGAAACTAAGTACAATGAAACGATGAAGCAACTAAATAAAACTTGAACCAATGTAAAATATTGTTGAAAAAATATCTCAATCGATTCTGATATCCAATTGGTTTGGATCAACCAATGCCATTAGAATTAATCCAAGAAAACCATCAATGATGCCACTGATAAGCAAATACACCATGTGAAATTGATAGAAAACGCATTTATAGATAGACGAAATAATGTATAATCACACTTCTTGATGTGTAATTATAGAAAACCCGCACTCTATCTAGTGTCAAACGAAAATGTATCAACAATCGTAATTGATTTTCTCACTAAACCCAAGTTTCTTGAGAATAAGCCTTTAAAAATGTTTACCGTTTTCAGGACGTATATTTATTAAAACTTAAAGTTAGGTGTCTGTAACTGTAACACAAATAACGAATAAGGTTATTTAGGAGGATGTTGTACCTTTCTAGTAAGTTTGCAACTAATGATCTCTGTATTACAGATTTTAAATTATTCAAGTTAACACATTACACATCATGTATNAGTAGTTCTGTAATAAATGGCATAATTTGGAATGAAAGAACAAAGTAGTGTAGCAAATTTGACAAATACAGCATTGAAAATAATATGTTAAATTATGATATTTTGTTTACATCATTTTCATAACAATTCAGTACTTAAGAAATATAACTTAACAAATAATAAATTACCAAAGTTGATTTACTTATAGGTTGAGCATATTTTTAACTAAAAGTTGATTATAATGAACAAAATTATGCTTTCAATGTATTTAATATTTTATAACTTTAGTGTCAGAACCTTACTAAATTTTTGTATGAATAGTTTAATAGTATACATTGTTAATAGCTCAATGGAGAAGCTATGATGAATATTACAACAGAACTATAATACATTTCAAGTTAAATTTAATGACCACTGCTGCTTCCTTTTGAATCTTCATTATAAAAGTTATGTTCTTGAGATGCCTCGTCATGAGGCCAGGTTGTAATTTTATCTGGTAGCATACATCCATCTGGTTTCAAATCAACGTAATCATCCATAGTCATCTCTGAGAACGGTATCATATTGTTTAGCTTGTCCAAACTTTTACGCATTTCTTCAATCTCAACATTTACTTCTTGAATGAAACTTTCTATTTTCTTAGCCTGTAACATGTTTAACACCATTTATAAAATTCAATTTGGGATATAAAATATAAAATAAACAGAAATATATTATTACGGTTTCATTCTTTGCAGCTTCAATTTCTGCTGTATAATTATCAGCTGGATATGGCACTGATAATGATTCATATTCTTTTTGAAATCTATCTACTAAACCCGGAGTCATAATAACTTTTTTATAATGTGTCCAATCAATTTTTGGTAGAGCTTCTGGATTAGCCATCATACTATAAAATATATATTATATAAATATATTATTTTATTGTCTTATATCTATTTAGATATGCTATATTTTACACTAATATAATAATTTATTCATATTGGTATAAAGTGATTATTTTAAATGACACAACTCTTTCGTTCATTATTTTTGAATCAATTTTCTAACAAGTTATTACTGTAATATACTTATCGCTATTTTGAAATCAGTACTAACAAGGTTAGGTCAGTTTACCTAGATTTACTCATACAAAAATTTAATGAGAAAGAACTACATTAATTTCTATATAATAGGAGAATAGTACATTTTTTAAATCACTCGACCAATCTAAAGTAAGGATTTAATAGGAACATGTGGAAATATTATATAACAGGATAAATGATCGAATAATGGAATGATCTTATGAATTTTACTAACCGTTGTAAATATTTATCAGACTTCGATTTAAAAGCGGCCAAAGCAGCTTTTTCAGTTTCTGGAACTCGCTCAGCGAGAGCAGCCCAATTTATCGCTTTAATCGCTTGCCGTGACATTTCTCTATGACAATTCCTCCGATCCAAACGTAACACAATTCCCGACTGCTGAACAAGTATGAATATACGTATCTATGAGCTGGTATGATTGTATAGACTATACTCTTATATGTATACAGTGCTAATTCTTTTTTACCGATATCGATTAATCGAATTTTCATATATCGAAACGAGATATCGATTATAGAGTACTCGATATACATAAATATTCGATTTAAAGGTATTGTTTCAGTCGATATTTATTCGTTGTAAATTGAAGCATTTAAGCATTAGCAGCATTAGGTAAATGGGAGATATCGCGATAAATAATTACGAATAATTAGCCTTTTTAAACACGTATACGAAAATAGTGAACTATGCAAGAAAAGAAACGTATATAATAAATACGTATATAACAAATAGAAGAAGCAGCATTCCAGAGAAATCGTTCGTTTACTGATCGAACCAGTTATAAGAATGAGTAAATTGGAAAATTATTTATAAAATATTCACATGTACATATATGTATATTCTTTTTTATCATATTAATATGAATTATGGTATACAACCTTACGCCTTATTGTACGTGCATTCAAACATAATTTACATTGTTTATGTTATAGTTTATTTTATATATATATATATATATATTTATTTAAATTGTTCAATTAATTGCAAACATTATAATCATAATTGTGGAGCAGAATAAATATGAAACTGGTAAACAAGAAATTTGATTTAGATATTGTAAAATAAGAAAAAATCATCTAATTAATAAAGAAGACGAACAAATGTATATACTCATCATACACGATACACATACAATTACATATATATGATTATATAGACAAAACGTAAGTTACATACTTGTATTATCTGTGTGTATGCTATATATAAATTTATATGCATCTAAC
Organism: Bombus difficillimus; assembly: GCA_014737525.1. Taxonomy (NCBI): domain Eukaryota; kingdom Metazoa; phylum Arthropoda; class Insecta; order Hymenoptera; family Apidae; genus Bombus; species Bombus difficillimus. Next base: position 826,356 of record JACXIT010000182.1, on the reverse strand, counting down.
ACAGGAATAACTACACAATCGTGCATGCATATTCATATACATGCATTCTCATGTAAGTACGCGTTCATACATCGAACGCGTGTAAGTTGTGTAGTGATGAAGCGCAACGACAGGATCGATAAAAGAGGAAGATCGTGGTCACGGGGTACATGGGGTATGGAGAAGGAAAGTAGACTAGCGAAAGAATAGAGAGAGTGAAATAGAAATTTAGCGAGTGTTAGTGGATGGGTGATTGCCGGGGTGGCGAGTGACTAGGGTGGGCGGAAGGGGTGGAGTGGGCGGCGATGGTCAGGCGGTGAGCATAAAGAGGATAGGATAATATCGGTGCGCGACCTCCGCGGTAGCTTCAAGTTCGCCGCTTTAATACCGGCAGATCTACGATGTAGTTATGCCGAAGAAAAGTACTAGACATGTGAGAGAGTCGGGGTTAACGAGAAGTTCTTATCATAAAAGCAATAATCTTGGAACCACATCAGAACCAAAAACGAAACACTTTCTAAGTGTCCGGATTGGTCTTACCAACGGCAAACGTTGGCTTTCTCTTAAAAAACGCTTAGGTCTGTCAACGGATGAAGATGTTGCAGTTTACTTGCTGGATCTTGCTGAATCTGTTTCCAGGTAGGATTCCAGATAGACGCTTGTGACAGATTAAATGCACCTCTTTCTTAGTTTTCAATCGAAATTTATTTAGACCGACGTTATAAAATACTCTGTTCTGTGCCATAAAAACTGTTTTAATCGATACTTAAACATACGTATCACTCGAAAGCGGGACTTCCCCTCTATCGTGTCCAAATTTTCCCTCGAATCGCCATCTTGTGGGGTTGCTGTCAGAGGGGTGAAAATAATCGATAATTTTTTATTCGTTAAAAATATAGTCGTCAATTTTATCGATTACACTGATTTTCATTGATTTTGATTTTCTTTGAGAACACGGATCGACCGATACAGAAGAAATGTCTATTTTATTTAACTCCAAATACGAAATGTGTTCAGGTAAATTAATTTTCACTTAATATTTATAAAAATACTAGTAACCATTGAACGTTTTCTGTCTTAAATTGATTCCCACTTTCTAACTTTTGTGAGACACTATTGTGCTTAACACTTTCTTTATACCTATATTTTACAGTGCACTCAACTGCATATTTTTGTTTAATAGACACAACCTTAAGTGTAATGGAGAAGAGGAAAAGGAAATGGATCAGGATAAAAAGAGCAAAACAGAATCGATGCAGACTGAAGATTTGATAGAAGATACAAGAGAACTTGTACGTCGAAGTTTAAGGAAACAAAGCAGTGGCACAGTTGTAGAATCTGAATCTCTTTCTGTTGATACAGCACAAACAAAATTGTCCAATGATACTGATGTACATGTCCGGCGTAGCTCAAGATCTAAGCATCATAAGAATAAAGCTAAACATCATAAAGATAAACGGAAAAGAAAAAGGCGTTTTAAAACTGAAAATATTGTTTCGCCATTAGATTCTATTAAACGATCTTCTAGTGATATAACATCAGGAGATGAGGAACAAATTTCCTTTAAAAAAGACAACTCTAGGACAGCTAGTGAAGTAGAGTCAAAGTTGAATTTAAAAAACAATCTTCGTGTTAGTACGAAGACAGCTGAATCTGTTATGTCAAAGACTGAACACATAGATAGCATAGAATATATAGCAAATGTAAATATTAACAAAAATGTACTTTATCATGATATTGGAGATGTCGATATGGAAAAAATTATGATGGTTGGTGACAAAAATGAGCAATCAAGATCTAATTGTTTAGCAACATCATCAGTTGCTAAGAGTGTAGGTGAAAATGTGGTAGAAGAAATCTCAAATGTAACAGATTCAACATCTACCATAGTTTCTCACGTCCAATCTAGTGAGGCAAAAGATGACAAGAACAGCCCAAGCGGTATGGTATATGTCAATACAAATTCTAGTTGTTCAAATATCAACATAAATACAGATCAAGAGATAGAAGATCGAAAATTGAAAAAGAAACGAAAACGATTAAAATATGATGCTGACGAAGACGACGATGAAAATGTAAAAGAAGATTCATCTGAGGACATTGTAGATGATTTTGTACATAAACATAGGAGAAAAAGGCACAAACACACTAATGAACATAAAAATCGTAAACATCACGATGTGCGGAAAGCACCGCAAGACGGAATAATTGTGCAAGAAGATAAAAATGCTTGTTCTACAATAGATGGTACAACTCCAATTACAATTGAAAAGCTTCAAAATGAAACAAACGTTGAAAGCCTAATGTCTGAGCCACAGAGATTAGCCATTAAAATAAAGCTCTGCCAAGAATGTAATAATCGTCACTTACAAGATGCCTGCCCATTAATAACACCTCAATATGCTATTTCAGATTCTATATCATATGAAAGCTGGTTAAATAAACATAAAGAAAATATGGAAGTTTCAAAGGCTATAAAATCAGATGATCCTATGTCCGAAGGATATGGAAAGATAACAGAAGATAATAATGAATCAGATGATGAATCTTTATTAACTGAACAATGTAAAACAAAAATGAAAACTCAGAAAGAGGAAAGGCAATTAACTGTAGATTTAGATCGACCATTATATGCTAGAGACTCCCTGCCTGAATGTTTTGAATTAAAAATTACCAATTCAGAACATGGACTTGGAATATATGCAAAAAATTCTGTTCCAATGCATGTTAAACTGGGTCCTCTTGTTGGACAACCAGTTAGGGAAATGGATATTCCTGATGATTTTCCCATGAGACACATTTGGGAGGTAAAATCAATGCAATATTTTTTATTTTTGTATGTATAAACTATGTTTATTTTAATCATTACACATATATCCTTAAAATGTTCCAATAATAAAACAATATTGTTCTTCCTTCCTCTTTTTTTAGGTAGATAATGATGGTAAAGCTTCGTATATAAGTACTACTAATCCATTAAAAAGTAATTGGATTCGTTATATTAGGCCTGCTGAAACAAAAGAGGAAAGAAGCGTAGCTGTAATAACAAAACAGGGAGAACTACACCTTGTTACTACACAGAATATTATGTCAGGAATGGAGCTGACTTATTGGACAGACTCTCAATCTTCAGCATGGACGCGGAAGAATAAAGTAGACAAAACGAGTATAGTATCATCTTTTCAAAATATAAATTAAGTATAAGCAAGCAATATCATTTGTTTAACTTTATTTTGATTTACCTAGATTGTGGAGGATGTAATTTAAATTTTGCCCATCCAATATACTATCGGTTACATTGCTGCATTTTTCATGACACGAATTATAGTTTAACCATAAGAAAATATCATTGTAAGGTAGACAACACTTGAATTACACTTTATATCGACTGTTTCGCATTTTGTAGTTTTGAACAAATGTATAGATATATGGATTTATTTCATATTTTTAGGTATGTGGAGCTGCTGTTTTGGGTAAGGATAATATTATGAAACACGCAGCGGAATTACACGCAGGTCGAGGTGCATATCAATGTCAATATTGCAAGAAATTCTTTTTACGTTTGAATTACCTTGAAATGCATCGTACTTATGGATGTGCTCAAAATCCTCAACGTTCAAGACCATTATGCGACTTTTGTGGTCGTAAATTTTGTCAGCCGCAAAAATTAAAAGTGCACATCAAACGAATGCATAACGGTAAGCATTTGTACAGCATGTAAATCTATCAATAAAGATTATTTTCAATTTAAATGAATGTTTAGATATGTCTGAGGTGCTCCGGGAGTTTCAGTGTAAATTATGTCTGAAACTTCTGGGATCTCGTGCTGCTCTTCAACGTCATATGAAAGAAGTTCATCATAAAGACGTAGTTGGTGCCGCGACTTGTGATCGATGTGGAAAAATGTTCCAAAATAAGAGTAATCTCAAAATACATATGTTAACACATAGTGGAGTAAAACCATTCAAGTAGGATCGCAATATTCCTGTAGATAATTCATTTCGTATTTCTTTAGTAAATACGATATTGAGTGCTTGTTTTTTTTTCTTTTTAAATTGCAGGTGTAAAGAAAATGGTTGCAAAGCAGCTTTTACGACTAAACAATGCTTACAATTTCATTACAAAAAAGTACATGGTCTTACAGAAGAAATGATGCCAAAAATCGAACGATCTGTTGCCTATACCTTTGATGCATATAGCGGTGGACTTGTCGAAGATGTCGGTCGTGGAAAAACACCGCGACCTAGTAGAAAAACTTCTCAGGTTTGTTCTTCACCAAAATATATCTTGTCTTATACATTTTCGTAAGATCAAATCGTTTCAAATCACAATATTCGTTTCATAATTTATGATTTCAGCAAGAAAACGATAATAAAATATCTGTGGATGATAGCAAGAATGACTTGAAAATTGAAACGCCAAGTATTTCTACACATTCGAGTATAATCGAGTTTGGTACAAGTCCTACATCCAAATATAAAATGGAACATAATTCACGAATTACAACGTCTTCGCTTCCGATGGGTGCGTCAATGTCAAGCGGTTTAGAATCGACAGTAGAAGGTGTGCGCACAGAAACGGATCTATATAGTACTTCCAGATTACAAAGTAAAGGAAGTAAAAAATGGCTTGGTGAATTCAATCCTCCAATTTCCTCAGATGTAACAGTAGTATCTAATACTATACCTCATTTATCAACAAGTGTTGTTACCGGAAATTCTTACGAGTTTGAAGATACTCGGAAGGAAATTGATGAGAAAGTATCATCATCGACAAACAATAGCAGAAGACAAGATAATATGACTCAAGATATTATAGAAAATGCTAAATTGGGACTTAGTGTTTATAGAAGAACTGAAAGCGCGAATGCTAGCTTGTTAGTTGAAGCTGCTCTTGATGCTGCTGAGCGGGATATAGGAGCAGTAACTAGTCCAATATTGGATGATAATGATCGCGACACAAATCTTTATTCAATATCCAGTCAGCTACAATCTCCATTACCTCAGAGATCACCAAACCATTTAGAGTCCTATATACAACAACAAGAAGAACTGATATCTCCTGCACCTACACCAGATAGCCGAAATACACCACCCACGCATTTACACGTCGATTATCAGCTGCATCGGCCCGTTGATTACATCGGTACACCAAGAACACATAACATTGATCAGTATTTACATCACGAAGAAATACCACGTGTTTCTTCGCCGAACGGTTATATACATATTCAACAAGAGGACTTGGTATCACCTTCAGGAACACCAAACCCCCGATATCAAGACGTGCACCATCACCATCACCACCACCACCACCATCATCATCATCAGGTATCCGCGGACAATTTATCTAGTGATGAAGGTGATTCAGTTGTGCAAAATCTCAGTCTCTCCGTGAAAGAGAAATCAATGCAGTTGGATCTATCAACATCATATAAATATGATTCTCTCGACCAAGAGTTCGCTAGAGAAAGAACTAGCTTTGAGCCTCTTGTTCTAAATGGTGAGCTTCAGGGCTTGGATATGTCTGCTAGAGGATTTCATCATACTTTTGGTGTACAGATACAAAATGCACGGTATCATCATCATCATCTGTACGAAATTGCAGAAAGACAAAGCGTTGATCTTAGCAGGACTGGAAACTATTCGATGCCACCTACTCCTCTTTCTATAACTTCTCAGGTGACATCTGGTTCTTCAGGGGCAGTAGTTCCTCCACCGCCACCACCTCCACCACCGCCACCGCCGCCCCCTCCTCCACCACCACCGCCTCCTCCAGCTCCTCCTCCTCCACCACCGCCTCAACCGCCACCACCACCTGCACCGCCTCCCCCACCCTACCCTCATAGCGATGTTCTCAGGGTTGTAAGTTTAGATCTTACACCCGGTGGACGTCACACTGTAGATCTCACTCTTTCAAGACCACATCACTTACACGGATCCGGTGCACGGGTAATAACGAGTCCTCAACCCGCAGGTTCTGGCAATCCACATATCGTACCTGACGCGGTTGATGGACGAATTCTACCTTCTCCTCCTCCAACGCCTTCCTTGTCAGGGTACAATCCAAGTTATCCTGTAAGTCCTGCTGCGTATCATCCACCAAGACCAGGATACCATCATTATTCCGGTTACTATTAACTAATACAGAGAATTTCAGTACCTTTACCTAACATTTTAAAATACCCACCGAGTAACTTTTTCAATATAATTTTTGCTATAAAACTATTTCAATCGTAAATAATCAAAGAATATGCTATATCACTAAGGTATATATGTCAATATTCCGACATAATCTATTTCGTTTCCGTTTTCTCTGCACAGAATCATAGAAATTCAAGACCGTGAACTAGTCGAAGTGAAATTCTTTTATATATTAAATTATATATTAAATTATGAGGATCATTCAAAAAGTTTCCATTCGTGGCGTCGTTTTCACACCATACGCAATATAGACATGAGTAATATCTGACGTTTAATTACTGAAACATGACCAGACTATCAATTAACAGACAGATCAAGATCAAACGTCTTAGAAAGCTGAACAACGGTGTGCTTCTCCATGATAAAGTTCGTCCTAGGAAATGTTCGGTATAAATTGCGGAACAGGAAGTGGAAAATTCTGAAGCACCCATTTTGGGCCTCTTCCACGTGTGAACTTCATGTCTTTTATCCCTTGGAGGAAGTCTGGGAAAGCCTGAAATGATCGCAGATCAATTTTCCTCGGACGCCAAAATGCAAGAAGCTGTCATAGATTAGTTCCGGCGGTAAACATAGGATTACTTTGAGCGAGGTATACGTTGATTGGTAACTCAGACGCCACGTACGGGAACTTGTTAAATGCCCCTTATAGATAACAAACGACGGAGACCAATTATTGAATGTCGAAACTTTATTTGACCTTTCTTGCACACATATAATAATGGAAAGTCAACGTTAGATACAGTAAAAACTTCTAGAACTTTACCATTCAAATTAAAGTACAACTTTGGAACAGAGATGCGCACAAATATAATAAAATCAGTTATGTTAGATTGTCTAGTTTTTGAGTGGTTTAAAGCACATGGTCGGATTAGTCAACCGGTCGAACGTGATTATCGTAAAAGTGTATAGTAAAAAATGACATGTATCTATTATTTTTGGAGTGAACTTTATTTTTTTAAACTATTTATGAACAAAATTGTAGAAATTCGTTCTGCGATTAGAAGTACAATGCATGATTAGAAAAAAAAAAAAGATTAGCTTCTCAGTTTCTCAGATCATATATTTATACTACATATGTTCTTTTATACATATAATCATGTAAAATTTCAACATAGTAATCATGCTTTTCGTTAACTGGTGGTAGATTTTTTGGGGTAATTGCTACTTCACATGAAATGTTACTTAACTTTCAACATATATATTCTTCTACTTCTTGTTCATCGACAAGAAAGTATTTCTAACACTTGTAACATGTAACGGTAGCTGCCATAAATTTTTGCAACAGTATTTTTCGGACGATTAGTCAACGACGTCGACGTTGTCTCTCCTACCATCGTTCTTGTTTTTAAATTTAGATTAAGAATTCATAGTCAGGTTGTCGTATGCAAAGGTAAGAAAATAATAATCGGATAAAGGAAGTGAACGAAGAGCTGCGATATTATTAATGCACGTGAAAATTTTTACCTCTCGGGAAACATTGTGAATTGTGATTTTGATCAGTTGTGATAAATCACAATCCGCGAAATAAATCAATCAAGTTGCCTAACGATAGTTATAAGTGTATTTATACATGGTGATAATGACACTTAAACGTTCATTTTTGTTCTAGTCATATTACATTCATGTTAAAGTAATATTAGTTATTATTATAATATCCCGGGCATTGCAAATGTCGTCGATACCGTAAAAATTGCAACGATTATTTCATTTACATAAAATACACTCTTTCATCTTTGAAATGTTGTTAAAATAAATATAAGTATTGATTAAGATTGGTAACGGTACCAATCAAACTTATTTACAGAGTACATATATGTATTAAGATGCATACACACACACACATACAAGTAGTTTACAGCTTTTTCAAATCTTCTTTACGAATCGTTTGCCAGTACCAAAGAATAAGAAATCGTGCAACCTCTGTGCCAAATCAATAAGGACGTTTATCACTATATGTACAGTTTTAATATAAACGCACCGATTATTTTGTATTAAATAAAAATACTCGTAGTATTAATGATAGGTATAAATATACTATTGTATGTATGTATGTATGTATGATGTATGCAGGCGTGTGCGTATGCGTGTGCGTGTGTGTGTGTGTGTGTGTGTGTGTGTGTGTGTGTGTGTGTGTAAGTATGTGCGTATATACATATATATGCAAGTATGTACATAATTGGATAGATGTGTGTACGTTGCACGTTTTTCTTTTTTATATAATACAACTATAAATTTTTAATCTCAGACGTAAATTTCGATCAATTATTTATGTTTTTATTAATACCATTGATATTTTCTTCTTTTATATTGTATATTGCGTTTTTGCAATTTAGGGCTTCCTGTTCGCTTTTAATTAGTATTAACACATTTTATATTATTCCTTTCCTTTCAAATAAGGAACAACAGAAGTAGCCAAGAAAATAACAATTTCTTCCCTTCTTCGTGTATTTATATACTACTAGCTACAAGTACACAAAACTTTAAACAACAATGTTCACGAGTACAAATATGACACAGAATACATTTGTATCGGATTTCTTAATATGGCAAGCAAAATTAATAGAATAAACCATAAAAATAATATCACAACGAAAGTTATATTTCCTTCTTGTATCTATTATCATAATAAGAATAACTATGTAGAAAAGAAGAAAAGTTATAGTATTATTTATTATCCTCATTTGATCATCGTATTTTCATTTAAAGTAATTTAAATTGACGCGCATCCTGCGCTCGCTGAACATAGCGACACCGGTTGATATCATAGGAGTTCCCACTTGACGAAACTATATGTAATCTGGTATATGCTGACTGCGATCTATAGTCTTGTAGTTCAGCAGTGCCATTTCATATTATCCTCTTAAAGAGAGGTTTTCTGGAAACAAGAAAATGGTTAGCTCAGTTATGCGGTCTTCTTTGCTACGTAATCCTGCGGTAATAATAATTCTCTTTTCTCTATTTTTTAATTGTCAATTGACGTTGCTTCTTATCCATTAAAATAAGATCAGTCATTTAGCTGTTATGTAAACGACTTGATACTGTTCTGAATGTCAATTTCTGTCGTATTGGTTACATAGACCAAGTTATTAATTAACTACATTAAATAGTTAAAACTATAAAAAAAACTAAAATCTTCTTTCTGTAATTAAACGTCAATTTTTTTTCCCCTCTTATAACTTTTCAATGGTCATTTTTACAACAGCCTTCTTTAACTATAAGTACATTTTGAGAATGGTTTACTCTTTTAAAATTTCGAAATCTTCTATTAAAGAAATTTAAAAACATAAAGGTAACTGTTTATTAAGATTAAAAACAAGTTTTATTATGTATTAGGTCAGACATTATGCAGTTGCAGCAACCGCACCAAGTTCTTCTGCAGCAACTCCTGAAATTAAAGTTTTAAACAATAAAGTTACTGTTGCTGCTTATGATAACAATTCTCCAATTGCACAGGTGTCCATTGTTTTCAGGTATTTGAAATCTAAACAAATTGTTCACATATGTTGATTGTAATATTTCTTTTGTTATACGAGTATTTAATGTATAGAGCTGGATCAAGAAATGAAACTTATGATACACAAGGTACAGCACATCATTTGCGGATAGCTGCTGGATTAGGTACCTCTGTTTCAAGTGCTTTTGCCATAACAAGGAATATTCAACAGCATGGTGGAAATTTAATAACCGTTCTTGATCGTGAAAGTATAGCGTACACATTGCAGATCACTAGAGACAATCTGTAAAGTTTCTTTTATGTTGCTTTGTTATTAGCATTAAAATGAACTTTTTACTATATACCATTTCCTTTTTATCAATAGGGCAGATACTCTTCAGTATCTAGAATGCGCTGCTACTAAGCAGATTTTTAAACCATGGGAAGTACAAGATCAGTTGCCTCGATTAAAATATGAACTTGGTTCCTTATCTGATGCAGCTTTGGTAATTGAATTATTGCATAAAGCAGCTTATCGTAGTGGACTTGGATATTCTCTATTTTCTCCAGAACATCAAGTAGGCAAAATTAATTCGGAAGGTGTAAGTACAATTATCATAATACAACTTTGGCAAATAATGACATGTCCTTATCGCTCAATTATATTTTATCTTTTATTTAAAGCTATTACATTTTGTCAATACTTGGTGTACTGCACCTAGATGCGCAGTTGTTGGCACTGGTGTTTCATTAGCAGAACTTAGTGCTTTGGGATCAAATTTAAGTGTCGGATCAGCAGATAACGCAAATGAACCAACCAAATATTATGCTGGAGAAGTTCGTAGAGAAACTGCATCAAGTTTAACTAGCGTAGCAATAGCTGTAGAAGGTGTATCATTGAAAAATGAGAAAGAAGCATTAGCATGTGCGGTACTGCAAAGAGCATCTGGTAGCGGACCGAGAGTTAAGTGGGGATGTAGTCCAAGTTCGTTACAGAAACAACTTTCGAGTATTGCAGGATCAGATCCATTTGGCTTATCAACCTTTAATGCTAGCTATACTGATTCAGGACTTTTCGGTGTCGTATTATGTTCAACATCCAATGTAGTAGGATCTGTAAGTGGAACAGAATTTTATGATTATAATAAATATTATTTTAATATTAATTTTCATGTTACTATAGTTGACAAAAGAAGCTGCCAAATGGTTGAAATCTTTAAAAGTATCTGAAAGTGACGTTGCTCGTGGTAAAAATATATTAAAAACTGAAGTTTTGGATGCGGCTGATAATGCACTTTGTTTATTGGAAAGTATGCAACAACAAGCTCTGCTTAAAGGGCAAGTCTCCTCACCAGTATCAATAGCTAATGCCATTGATAAAGTTTCCACATCTGATGTTAAAACTGTACGTATATCAATAATATAATTTTTATTTGCAGGCTATAATACATTTTTTATATTCTTCAACTGTACTTGTTACATTAACAACAAATATTTTCCAGGTGGTTGACAAACTTGTCAAAGGAAAATTATGTATAGCTGCCCTTGGTAATTTGAAAACTGTACCATATCTTGACGAATTAAAATAAACTTAGTAGCTTTTCGTTCGAAGACACAAATGACACGAAATTGATACCAGTTCTTTCCAACATTGTGAAGATTGAGATTAAGATATATGAAAGTTACCAATCCCAATCGGCACAAGATATTTAATATCCATGTGCATTTTGTTTCAGTAACTGTAACTCTGTAGATATGAATAAAAATAAAAATTCTTTATTTCCAGTTTTATCTTTTATATGCATTAACGGCGTATGTGTTATTAAATTTGTCGTTTATATATACATATTTATATATGAAAATATTTTACAATTTCATTTACATATCAATAATGATAAAAGAAATTATCAGTGTTAAAAATGTAAATAGAAACTTTTTATTTTAATAGAGCTTTATTTCTTCTATCGTATAAAACTTGTTACGATTTTTTTGTAATGATTTCGATGACTTGCCACTAATCGCTCTTTTCAAAATGGGCCTCATATTTTCCATATCTTTGAATACTTGTAACTGCAAAGAAATTTTGAAAATGAATTAGCGAAGGTCAATAAAGAATACAAAATACTTATTGAACAATTATTAAAGCAATTACATCATTTTGTGTGAACTTACATGGTCGTCTAAAACATAACTGAGTTTATTAAGTAGCACTGAAACTTCTGGATCTCGTGATAACACGTAATGTTGATAATGAGACTCTAACAGAAGACTAGACCATTCATATAATTGTTTGTCAGTTGGTTGCTGTATAACATCATGAGAAAAATCTTGAGCGTCCAATTTTTGTATTAAATATTGCAATAATCGAAGTATTTCGTCAAAATTTAAACCGCTCCTAAGATAAGACGACAAAGGAATGTCGGAATAAGTGAGACTAAAAATTTTATCAAGAAAATTATTCCTTGAATGTGGGTTTCTGACAGTTGCGAAATCATCGGTTGTACCATTTTGTAAAGGTAAAAACGTTTCATCGGGATTTCTTAACGAAAATATTAAGAGGTCGATTAGTAACCTTTCTGGTAAATCTTTCAAATTATTCAAACACCATATGATTGCTTCAACATTTTTCGACTCGATTAACTCCGGGATCAATATTTCTTGTATCGCGGCATCGCTCAATCCTTCATGTATATAAGACGATATTTGTTTAGAAAGCTTTTTTGAAAGTTTTTGCATTGGTTGTTTAATAATAGTTGATGCGTTTTTTTCCCATTGTGCTAATGTCGATTCTTGTATTACAACAATCTCATTATTATCTGTATTCTCATCGTCGTTTCTGAAATGCAAAGATGATCCAAGCAAAGTTGCTATTTTTTGAGGAGCAAGATGATAAGGAGCAATTGCTAAATGTCTATTAGCAGCAAGCAACAATTTGTCCTCGATTTTCCACAACTTTGCATCTTTTGTATACAATTTTAGTTTTTGAGCAGCTTGTATTAGTTTAAATTGTACGTTATAAATCATTAACACGGCCCCCTCTTCAGAAACATCAGCCCCATAAACTGCCACAGTTGCCTCATTTAGAGATGTCATAACTACCGGATGTTTGGTATTAATATTATTGATAATACCAATTAACGTACTTAAAGCTTCGTTGTTTGTTTCCATTAAAGGGTGACTATACAATCTACCATGCGACCCTGAAAGCAGAAAATAAATATAAAGTATGCGTAATTTTAAAAGGGCTTAAAGATCTGAAAACAACATTTACACCTACACAATGTTAGAAGACAAGCTTTATTTTTAGCTTGCAATACTGCATGACCAACTAACTCTTCCGATCTTCGCTTCAACTCTAATCTTTTGACACAATTTGTTTCTTCAGAATAGGTATCATTGTTAAGTTTAACTATAACACAGTTGTAAGTTCCTTCAATTTCAGTTAACATACACAAACTTATTTTATCACCAGTACGGATCAAATAACAATCTAAAATTTTTTCATTGACGTTTAATAACCCTTCTTTGGACCAAGATTTTCTATTTTGTATAGCTGTTTCTAGTGAAGCACTAGCTCCGTCCTTGCGTACCAATACAGGTGGACAGTCTTCAGATGTAAGAATGGTATGCAAAGAAGACTGAAATTTATAGCCTTTGATGCTATTTAAATCTGTTTCTTCGGCAGTCCAAAGACGTATTTTTTTTTCGTTAAATACCGCAGCATACTGACATGTAGTTTCATCATAAATAACTTGCGTCGTTAATCGATCTTTACTGGTCCAACTGCTCAATTGTTTTAAATCTTGTAGCTGTAAAACGCATTGTATCGCTTATAGATAACAGAAAACATTGATTGTAATATAAACAAATGTTATTAATATAATAATTTACCTTATATCGGATTACAATATTTCTCCCTAATGTTACGATTGCACATCCGCTTTCCGAATCTCTTTCAACACCTAATAAATTTTGTTGATCGATAAGCGGACATAGCGTATAATACGAAAAAAGTTTTGCCATCTCGAACGTATTGAAACAATTTTTTTTTTTTTTATCACGTGCTCGAAGGCTCAAAACGAAATGGCACACATTTCACTTGTAATTAACGTTTGGTTTTGAAGTTTGGACATCTTCATTAATGACACCGAATATATTTCTTCAATAATCTCAATTTTTAGTTTTATATTAAAATATTTTCACTCGGTCCACATCGAATGATAAAAGAATAGAATTCAATTGTTATTATAAAAATCAGTTGTGAGATTCAAATAGGTTAGTTTGTTCCGCCATCTCTAGCAAGCAAAATACAACGCTCCCGTATTCCGAAACACGTACTATGTTCAGTTCTTAATTTAAAAAATAATGATTCATATGAATTACTTACATTGTTTTTAATTCTTTCAACAAAGCAATTAGGTAGAAGATTCCTAAAACACATTTGCAAGATATATTGGAATTTTATTAAATCCTATCTTTTTTAAATAAAGCTTAATCAGCGTGATTAATTATCAACTATCATTAATATTATTTTGAAAACTGGATAAGGAAAAGGATAAATATACTACAGAGAAATCTTTATTTTTTAAATACTATCATAGGCAGAGAAATATTTGATTTAAGAATTAAGAATCTTATCAGTGCCACTCTAATTAAACTCGATCAATTTAAATTCAATTTTTCTTTCAAAAGGTAAATGCAAATTAAATGCTTAACATTGTAGATAGTAGATACGTCTACCACTTATGTCCACTACTCAGTTGGACGAAGAAGGTCGGGAAGGGATAAAGCTATATATATTGAGGGTGACTTGAACAATACTTGAGTTTGTCCAGATCATTCAGAAGGAGTTTTAAGATAACAAAGTAATTTTTTCGCAGATCAGTATAATTTTTAAAATAAGAGTACAATTTATTCATATTTTTGTCTAGGTTGGTGTAAAAAAAATTTCCATCTCAGCAAAATTTATTTTCGCTGATAAATAAAATATCTTATCCTGTAAACTTTCGCTGTGATCAAGAATGCAACCGTTGATCACTGTTCCTTTTTTATGCCTGTTTATAGGTAAGTTAATTGAAGCATATTTCATAGATCGTGTTACTTCAACGATTAATTTTATCATTTATCATAACGAGATCAACTCTTATATCGAGATCTTTTTTAAAATTTACTCAACATTCTTCTACTTCTGATTGATACGCGTACCTTGGGCAGCTGCATAACATCACGAAGTTCATCGTATCTCACTGTCGATCCGATTGGAATACCAATCGAAAAGACAGAAAAAGACGGGTGTGGAAACGTAAATGCGTCAGAACATACAATTTTATCGTCTCCTTCGCTTTTTATTTGTCACGAGATTCTAACTTTGTCAGGATCGTTAAAGGCTTTGAAATCATTTGATCTTTTGCTCCACGTTCTCTTTATTCTTAGGGTTCGATTATACAGTTTCTCTGGAATCCGAAACGGAGGATGATAATTGCGAAATGATGATGAAAAAAATTGATTCTGATGACAAAGCAGCTGTTACCGATAATACACCATCTAGACTGCATTCGACGTGGATATCCCACGAGTAAATATTTCTATAATACTTTTTGCCCTTTCGAAATTAATTGGATAATGCATACCATTACGATAACTTTTAAAATGGTTGCGCATATTGTAATATTTCGTATATTTTAATTTATCATATACGTTTTGCGCATTTTTATATCTTTAAATTCCTCATAAACACATTAACCCCTATGGTCTAATTGTTATTTCTTTAACAATATTGAGATCTGTCCGAGCGTAGCATCTTATTGCAAATGGCACTGCATAGCTGATTTTAAAAATTAAATTAAATTTAATTATTTGGAATTTGAGCGTTTTGTAGTTCATATTATTATATTCATTATTTCACAAAAAAATTCATCTAGAAAGGGATAAACTTAGCTGCATCTTGAATTTATTACGAATCTTTTCGACATCAAATTACCATTATCGTTTCTTCAGATGTGAAATACGAGCTGGTCCAAAATATATCATAAGGAAATATAGTTTTTTTAAGAACGACTCGTTTCTTCTATTACAATATCATTACGACGAAGAGTCATGCAGCATCGCAACGTATACTGTCGTAGCACGCGGTTCCGTTAAAATTTTATCCCCATCTATCGCGATTCCTGGTGCAACGGAAACTAGCGTACAATTGGATTCGGTTTACTTGATACCACTTAATAGACAGGTAGGTAGACGAACTACTGTTCTTACGATGTTGCAGCATGCAAAATCAAACGACACAGAGTTTTTATACTTTAAATTAAATTATCAGGTTGCTCATAAATTTGGACGTATCATGAACGCAAGTTGCGGCGGCACCGAAACAAAGTGGCGTCCATATCTAGCGCAACTCATTTACGAACGATCCATGAATTTTTCATCATCCACCGACTTAAATATGTACGATTTGAATTATAATTCTCTTCAAAGTCGTCTATTACGACCGAAAAGGCAGCATACGATGAATTGTTTGGAATCCTTCGAAATCGATTTCTCGGAATTAAATGTACTCCGAGTGGAAATAAAAACATCTAATATTGTTACGAAGAGCGAAGCGATCGGTAAAAGTAAGATGCGCGAAAGGATTGAACTATTGCTTGGTGGACTTGCTCGAAATGTCCGTTCTCAGAAAACACAACAAAAGCCGAAACGTTTGCAATCTACATCCTTGCTACGCGCCGACACGGCAAGTATGCTTTATCGATAGACAAGGAATGGCATAAATGAATTTTACACAGATATCCACAGTTTACTTATCGATAATGCAATTTATCTAATAACTTTAATCAGAATGTTTCTAATGTTGCAGGCTACTGACTGCCCGATTTGTGGAAGTGTATATCGCGCCACGGAGTACAGTCCACCTTTATTTCATCAAGCACCACCACTTCCAGCAGTGATCGGCGGTCTTTGGTTAAGCGTTAGATGCGAAAGCATCGATGGAGGATTTTGGTCTAAGAGATTCTTTCGGATTTATTCCGATAATAGCAGGTGGTTCGCGCGTTGGAATTATTATGGTGATTCTGCATGTTCCAATTCGTTGTATTCGATTAACGCGGCTGGAACTTACGTTCAACGCGCTGTTCGACAAAGACGAGATGTTAAAAATTCAAACACGAAGACAGCCAATACGGAAGATTTGGAAAGAATTCAGAAAAATCTAAAGTTGAACGTTTATCGTCATTTATTCCAAGATACAGAAGAATTGAACATGTTGGAATCAAAACGAAGGCAAAAGATGAAGATTCAGAAACAGGAATCCACTGTCGATGCTTTCGAGATCCAGAAAGATAATACCCTACCTTCTGGAACGACTGAATTAGAATTACGAATTCTCGAAAGTTTATTAATACCTCTTAGCAATATGGTATCGACCAGTTGCGAAGGAACTACGAAAGAACTTAAACGTATAAGAAACGAAGCGGGCGTATGGACAAAAAATTGCATGTTCCGAACGGGTTTTGAAGCTCCCGCAACTTTGAAATTTAAAGCAAGAATTGGTCTCGATTGGAGAGGGGATTACACTCTGCTTTTAGCATCATGGAAGGACGATCTTTGGGAAGCTCCTCTTCGTCAGTGTTCCGAACTACCTTCGCGAAACCATTTTCGAGAATCCAGGCCCTTGCCTCTTTTTCGAAGAGGAAATAGGTACAACCGATTCAGTCGATATACGAGGAACTGGTTCCTTTCTTCATTTGCTATGTGTCTTTCAACAAGTTCCTTGCTCATACACTCCACAGTTCTACTTCTTTTATATCGGTTACATTTCGTTTACTGATGATAAAATTCAAATTATTTTTTTCCAAAGATCTTTAATCGTAAGAGTAGAAAACAGAACAGGGTATATTTTGTAATTAAGAAAAAGATTGTGTATAAGTAATGTGTAGACGAATGGTGAAACGAGTAATGGCAATATATCGTACGCTTTTATGCTTTAAATTTTGAACGAATTTCGAAACATTTGATATCGATAGTTGATAGTCTCGATTGACGATAGATTCTTCAAACTATAATGTTTTACAACTAAATAAATGTACATGTATCGATATATATGGTGAACAAAAGAAAAGAAAAAAGCGCAGATACGAAGTAACTGTTACAGTTATAAGAAAATAATTCGCGCCACATTGTCCTTTTAAATATATTTTATTTAATTATTAAAAAGAAAATGATTATTTTTCTGCTTTCTTCAATTTTGCAAACGCGTGTGTTTTCATCACCTTTATGACGATCTTCTGTTCTTCAATGAGGAAAGCACGAACGATTCTACAAACAAAGGTCCAGAAGAATAACGAATCTTATCTTAGACAGTTATCTCGCGTAAATAAAGGAAATCAAATTATACCTTTCTTTGACGCATTTGTGACAAAGAACACCACCATATACACGTTTGACAGTCTTTTTTCTTCTGCACATTCGTGATCTTTCCATAGGTCTGGCTGGTTGAATACCCCTCAATTTGTCTTTGCATTGACCACATCTTGGGATCTTCTTCGGTTTCTTAAGATATTGATATACTAATTTTCCTCCAGGAGTACGCACACTGTAAATTTATAATACTGTCACTATTTCTCAGACACAATTTGATAGTGAAAGACTATCTATTTGTGTAGTGTAGTGAAATATTTTTTTTATATCGAAGGAAAATGTTATTTTATATTCGATGAAAACACAATTACGTGACTTTAAATAGGGCACATGTGAATTTCACGTGTAAAAGTAAACCAAAACATAACCTCAAACGATCAAGTGTTTATATTTTTAGAAGTTCTATAGAAAATTTTTGTAACGTAAATATAATACAATAACATGCTAAACGCAATAATATTCTAGTTATATTTTAAAGAAAGCAGATACTTACACGCGTCTCCTGTTACTCTTTGTATTGTATGACAAGCGACGTCGGTAGGTTAGTCGCTGTACCATTTTCCTTCTGAAATATATATTCGTTTCTTAGCAAAGAACATTCGTTCATATGATAATAAATTATAACGTCAAAGGGCATCGATTTTAGAGCAATTGTAAAAACAACTTCATCTTCAAGGATTAATCTAGATATTACGGGTATTAAATTAAAATATAAAATTCCAACGAACCTTTTCTAGATCCAAACGGAAGAGGAAACGACAGTATCGGGCAATTTTATTGTACGCAAGCTTAAAACAGCACCGCCCTCTAGCGATAAATAAGTAGAAATATTTCGCCATAAACGAAAAGCATATCAGAGAAATATTAGATCAAGGGATTTTTTTTTTTATTGTATTTAAATCTAGTATGCACGGTGCAAGGAACGAGACACATTGAGAACGTTTTTATACAAAGCAGACTTTAACAGACCTTCGTGTAAAATTAAAATCGGAAGAAAACGAATTAAACAGATATGCGAGTACCAAATATAGGTGATAACATTTTACACGAAGGCGTTAGGCTAGATAAATCTTTAGTTAAAAAGTAGAGTCATAAGGAGGGACAGAAATTTACATAGAAATTACAACTCGTAAACATTGGACGTATTATTTCTTCGTTATAGTTTAAGCTATACATGTATAATTAATGCACTTTGTAAAATGTGCAAAATAAGAAGACTCTCTCTAAACGTTTCCGTTCGACCGCTAAAGTTAAGCAATGCTGAACGTTTGGTTGGCTTGTTTTTATTCATTTTATATCGCAAATAATGTTGGACATACGTGTTTTTCGATTCATGAATATATCTTTAAGTAAATATTACACATTTATTTTATTATTATATATTACATATTGCACATTTTTTTATTATATATCATACATTTTTAAATAAATATTAAGTACAAGTTGCAAGATAATTATCATTATAATTTAGAAGGAAAAAGGTAGAACCAACTGCTACCGTTGTCTTTGTCGCACGCGCGCTATCGTGCTCCTCGTTTAACACAACGCTTCTGTTTCACCGCACGACTATTTGAGAATATTCCACGGCGTCTACACTTTATTCTACTTCCAGGACTGCACCAATTTCTCCCCAAAAAAAGGAGTAATTATCCAAAATTCGATGGATCAGAAGGAGACGTTTGTCTGTCCTTGTCCCATAGTAACGCGGTCCTTGCTTACGACTAGGGTTGCCATCTATCGGATCCGGTTGGAACTGCGAGAAAGTAACAAGAGCATACAACGGGCGAGGAGGTATCTTACCTTCTGTTAGACAAGGAGCGTACCACTGTGCGTGAATGATCGTTAATTATTCGACGACTTCAAAAGTACACGAATATTTCCCGGATAGGTAGTAGTAATTAGCGAACATTATAATAGAGGGAGATGTCTGTCCTTGTCACGAAATATCGCACTTTTTGTCTACGGACAAGCCGCGTGCTGCCATCCGTGTGGTGAAGCTGGAACACGAAGTTGGAGTGTGCCGGGAGAGATGGCAGCCCTAGTTTGTTCGCAGACAAGAAACGCGCTAGCGTGCGTGTTATGTGACAGACAAGGAGAGCTGTATCGCGCGACAAGGACAAACGTACATTTCCTTATCATTTCACGAATATTCGTTAATTACTCTTTTTTCGGGTAAAATTCACGAACTTTGGGGAATCGTACGACAAATCGCGAACCTCTAACGAGATTCGCGCGCAGCTCTGGAAGCGGAGTTTCCATTTAATTAATTAGTTATCAACGATTATCGCAACGAGTGCCTTTCACACGGCATAAGTCTGTCCTTGTCGCACAGTGGTGCGCTCTTCGTCTGACAGGAGGCGAGATACCTCCTCGCACGTTCTATGTTCCTGTTACTTTTTCGCGATTTTAACCGAGTCCGATAGATGGCAGCATATTCGGTGGTCGTAAACGAGGAACGCGATATCGCGCGACAAGAACGGATACGTGTTTCCTTCTTACGTCAAAGTCCCATTGGAATTGGACGATTAATCGCTCCTTTTTTAAGGTAATTTCTTGCAGCTTTAGAATCGATCGATAAAGAGTGGAGAATTCTTCTATATGCACCTTTGTATCTATTTGACTTTCTTATGGTTGCGTAAAATTCCATAGCTTTAATTTTTAACGATCGCCGAGCGAAGGACAGGAAATTGGATAATGTAAATGAACGGAGTAGCAAGGGTTATCTCAATGGGTTGGGTAAGAACGACTGGTGGTTGTTTTACATCGTATAAGGTATATTATTTATTATATCTTATTTACATTCAACATCGTCTTGACAACACCATAGGAAAAATGTTTTTAGACACGTTCCAAAATTTGTCGACATTAACTCTCTCTTATTGCATCTGTCGCGCTTTGTCGCTTCTTTTGTTTTATACAATGAATCGAGGACACACGATGGTGATTCGCTGAACCAATTATCGTAAAAACTCAGTTCGATGAGTATACATAAATTATGATGCGTGTACATGATAGTAGATGAGCTATTTATAATATATACGGGACGGTACCTGTGTGCTTTGTCTTCTCGCGAATTTAATATATGTTTTCTTCTTTCTTTATTTTATCTTTTTTTTTTTTTTTTTTTTTTGCTTTTCGTTTCCGAAGCAGGTACTTTGACAAAGTTCGCTGTTAAACAGACAGTTAAAAAGGCAAAAGAAAAAAGAAAAAAAAAGGAGGGAAACAAATCGAAAAGAGAATTAAACAACGTGCACGTAGATCGCTTAAAGAACGCTTAACTAATCGATAACATAACAACTGCTTAGAGACTCGACGATCGTATCTATGATGATGCTGTATTTCGCTTTCTTTTTTCTTTTATCCTTTCGTCTCTTTTCGTACGGCGGTCAGAGTTTTTCGAAAACAGCGAAGTAAGGAAATAATGATTCTTTTTTTCTTCTCTTATCTTTCTTTCGTCCCCTTTCGTACGATTCTAGTAAGGTAAATGGATAACCTACCACGGTTAGAACGTCCTTTTTTTTTTTTTTCTTTTAATTTAGTCTGATCTCTAAACAATAAATAAGGCTTTCTTTGTTTTTAATAAATAGTAGTACAGAAGTGTTAATCGAGTAAAGGTATTTAAGTAAAGGAGCGTCCGAGGAGGATGTGTTCAACGATTTCTCATTCGTTTGCTCGTCGCTGCGTTTCCTCGTTGGAAAGAGTAACGATTATTTAAAAAAAAAAAAAAAAAAAAAAAAAAAAAAAAAAGGAAAAATATCAATACAATCGTAACTAAAAATAAAGGAAAGAAGGCGAATATAAAGGAAAACGATAGGAGAGGAAACGCAATTGAAGCGTCGTTCGCTTGAATCGAAGTAAATTTTGATTCGGATTAGGCAATTATTTTTCCTATCGCTTTTCCTTCTCTCGACGTTTTCGCACCTTGGATTCTCGTCTCTTACAAAATAAGAAGCGCCCTGCGTATTAGAATCGGAGAGTGGAAAATACAGAGAATCAAAGTACGTAAATGACGTGGTTCTAGGAGAAGTAGAAATAGAAGTAGAAGTAGAAGTAGAAGTAGAAGAAGAAGAGGAAATGCGATCGAAAAGACTCGAGAAACAGAGACAGCTGTAGGCAGGTTCGAACGCGAAAGACTCAAGTGAAATGGAAAAGGTCTCTAATAAGATATCCTTTACGCTCTAACTAATTATCTTCTGCTCGTTTCGTGCCTACGATCGTTTAATATCGACAGAGATCTATGAAATCTAAATATTAATTCACTGAAACTATCGACATTCTCAAAACTTCAGGTCGCACTCGCAGGTTCGTCGCTAGACACAAATAGTTACAGCTGAAAGTTTTTAAAATCTTCTTTCTCTCTTTTTTTTCCTCCGGCGGAGTCCCGGCCGAAATTTCCTTCTCGTTCGATCGGTTTTTCGTATTTCTAAAAATTCGTTTCAACGCCACGCTGCGACATCGTATCGTTCGTTGCGCGCAGTTTCTCCTCCGTTCTCTCTCTGTCGCGATATCGCGCTATTCGGTTGGGACTCCACCTCGCTTTGCTTTACCTTGCTTCTCGTTTAACTTTTAATACGAACATTTAGGAAGATAGCGCTATCGATAATTAATATTTTCTGAAATTTTTTAACATTCTCTATATAAAAATCTGCATTTGCGTGTATTCGCTTATTGCTTCTTAATCGTCGCCATTCTCAGTAACTTCTCGTTCTCTTTCTCTCCTAATGGAGGGTGCGCGTTCGCCGCGCGATCTTTCGCCCTTCAACGCGAAACAACGCGGACCGAACCGGACCCTCCGGCATCTCCCTTCGCAATTTTTCCAGTGCAAACGGAACGACCTCGCGTAAGAATCTCCTAACGGAGAGACGCGACGCGCACCGATGGATCCATCCCAAAACCAACGAACCAAGTTATTCCACGTTTTCTTCGCTACGTCGCGTTCTTTCGTACGCCAGTAATTTCGTCCATCGTGGCGTCCATCGGCTCCCTTCTCCCAACTATATCTCTAGAGTAATTCGTTAAATTAAGAATACAAATTTCCCGTGGCTCGGCCTACTTGCTCGCGAGCGTTCGCCGGTTTCAACGGGCGTCTGCCAGATCGTCGTCCGTCTGGCAAGCAGTCTTTACGATCAGCGAACGCGTGCATCTAACAAGATACGGATCATCCATCCATCGTCGTTGGATATTGTCGCTACGCGTGCACGCTGCGGCACGGACGTTGCGTCTGCGACGCGAAACAAATTCGAAACCGCTCGTACAAAGGTAAATCTGCTACTCGGAGGCGGTCACTGCGTGTCCGTTTTCGCGTCGGTGTCGCGTCGAAACCTCTTTCGTTCGTCGTTGCTTCGAAAAATTTATCCGCCGCGCTCCTTCTCGCGCTTTCGTCGTCCTTTTTCTTTTTATCTTTCAAACTCCTTGATATGTTCACGGTGTCGAGGGACACGTTTCGCGGTTTCTTTTCTTTCTGCTACTCGTTGCACGCTCCCACGATCGTTCCCAACAAATCTGTCCCGTATTACGCACCGTATAATCTATTTCTCTTTTAATAAGTGTGTGTATATATATATATATATATAGGGACCATTTTTTCTCGTAATCGACGATTACGCGCGATAGCGTGCGCCTTTTCCTTCCCTTTCGCGCAAAACATTTTTCCCTCGTTCACGCACTCTCTCTCTCTCTCTCTCTCTCACTTTCATTCTCTTTCGCTCTCGCTCTCGCTCTCGCTGTTTTCGCGTTATTGGCACATGTTCCTGCTTCGTTACTCGTTCCCTCTTCCCTTTGATCGACAGGTACCTATACAAATCGCGTATAAACGATATACTTATCATATAGGTAACGCGAAGGCAAGAAACCTGCTTTCTTCGAGCTTCGTCGTCGCGTTATTTAACATCTAGAGCAATTTCCAGCGATTTCGCTTTCAGTCTCGCGCGATTACCCGTCGCTCCTTCGATCGTTTCGCAAAAGCGGAGCGGAGTGGCAACGCTTTTCGTATTCGTATATCTACATGCGTCGCGCGAGCCGCGCGTGAGATGCGCCTCGTGTTTGTACATCGATTAAGCTTTATCGATAAGAGCTAGAAAATATTCGCTGCACGGGACGTAAAACGCGGCGCTAGACTCGCAGCGAGGACGCGTTACCCTGCTCGATTTCTCCCTCCTGTAAATGGCTATCTTAAAACGTATCGTTAGACCTGTGGAATCTTCGTTTCGGTTTCGTACGACCGATCGTTGTTCGAAAACTTTCGCACGGAGGAACGAAACGAGGGGCAAGCTGCGGGGCTCGTTGATACTTTAGGCCGTCTATTTGTTCGCGCTATTGGTCTGTACCGTAGAGACATTCGACGGCACGCATCGTGCGAATCGTTGGAGGACCTGTTCACCGTTCGATTCGCGCCACGTACGAGTTAGGAACTCAGTGTGAAACGAGAGAGAGCGACTTTTCGTTGACAGCAAAGAGCGTTTGGACCGAGAGAAACCGAGAAAGTCCGGCAAGACGGATCTCGCGCGTACGCGCGAACAACGATTCGGCGCGTTGGACAGTCTCGACGGTGAGCAGGTTCGAAAAGTTCGGCTTCTAGGTAGGATCGACGCCGTCGGCTTGTCGCGCGACGTTCTCTAAAAATTTCGTACGGCAGTGATCGTGCAGTGGCAGTTCGGTTGCTTTGGACGCGACGCCACGATCCACGAGTTGGGCAGCGCGCGAGAAAAATTTTCTAAGAAGAGAAAGACAAAGTCGATGGCGGACTCGTTCGCGGAGTCGCGATAATACGTTTGTAGCGCGTTGATCCCGTCGCGATCGTCTCGTAAAAAATGTGTCGCGCGTGGTTCGTTTGTCGAAGAAGATTCGCGCGCTAGTTTCGTTAAGCTACGTTCGATGAGTCGTCGTCGCAGCAGCGAATTTCGTCGTCTTCCATCCGACGTGGGAGACGGCAACTCGAACGGATCTCCGTGATGCTCTTTCTCCGTTGGAATGTCTGCGATACGCGGTTCCTCGCCCATTTCTCCCGAACTGGCGGCGGAGCTCGGCTCTTCCGGCGTCCTTTCGCGCTTCTTCTCTTGTCGCTCGTGGCCTTGCGTTCGCGAACGAAGCTTCTCTTCGAAGAAAAACGTCTATCGCCCTGACTAGGATGACGATGCTCCGGACCGTCGTGCCTTCGTACAATTTCGTTCGGAGGATGATCGACGCGAAAGCTTCTCGAACGAACGATGCGTCTCGTCGATGGAATATGGAATCGAATCCTGCGTCGGTCGCAACGTCAACGCGATTAAACGAGAAAACCTTGCGAAGTGGCCGACATCTGTGCTCTGAGCGCTGTCACGCTGTTCATTATCTTCTTCTGGTGTCCCACCAACGTCACCCCGAGCGCCGTCAGCTCTTGTACGGTAACACGTGCGGCCGCCTCCAAGGTAGTCACTCCGGACCTTTCGAAACTCTCCGCGTACCGTGACATCTTGATGGAAGCCAGCCATTCGCTGACCGAGGTCAGCTGCGTCAAGTCCACCGCGTCCGGCGCCAGTGGATTGGTGCCCCTGTCGAAAATTTCGTGTTACACTCGAATCCTTCGTTTCTGGCATATTATACAAGGAATCCAGGGGAACACTATGAGGAACCAAAGACCTGAAATTCGAGTTCGAGCTTCTACAGGTCGTTGATCGGATTCTAAGGACAGAGCGGAAAAACGCAAGCGCTTTAATCTCTGATCGAGTCTAATCGAAATCAGTAAGACGAAGAAACAAATCGATTTCCAGTGGATCGGCGTTCTCATTTCGAAACGATCAGTTTTGATCGGACAAGATCAACGGCTTAAGCGACCGAACTAGAGAAACGCTTTCGTTTTTCCACCTTCGAACTGTAAAGAGCAATTTCAAGTCCATTTCGGATTCTATTATCGAAATATTTCTAGTAAGGAAGGGTGGTGGTGGTGGTGGTGGTGGTGATCAGCCGTTTCGATGATCGCCAATTACATCGGTCGTCGAAATAGCTACGCTCGTAACTCAGCCCTAGATCTGTTCATACAAACGGGATCTATGTTATATCGAGTTATATGTACACTAATATCCATCGGTTAGCAACAAAATACATAGACATTTTGATTCTCGTGCTCGCAGAAAGTCATTCTCGGATCAATGACGGAGAAATCGACTTTCTCGTAGAAAATTCACGTTACAAGGTTTATCGGACGTACGTAAGAGACATTCTGCGAGCAGAGTTAAGAAAAGAATTCGCAGTTGATAGGTGGTTGGTTAGGGTGAAAGAGCGTGATTCGGAATCGAGTTTCGGGGGTTCGCTACTCGTTTCTAGGAGAAGTTGGTGTCATTTACTTGATAGATTTTTTACGGGCGGATTTACGGGTAGATACGGTATAAAAAACGGATGTTAGAAGGGCCGGTAGAATATCTTTATGTACATTTTGACCGAGGCTCGATAAGTTTTCACGACCGTGCCTGAAAGCTTCGCTCGATTCGCGTGTCGACCAGCCTACGATACACGCGACCCCCCAGTCTGCAAAAGCAAGCTCTTGCTTGCACGCCAGAAAAAGTCGATTAAATCACGGTTACACAGGCGAGATCGTGAAAATTCGAACCTTCGTGGAACCGTTGCTAGCGATTGGTGATCGATGGTGACACGATGGTGAGAGAGTTGCTAATGACGGTGTTATTACGTTGATGATATACACAAAGTTGAGAGATCAGCTGGACGTATTACGTAGACGTGAATGGATAATGGTGCGTATGAAGCAAGCAGTGCGATACGAACTAATAGGATATAAGCGGAGCAAATGCTGTCTACGTGGCAGCAATACTCATGGTGATTCGAACGAAGCAAACGGAGCAAAAAGGCAACGAATCGAATCCGTTGCACGCGCCTACGCGCGTACGTGTTAGTCGCTTATCGTTGGAAGCCGCGTCGCGACCAACTCCATAAATTTAAATCCATGAAAGAACGATAATTATCGATACGTTCCTTTTTAAAATGCATCGCGCAGTTTACAAGTATTTCTGCTATCCCCTTAGGATAAATAAATTTATCGACGTAAGATTTCTTCTTTGAAACGTTCCATGCTAATTATGCGTCTTGTTTGCGTAAACGCGAAATCGATAACTTGGTAAAAGGCCGAGTCGATGAATTTGTTTTCCGAGAGACTCGCACGATAGGTGGTACGTATATCGTGCGTACTCGTCGATCAAGAAACATCTCGGCGAATAACTATTCTTTTTCTTGCCTTGTTGCTCCTCGTTCCCTTCGTACTTTCTTTGCTTCNTTTTTTTTTTTTTTTTTTTTTTTTTTTTTTTTTTTTTTTTTTTTTTTTTTTTTTTTTTTTTTTTTTTTTTTTTTTTTTTTTTTTTCTTTTTGGGTCGACTGAAAGCTGTTCTTGATTTTTTACCTTTTCCTCAAATGCACGTTGGAGGATGTCGACGAGGCGGGTGGGGGTGGGGGTGGAGCACCCCTTTCCCTGATTCTGACAATTGTTAGCATTTGTTAGTGCGATCGAGGTCACACACTTTGGCGTGTGTTTGCTTGTACGTGTGTTTGGTTTGCCTGTGTGTGTTTATGTGTATCGCGTACGTTTTCTCTTTCTACGTCTCATCTCTGCCCTGATTTCTCTCGAGTGTACCACCGCTGTACGTTCGCGCGAGTGTGCGATCGTGTGCTTGCGCGAAGCTCGTTTATCGCGATTGTCAGCGTAAACTCTAAGGTAATTAGCGCGCATCCATTCGATTTCCGCGGGCGTAACGCGTCTAAGCTGATTGTCCATTTTGATTCTCGTCTCGAAAAAGAAAAATCGTTCGCGATGCAGCGAAATCTTAACCCTCTTCGTTTGTCGTCCCGTTCTGTCTTGTCTCCGTTCCATTTTTCCTGTAATGGTGTGTCGCGACGCATTCCGCTATGATCGACCCTTTCTCCAGATTTTTCGCTATAACGTAGGCGCGACGCGCGTATCGTCGCAAGAATCGATCGTCCCGGCGCGAAAACAACCTGGGATTATCGCGTACAATTTCACGGTACGGTTTTCCCGACTTTTCTTGACTCTCAAGTAGAAAAATACTATTCTAATCTGGTCGAATGATAGCTCGCGTGATTAAATGCTAATAAGTCTTTGCAGTTTCCTCCTTTTTTGTTGCGGTAAAAGTCGTGACGTTAATAAATACTATATCGATATATATATATATATATACATATATATATATATATATATATTCGCTTCTTTACGATATATGTATATGTTTACGTATACTCCTGTGAGATATATATATATACATTACGTATATCAAGAATTAGAAAAACATCTGAAAGACTATGACAACGCGTCTCGCGGTTAAAAACCCTCTCTGCCCGTCCGTGTAAGCTTTCCCAGCTTAAACCCATTCTCTACGTATATTGCTATTCGTTGCTTCGATACGTCCTCTATAAATTCTCATTATATCTCTACCAAAAAACTGCGGGGTACATATATATGTATGTATATATGTATATACTCTCATAAAATTTCCCATTTAAATCACTCTAACTAGAACCATAAATATTCTCTATGCGATCTCTACGTGGCAGCTAAGATGGATAAAATTCATCGCGCCTGGCGGTCGCTCCAACATCACATCGATAAAAAACACTTTTCTCTTTATAAATAAGTATACGTATTCTGGATTGCTTGCTTTGCTGGCGATAACGAGTCTCCTCTAATTCGATAACCGTGAAAATCTTTCCTCTACAACGACTAATTCGCTACCGTTTTACCTACGTCTAAATACGCTCGCAACACAATCGACAACCTAAATATTTCCTTTACGAGATCGATTCCCTAGAGTAGAGAGAAACGCGTGAAAATCATCCTGTCCGCGATTATTCTGCTTAAGGAGAAAAGTGTCCCTGCGCATTGTTTCGGCAAAAACTGCACGAGTGTCTCTTCGGCGAACGTCGACGGACGAAAAAAGCCAATCCGTTGGACCCGGTTGTCGTTTGACAAGCTGGGTCGCGTACAACTTCGATCGTTGTTTGCACGGAAAGAAACAAGCGGATCCTGCTCCGACTCTTCGACAACTTTTTCGTTATACGAATTTCGTTTCAACTTTGGACGAAACGACGATCGCGGAGCTCTGACCCCAAACGGAGACGCTGCGAGGAAAAAAAAAAAAAAACTGAAGACGTAAAGACTTTGTCGTTGATCGTTGTTAATCCTCTGACAGGGTGACAGAATAGACGAAGAATTCGCATTCTTGCGTTTCCGGTACGTTCTGTCGATACTCTATAGAAAAGAGCATCGATAAACGTGCTACGCACGCCGAGATTTAACGCTTTCGCGCTCAAAGACTTAAAGGCGTTGTTATAAATTTCTAATTGATACTGATTTTTAATCAGATATTACAGCGTACTATTGCTTTAATACGATCGAAGATGTATGGAAATTTAGCAACGAGGCTTCTGATTTCTAAACGTTCGCTCGTGAAACCGAAGAAGAGGCGGCACAGGAAGCACTTGTCTCTCTTAAAGAGAAAAAATATGATCGATTCTGGTCGATTAACCGAAGTGTGTGAATGGGACCCAGTTGGGATAAGTAAGCGGTGGCTGTTGTGGCAATGCGTGTGTCGCTGCGTGTGTGTGATAGTGTAAGCTACGGCCGGCTCCTGGTGGCATTACTGGAACGGCAATCGTCGACTGGGCTTGATGGGCCTGATGGCCGACTACGTCTACGAACGGACCCGTTGTCGCGGCTGGAATCGCAGCGGTCGCTGCCGCGGCCTGTGCGGCAGCCGCGTGGCTTGTGACATAGTACGGATTGTGTGCAGGTGGCCTCACGCTGTTGTTGTAGTTGTTGAGTTGTAGTTGGTGGTAGATGGTAGTTGTCGCAGTTGCGTTGGGTTGCAGTTCGTAGTCGGGTACCAAAGACACCACAAAACCAAAACCACAAAGAATTAGCCCAGAAAAAAAGGAACGTCGTCGGCAAGAGAAACTGAAATTTTTTTTTTTTTTTTTTTTTTTGGATCGAAGGGCAGAGGGATGGAAACGACAGAGATTGATCCATCGATGTCGAAACGAATACGCGTAGTCCTTTCCTTCGGCTAAAGCGTCCTATCTAGAATTTTTTTTTTTGTTTTTCAAGATACGTTGAAATATTTCACGTTCCAACCGTTTTCTACCTTTGAGGTAAAGTTACACGACATGGATACGAAAGTGATAAAACTTTAGGACATTTCAACTAAAGGGGAGAGAACAGGATTTCGTCGAACAGTCGATGGATCCAAAGTTCAAAGGAGGAAAGGCGACGCAAAGACTTGTTCCGTTTCGTTGGAAACTTTCTTCCGGACGTTTAACGACGAAATAGCGGAATTAACGACAATCGATTCGTCTCGAGGTACGACGAATCAATGAACGATCAAAAATGCTTTTCTCCTTTCTTCGATCGAGAGAAAAATTTGGCAATTCTTTCGCGATGTCCGCTGTTCTTAAAAATCACAGACACTTTCCTCGTATTCTTCATTAACGATCGTGTGCAACGATAAAGCGGTACTGGCAAGACGTCCGACTCTCGAGTATCGTTTGATCTCGCCTTTGTTCGCCTTTTTTGTGTTTCGCGGTGGAAATAAGTGGAGGTAAGAGGACGAGGGTTTAAAGGCTCCAGGATTACAGAAACGATAAGCGCTAAAGCGATAAAAGCTCTCTGAAAGCCACCGCAGTACGATGCGCACTTTTCGCCGTTCTCTTGAAACGCGAACGAAAAATTATTCCGCGAAAATGATCGCGCGGAGACTTTCGTCCATAAATTAATTTTCCTCCCAACAAGTGATACGAAACAGAAACGGAAGGTGGGTAGTAGATCTTTTTGCACGTTCCAAAGGAAATTAAGCCGTTTTAATTAAGAGCAGAATTACGTGCGCAAAAGCCGCTTGTTATATGTATACGGTCGCAAACTTTTTCGAACGACATTTTTCTCGCGCGTCGGACATTCAGCTTAACGAGATTACTCGCCGAGATTCATCGAAAATATGTGCTGTAAACAAGAAAAATCCAACAGAAATTTTTGTTTCCCGCGCGTTCTATTTTCTCGCGCTTCGTTGATCGCGAAATCCTTTCTCGGTGTTTCTCTCTCTCTCTCTTTCAATTTGGCGTCGTTGAATTTCAAAGAGAACGAGATGCGAGGAAGCGGAGGCGCTGTACAAAATCAATTTTGACGACTTTGAGCTACGGGAAATGTACAAAAAAAAAAAAAAAAAAAAAAAAAAAAAAAAAAAAAAAAAAAAAAAAAAAAAAAAAANAAAAAAAAAATATAAAAAAAAAGAGAAGAAATGTATACATATGTGTATATATAATATATATATATATATATATATATATATATGAAAAAAATAGAACTATAAGAAAATAACAGAAACGAATAAGTAGCTTTGAATGAAAATGTCAGACGTCACGAACTAAAAGGTGCGAAAAAGATCAGTCCAGTACAATATGCCCGTTTCCAGTAATGCCAATCAGGTCGAGGTATTAACGGCGCCTCGAGCATAGACGTGCACAAGAATCTCTCTCTGTCGAGTAGACACACACACATTCGTGATTATTCCTGGACGGCCAATATTCATCGTTTAGGCGGTAACATCCTATTACGGATGAGCAACAACATCAAAGCCCAGTCTAACAGCGTACGTGAAGAGCGCAGAGCATGTGAGCTTCTTACAGTATTCAGCGATAGAACGGAAAAAACGTTTGGCTGTCGAGAGAAATTAATTTATGGACACGAAGTGTGATTCGCGTAGCATGCGGCATGATTCGTGTTAAGAGATGATGAAAGAACAATTCGGTGGTGCTGGCCCCTGATGCCAAACGCGTTCCCAAGAATATCTAGTATCGCGTTGGATTCAATTATCTCACGGAGCCTACCGAATTGTTCGTACGATGAAAGCAACGACACGACAGGTTTTTTTGCACCGTTCGTACTACGTTAGTCGGAAACGCAAGTTTTCTCGGTACTTCTCCTGCGAATGGTAATCCCGATAGATCGAACACGTGAATAATAGCGCGCCAGTGACATATAAGGTACGCGAGTCGCGCAGAAATTCGTATTCCCTCGAATAGAATGAAAATTGTTACCTGTTCTGGGCGATTTTCCGCAGCGTGTCCGGGCTTCGTATCAATTTGTCCAAGGTTTGAGTGAGATTGGCAAAGGTAGGACGATGGGTTCGTTCCTTCTGCCAGCAATCGAGCATCAGCTGATAGATCGCTTCCGGACAATCCATCGGCGCTGGAAGCCTGTATCCTTTCTCGATCGACTTTATCACATCCTGATTAGACCAGTTCCAATACGGTCTTTCGCCGTAGGACATCACCTCCCAACAAACGATGCCCATGCTCCATACGTCGGAAGCGCTGGTGAACTTTCGGAACGCTATCGCTTCCGGAGCTGTCCATCGTACCGGGATCTTTCCACCCTTTTTGCCGGAGTAAACAGTCTTTCAAGATTCGATATTTGAAAGTCTCGGTTCCATCGACGAGACCGCGTCTCGTCAAAGAAAAGGAGTAATATCGATACGATACAACTTCGTTTATCCGAATTGTTCGGTCTAGCAAACGGTTCCTAAGTATTATTATTACCGCAAGCCTATAAAATTTACTCCGATCAAAACTTTCTCGCTACATTTTCGGTTCTCTAGTTTCGTTAAACGTTACAACATTAACGCGATTATTACTAAACGGAGCTTCGGATAAACGAAGTTGTATCATAACACGAGCAACAGTCTTCCGCGAGCTGACTACTTACCCTGGTCGTGTACGCTCCTTCCGTGGCGCTTTCGATCTCCCGGCTAAGCCCGAAATCGGCGATCTTGCAGACGAGGGCAGCATTCACGAGCACGTTCCTCGCCGCGAGATCTCGATGTACGTAGTTCATTTCGGCAAGATACTGCATGCCGCTCGCGATACCGCGAAGCATGCCTACAAGCTGCAACACCTGGAACTTGCCGTCGTTCGCACGCAGGAAAGTGTCCAGGCTACCGTTCTCCATGAACTCCGTGATGATCATCACTGGATTGCTCTTGGTTACGACACCTTGCAGGAATATCACGTTCGGATGCTCGAACTGACCCATGATGGAGGCTTCAGTGAGGAAATCGTTGCGAGCTTTGTCCGCGGAGCCTGGTTTCAAAGTCTTGATCGCGACGTCGATCTCCGTTCGACCGTCTGGCGGTAGTTTTAATTTTCCTCGACAAACGTCGCCAAATTCTCCACCACCTGTTCGTTAACGAGAAACGAGAGAGACTTGTTAACAAAAAAATCTGGGAAAATTAACTTGCGAGATGCGAGATGCTAGGTTGTTCGAAGAACGTATTAAACGTTTCAAAAGACACGAAAAGGGTATTTATATACCTATGATAGCTTCTATCGTAATGTATCCTGCGTCGATTTCTCGGGCGAATTCTCTCACAGCTTGATTCGGATCTTCGTAGGTATGAGGGTCGACGTAACTCCTTGCACCTCCGCCACCAGCACCTCCTGCACTCGCGGCAGCAACTCCCACTGCAGGTGTGAACAGCGGCGTGGTCACTGCAACGTCACCAAAACAGAGTTCATTATATTAACACGAGGGCCGGTGTGTTAAATTTTGACGGAATCTCGGAGCGCGAGAGTGACAACGTTCGCTCCGTGACTGTCAACCGTATTATCCCGTGAAAACACTCACACACCCTTCCTCTTTAAACAAAATTAGACATGTTCAAAATTATAAAAGAAACGTGGATATATATATATATATATATATATATATATATAAAAAAAGGCGGAAACCGCGTGTTTATTATAGTTTTCCAGCTCTCTAGTCTTATCTTTAAATATTTATACTTGACACAATTTTCCATCGTATAATAAATACTTTCTATTATAATAATTCCGATATAAAGGAAAAGATTTGCTTTCACTAATAAAGTAAGGGGCAACGAAATAATTCACTAATTATACCACTATGTATAAACAGATCTAAAACGGAACGAAGAAAACTGAAAAATCGCGCGCTAAATAACTTTCATGCTAGCGTAGAAATCCTCGCATGCCTAATACGCCAAATGATTTCAATTACGATGCATCAGATTGAATGACGTTAGTCGTAGTACGGAGCGCGGAGGATGCTCCGGTCGAATCGAATTACTTCGTCGCCTGTTAATTTACATCCGCGAATGCATCTGCGACGGCTCGCTAACTCTGCGAGGCAAATTAATTCGAGTTCCACCGAAACATGCCAGTATTTCGCGCGCGTCAACGCACGGAACGTTATACAGACGATTGGAAAAGATCTCGGCGACTGGCTGAAAAAATGGAACGATGCAAGAAATATAAAAGAACACGATGCAAATTGGTAACACGTTTGAGAGAATAAAGGAATCTCATGCTTTCTTTTCGTGCTTCTCGTCTACTTAAAATTTAAGGGAACGACAAAAAGAAACGAAAAGAGAAAGATAAAGAGACAAAGAGAAGAGAGTGAGTGAGTGAGTGAGTGAGTGAAAGAGAGAGAGAGAGAGAGAGAGAGAGAGAGAGAGAGAGAGAGAGAGATAAAAGCAGAGGTAGAAAGGAACGGACGATGGTACGAGCGAAAATAAGAAAAGGGCAACGTGTGGTGTTCCAGTTTGTACGAGTGTAAAGTGTTTCGAAGACTCTGTGTGGATCACGAGAGTGGTTTGCGTCGGCGCGTCCCCTCCGGATTCAACGATTTCGACGAAATTTTACTCGGGCTGATTAAGGACTTACGCGAGGACTTGCTCTTGTTGTTGGTGTGGGTTGTCACAATCGGTGAACTGTCCATTTTGCAGTGCACTGTGAACAACACAACAACCAACACACTAATTGACAAACAGCAAACAAAAAGAAGCGAAGGATGTACGATGAGCAGAGTTTTAATGACGCGAGCGAACAGAGGCAAACAGACTCGAGAAAGAATATGAAAAAGAAAAGATAGGAAACGCGTTTAATTCGTTCGCTTGATCTTCGTGCGTTCTTGTCTCCGGCTTCTGCGATAGTTGCACGCGTATAAATTCTCGCGTGTAAATGAAAAACAAAAAAGGAAGGGGAGGGGGGAAATATATAAAACAACATACCGCAAATGAAACAAGTGCAGTGCCAACGATAACACAACTAACAACATACGCATGCAAAACGTAGATGCACACTGTATGACGCAAGCATGAAAGGCACGTACACGCACATCTTCGGTGGGTACTTGGTACGTACGCAAAGCTGATATCGCGCTCGTCCGTTCGACGAGGAAGCGAGCAAGAAGATCGTGCGTGCCCGTGCGTAAAAAATTTAGAACGCATCAAAGAGATGCATGTACAAGGGGGTGCAAAGACAACTACGCAAAACCGAGTTCCTAGAAAAAAAATTTGAGGTGTTGGAGAAGACTTACTGTAGGTCACAACTAGTCCTGTAGTAGCAGGCGATTGTGTACATTGTTTCATTGGATTTTTTCATGGATTTTTCATGGAGGCAGGTTCGATAGATTAGGGGAATCGCACATGAAAAGAAAGAATCGAAAGAATCTTGTTAGAATAATGGTACTTAGGTTGTGGGCCAGATCGGTATGAATTTTGCTCGTAAGCGATCGTCTCTCATTCTTTTTAACTCGCTGGCCTGAGAAGCCGTTCTCGGACTCGAATAACTTTTTCTTCGCGCTTTTTTCTGTCTTCTTTTCTGTTCTTTTCTTTAAACGAACCACTTTTCAATAATCTTTCTTTCGTCAGAGAGAGATAGTAAAGAAGATACTTCTAAAGTATTGGGTGTTTAGCGACAAGACATAAATCATTGGGGTATTGTATACATTGACGGGGCTGGGGTCGATACTTGCTGGATCTAACGGGGGGGGGGGGTGGTGATCCAAAAATATTAGTCACAAGACACGAGGGCGTAGTGAAACAACTATAAAAGTGACAGGGGTTATAGCGATAATGAATTTATAAAGAAAAGAGAATCGAAGCCTGTCGGCATCGGACAAACGTACCTTCGCCGTTTCTATACTCCAAGGTATCGCAGTCACTGGGCTGTTTCTTGTTGCATTCGTCCGAGGCCCTGCTGCATCGAAATTATACCACATCAGATCAGAGTCAAATGAAACGCCGCGATGCAAAGTAAATGCTTGGACAATGATTTTAATCTGTATCGTCTTTAATTTACTACTTAACGTTAGAAACAATTCGTTTACCTTCTCAAAATCAGAACGGTCATGATAATGATGATCACCAGAAGGACTACCACGGCAACGATAGCTCCTGCTATGATCCTTACTTGCATATTGTCATCTTCTCCGACGTAGTCTGTGAAAGACGAATTAAACATGCCCCATTAAGAAACTATGCTTCAATTATGTACGCTGTGTCGTCGTAAGTTTAAAATCGCGGTAAAATGTTGACTGAAAAAATGGATGGTTCGTCGGAAGGCAACGCGTGATACAACTAATCCTAATAATCACCTAGTCCCATAGCATGAGGCGTCTTTTTATAAACTATGGGCGTATATTCGCCCCAGCCTCGCGTAGTCTTCGCTCGTACTTGTATCGCGTAGTCCGTCGATGGTTTTAGGCCCTTGAACGTCGCGGATAACTCGGAAGTTTGTATAACCGTAGCGTTGGTGGCATCGTCGTATCGCGGATAACACCTCACTGAAACGAGATCACGCAAGATTAACGATTAATTAATCTAAACGTATTTATAGTTACACGTTACGCCGACGAACGTGTTGTCGTTAAAGTTATATATTCGCAGTTTAGGGATGAGGAGGAAGCAAGCAACTTTACCTTCGTATCTTTCGACCAGATCGCTGTCTCCACCGACCTCGGTTACCGGAGCGTCCCAACTAATGCTCAGTTCCGAACTCTTCACGCTGGTAATCCTGACGTTGCTCACCAAACTAGGTACGCTAGCTTCTGTGGTGACGGTGATGTCCACGTACTCGGATTTTCCAGCCAACGCCGATACACCGTTCTCGGCAAATACTTGAAATCGATACGTGGTCACCGCGTTTAGACCCGTTATCGTGATCTTCGTGTCGTTGAAAACTTCCTGTTTGACCGAAACCAGTCGAATTAACGCGCGTTTCATCGTCCGCAGGAGAACGAAACGGCCAAGAGCGGAGAGGAAATACTCACGGTGTTGGGAATGTATTTGACGCCCATACTGCAGGCATCGCAGACCACCCTGTAAGTCGTATCTGTTCTGCCGCCCAACATGTGCGGCGCATTCCACGACAGAATCACAGTAGACTGGTCAACGAAGTTCACCGTCAAATTTTGTGGCGCCGACGGTGGTTCTATAAACGCGTGCAAATCGATAAAATATCCTCGATCGGGGAGGATCTCACTCGGGTACAAAGTTAAGAAACTCACGTGTACAAGGCATTTTCTTCGGATCTTTCTCGGCCCTAAAATAACCGGCGTTGCATCGACATTCGGTGAATCCGTAATCGGAGGATTTGCTGTGAGCCGGACAAGCTTCGCAACTGTGCGACCCAGCTTCGTGTTTGAATTTACCGATCGCGCACTCGGTGCACGCTTGCTTCTCGACGTCGGCCTGATAGCCAGGTTTGCAGTGACATCCGCCGTTTGGCAGGTACCATTTGCCATCTCCTTTGCAGAGGAAGGTTGGCTGTTCGATGACCACCGCGTTGTCCACGCAAGTGCCGATCGTTTGTTCGATCAACGCGACTTCGCGACCAGTTGGCGTTGCCGGAAAGTGCGCAAAGTTCACAGAGATCTCCGGGCAGCTGATGTAGTAAACTTTAATGGCCAAGATGGAGATGCAAGCTCCCTGGTCGCGGAACGCGAAGTACACGCCCTTCTTCGTCACTGGAATGGACTTGACCTCAGTGTTTATCACCACCCCGGTGTTAGTGTTGAACCTTCCCTCGCCAGCAGCGATGCGTCCTGTGGATCAAACGGGATCGGGGTATCGTCTCGCGACTCGAACAACGGCTAAATTCCGACAGTTTTACACGGCTTGTACTATACGGAAAAGTTTCTGAATCGCGAGAAGCCGAGAAACACGTTTGGCAAGCTTACCGATCAACTTGTAACTATCCGTTTCCCACGGTGGCGGTTCCTTGGTAGCCACGTCGAACTCGTAGTAAAGTAGACTGAAAGTTTCTTTGCAACTGAGCGCGTTTCCGGGGAACAACGAGCAGTCACGGGTCGTGAATTGTATTTCTATGTACATGCGGTTCGCCGGTCCCCTCTCGATGAACGGCGTCCATAGCCAATTGTTCACGTTGTTGTACGCTACGTCGCAGACGACGTAACTCCGCCAATTGATGCCCTTGTCGAAGTTCGTGAACGACTCTTCCACCCACTGCAATCAAACGAGAGCACGGGACGATCTTAATTCTGCACGATCCGATTAACCATTAACGAGAAAAACGCACGCGGGGACACTTTATTCGCCAGGTGTTTGACCCACGCGTGCGTCCGGACGAACTTCGATAAGATAAACGCTGTTTAAATAACGCGAGACGCCGCGTGGATCCCCTTTCGGGATCCTCGTCGAAGAGACTCGGGTGTGTTTGCGTTCGGATTACGCGAGATTTCACCGAGTCAGCATCTAACGAAATCAGCTTTGCCGGGGACCCCTAGTCGGTGCTATCTCCGCGTGCGGGTCCCTCCTCCTCCGTTCTCTACGCGTATCCAGCTTCCTTTCCCTCTGTTCGTTTCAACCGTCTCGATGCGAATTTACAGAAACAACGAAGACGGATTACGGAAGTTGCAAAGAATTCGAGTCGGACGACAAAGAGCCAGCAGCCCCAGCGCGTCCAGCTTGGACAGATTTATTCCCGTGGTAGAAGGAAGAGTCCGTCGGATAGAGACGCTCTGTCCGATCTCTATCGACTCGATCGGTAGACAGCGATGAGCGAAAAAGAGAGAAAGGGAGAGGAGGTTCACGCTGGTCCATGTCCGATCCGAGGAACCACTTGTCCGTCGATGTTGAACGCGGCATCCTCCCTCGGCAAATGACGAGGCGGAGAGGCCAGGTCGTCGACTTGCGACAAACAGACCGCAAGGAATTACCGGCGCGCGTTACC
This sequence comes from Bombus difficillimus, assembly GCA_014737525.1. NCBI lineage: Eukaryota > Metazoa > Arthropoda > Insecta > Hymenoptera > Apidae > Bombus > Bombus difficillimus. The sequence goes on along the minus strand of JACXIT010000182.1, from coordinate 787,293 downwards.
ATTAGTTTTATTGCCCCCCTCGGCTTGGGCTCGTCCCGAGAGAGACCGCAAAAAGTTCCGGCCAGGCAAGAAGGACCCGCCGTCGTCGCCATCGTCGCCATCGTCGTCGTCGTCGTCGTCGTCGTCGTCGTTGTCGTCGTCGTCGTCGTTGTCGTGGTCGTCATCGTCGTCATTGTCGTTGTCGTTGTCATGGTCGTCTTCGTAGTCGTCCTTCTCCTCGTCGACAGACGATTCTCTTCATCCTCGACTATTCTCTCCTTCTCTTTCGATACTCGGTCCCTCGCGCGGAGGAAAGGCTACGTAGGTAAGAACGGACAAAAAACGGTAGATCGAGAAGATCAGGCTTCTTACCCAGAAGATTTTCTTGCGGACGTGTTTCCGGCAGGGAGGCCGCAATAAATTCAGCCGTACGGTTACTCAGTAGCACAAAGAGATTATTACGGGGAAAGATGACGAGCAGGGACCAAGAGGGGAAAAAAAACGATTTCGTTTCGGTAGATGGACGAGACGAAGGACTGATTCTTTCATCTCTGGTCAGCGTGCGGCGATCAGAAAAGTCATGGCGGCTCGTTGCGTGGTCGTTAACGAACGCGTTTAAAGGATCACGCGCCGATCGCAATTACCTAAGAAACGAAACGACTTTGACCGGCATTCGCTCGACCGAATGTTATATTCTCGGCGAACGAATCATAAGAGGCAGAAGGCGTCAGGTAATATCGCGCGGCGCGAAGACTATTAGAGGAACGAAGAAAAGTCGTAGATATGTTATTTCGACGCCTACGCGGCAGCAGCTTTATCGCCTGGGAAATTGCGTTAGCACGGTAAATTCTACCCCCGCCCATTTCATTCTCCCTCTATTTCTCCTTCTTCATCCCTCTTCGTCTCTCAGCAACCGCTTTCATTCCGTTCGTTCGTCGGAGGCATCCAGAGGCTGCCGCGAACCGAAAAAAGACAGAGTGTACGCGCGTCGTTAACGCCCGCGGAATTTAATTGAGTCCCGCCGAGACGTCCTTCTCTTTTTAACGCGCCGCGCCGCTACGATTTTTCGGCGAGTCGGATTTCCCGACGGGACGATTCTTCCCCGAAATTATTCATCGCCACGGGAATCAGAGAAAAAGAGAACGCGCGGCAAAGGAGAAACCGAGAGAGAAGCCGAATGGTATATCAACGTCCAAGCTACTTCTTTAATCTGTCTTTCCGTGCGGCACGATGGCCAGATTCCAAGCGAAATTAATTACGCCACTTAACGCGTTTCGCGGCTCGGATACGTTAGCGTGCCACGCTCTTTATCGGATGAAACGCCGAATTTGTCGGATCGCGAGCAGCGCCTCTCAATTAGCCGAAATCGATCGACCGTCGAGACACGAATCCACTTTGTATCCAAGATGTTGTTTCGCGAAATCGGTCGAGATAAAGAAAGATTCGTTGGAGAATGATCGCGATGCGAGTTGATCGAGAAAGCAAATACGAATTCGCTGGGAACACGGCAGCCAAATATATTTCGCTCGTCGGTTTTAATTGCTGCGTGTGTATGAATGGCCAGGATATTTGCTCTACCTCGTACGCTCGGTGTACGTCCACCGGAAAAATACTAACGCCACGCTCCACCTCGCCGCGTCGATCGATGATCGTTAATTCGCTCGGAAATTATGTCGACGCGGTCGTTCTCGACGACCGTCAACGCGCGCTACACGTCCGATCGATCTCGTCGGTTTCCAATCGCTAATTTCTCCGATCAAGAGACGATAGCTATCAACGGGAAAATCAGTTACTCTGTACGAAACGAGGAGTTTTTCGCGCGAATAGAGTCGGAGAGTCGATAACCTTTGATTTACATAGTTCGCGTGACGTAACGCCGAGGCTCGAGCATCGCTGGCGTAACAATAAATAAAATACAACGAGATCGATAGAAGAGAATTAAATTAGGAGAACGCCAGAACGGACGTTGACCCGAGAAAGAATCTTACTCGACGAATAAAATAGGGGAAAAAGTTTCGTTCCGCGTTGTTATTCGTTGGTCGGAGGTATTCCGCGTTCTTGTTCACGGAAAACGATGGAACTCAGTCGTCGCCAATAAAGTGTAACGCACGTTACACGAACGAGGCATTAAGCTATCGATTTGTCGGGGAACACGAGCATCCCTGGCCACAGCAGGCAGACCAGTCTCGTCCAGTCACTCGCCGTTTTCTATTTCCTCGTGGATCACCCTGCGCCAGTAAATAGATATGAACTGCCGGTTTCGAAATAAAGCCAATAAGCTCTGCGAGCGAGCGGTTCGTAGTACGAGTTGTTGGAAGAGGGAATCTTACGGACAGACGAAGGGGCAGAGGAAGCCTTCTCCGTCTGTTCGTTCCTTCCTTATTCCGTGGCTACGTAGCTCTAGGAACGAAACGGTTCCTCTCTCCCTCGGTGAACCGTAATATTGCCACCATAATCGCAATTCCGATGGTGTAGCTTCGGTCGAGCAGGGCAAAAGGAGTTAGAGAGAAGACTTAGGGGGTTGCGTGGAGGACGGGGGGGGGGGGTGGGCGAACTTTCAGTCTAGCGTAGGGTTTGTGGATCTTAATATATATCGAGCCCTCGTTCCCGACCATCGTCCCTCGCCCTTGGGGCTGCTGCCTGCACAACCGGGCGCACGTACTACTCTCTTGCTCGTGCTACGTGCATCACATTCTACCGGCTGTTCCATAGGAACGCGCGTTACCGCGGGCCACGAGTAACACGGTCCACGGAATCGCGAAAGTTAAATTAACTCGAGGGCAAGTTGCGCCGGCGGAAATACGATCGAACAGCTTGCGCGTCTATCGTCAATGCGAAATCGTTTTTTGCGGAATCGTTTCTTGCGAAATCGACCATCGCGTATCACGTTCAGGCTGGTAAGACAAAGGACCTCTCTCGATAGAACGTGCTCCAAGTATTTTGCACGCTCAAGGAAACTTTTCCCGAACATATCGCGTACTTTGTACAAAACATTTTGAAATTTCATTAACACCGTGGCAGGACGAGGTTATATATCGAACCTCGGTGCGTAACGAAATCAGGAAACGAACAAAAAGTGGGTTCTCGATCGGTTTCGATTTCCGAGAGGATTCGCTTAACGGGAAAATGGCTGGGCGAGAAGTTTTTCGTTCGTCCTTTTAAAGAAACGGTAGAGGTATTCGATACGGAGAGATGAAAGAGGGTTGCTCGAGCAAGTACACATATGCGTGGCCGAACGAGCTGACCACTCTCCGTATGGTGCTAGGGTGGTTGGGCGGCAATCCTGAACTTTATGTAGCCGTTTATTCGGCACCCTCGGTCTGATACAGCGGCGCCTCAGGATGGGGAAAGTGCGTGGAAACACCATTTAAGCAGCATTTTCATGGGTCTCGGGCGTTAACTGAGATTTCTCTTTCGATGGTTGCGTTACGCGGAAAAGGGAGAAAATATCGAGGCGAAAAGAGGGTAAAGAAACGATCGGATGAGAATTTATTCCAGGATTATTCGTCGGGGGATCACGGAATAGGACAAATCGTTCTCTCTCTCTCTCTCTCTCTCTCTCTCTCTCTCTTTCGGCATCGGAGCGTTGCGAAGCAATTTTCAGCCGTCAGATTTATGATCGGGAAATCGACTCCTGACGGCGAGGTTTCTGCGAAAATTCGATTACACCGCGCCGATGTCGGTATTTCGATTCGTCGCGTGGAAAAATCGTCGACAATCGCGTCAACTTCCGCGACGAAACTGTCGTCGGTTACGATCGGACCTTCGAACGAGGCATTTAGATCGTCCAAGGACGACCCTAGAATCCAGGTTTATCGCGTTCCACGAGAAACGATTCTGACCTCGCCCCGTATTTTCGCGGCACTCGGCAAACGGAGAAGAATTCCTATTTGAAACTCGTCGCCGAGGGAATTCAGCGGTTGTCTCGCGGTAGGGTATCAGCGACGACGACGACGACGACGACGACTCGTGTTCATCGATAGCCATCCATCCGTAATGAGCCTAACTGGCGTCGTAATATTTCGAGTTAACTCGGCGTGTCGTCGGTGTCGCGTGTCGGAAGGGCTGAACGCGCCAATGACCGTCGCGCCCCTGACGAGACGGCACGTCACGCTGTAACGAGGAGGGCTGCTCGGTCACGTGGGGAACTGAAAACTCGACCGTACGGGGTGGCCCGTGCATTTCCAAGCTTCTTTGAAAGAGCACGGCCGACTCTGAACTCGTCTCTCGTTTCTTATCTCGCTTCTTGCGAAGGTGTACGCTGCTATTCGCGCGTACTTGGACACGAATATAACGGTACGGTGAAACTTCATTTATCCGACCACGTCGGAGGATCGTAAATTTTTCTCTCTAATCTATTCATTTTGGTTCGGATAATAGCAACTCGCGTACAGATTCAGCCGAATTCAACCAGTAAAACAGTTTCATTCGGTCGTTTATCGTTGCATATCAATTACGAAGTTCCATACAAAAGTACGAATTTCTATAAAAATTCGCGGGTCCGTTTTACGCCGGAACCTTGACCTCCTGAATAGCTTCTACGATATCTACGGCTTTGGAGCGAATTCTGCAGCCATCCCGCGAGTCATCGTTCTTTGCGTAACAACGTTGGTCGCTGAAAACGTATGCGACGCTGGGGAACGCGATTTACTCCGACGTCGGGAAACCTCGGCCGGCCGACAAACAGCCAGCCACGCAGGCCACGGCAATAAAAGGACCGACAACAAGAACGAGAGACTCGCGAACATCCAACGCGCGAGTTGCGTGGAGTTGGAGAGTGTGAATGGAGTCTGGTCCAAAGATACACCGAGCGATATCCCGGTGCTATTTCGAGTTGGCTGACGAGTGTCGGCGCGTAAGGGGCGTAGCCGGGCAATGATCGTGAAGCAGACGAGCCGGCACGTCGGGTTATGGGCTCGCTGCAACGAGCCGGCGATCGAACGTGGGGTAAAATTGCGGATCCGCCGGCTTCGATCGTTCTGCATACTCGATGTAATTTTTCTCTTCCTGTTCGATCTCAACCCTCGCCGCTGCCTGATGCGGTTGGGGGATGCGCGCCAGTGGAACCGATCTTATGCTAATTCGCAAGAGGGAGGAAAGATTCGCGTCTCGTTGCGTTCGTTTGTTCTCTCCGTCCTTCAGACTGGAACGAGAGAAAAGGAAGAGAAATAACGGCTTCGTAAAATCGTCACGAATTAGCTGGAGGAGGGTGAGGCCGAGGGGGTTTGGCTTTAATATCGAAGGACCTGGTCGGCCGGAGCAGCCCTCGACACACGCCCCTGGACCTGTCAGTTTGACGTATCGCAGTCGCAGGAATCCATTATATACTCAATTACTCGTCGTGACAGGGAACGTGCACACGAATGAGGCGCATCTGACGCCCTCCAGTGCAGTCGCGCGGCACCGATATCCGAACGAGACCTGCGCGTTCCGCGACTACGCAAAATTTAACGGGACATCGTCCTTCGGCTCGTCTACGCTTCGCTTTCCACCAAAGTCAACTATAACGGACTTTCGGTGACTGTTTAGAAATAGTCGAGGAATTTCCGTAGCCCGTACGGATCGATCCCCGCGTACACGCGTAACGTGGACTAACGCAGAGGCGACGCGAGAGGCGAACTACGCGTCGATTAAAATTTACGGGTCCACGAAGGATCCCAATAAAGCGGACCAGACGTCGATGTACAATCTTCGCAGCCTATTACGCGTAAGCGGCGAGCAATTCTTTGGTCAAGTTGCACGGTAGGTTGCATACCGATCGAAGTCTCGTTTAGCTATTTGAACTGGTTTTAGCATCGTCGCCGACTGCGGTTCCGCCGATGGACACGATATTTGGATAATAATCGAGTCGTCGGAACACGTCGATACACGAGCCGTACAATGGTCGTCCAGATGGTACGCGGCAAAACGATCTTCACCTGCCGGCGAACGGCTTTCCTACGACCATTGTGTTCGAGAGCTCGTTTCCCCCCCTCTTCCTTTCGCGACCTTTCACGCCCGCAGTTATTTTATCGGAATTGCCTTTCGATTCGGGGAAATATCGACGCGCGTACTCCCTTCCGTCTCTTCTGTCCGAATATAAGGGGGGGGGGGGGGGGCTGGGGGAAGCCGCTCGTCGGATCCGTGTATCTCCCGCAGCCGAGTCGACCAGATTATTAAATTAAAAATACGATTCTCCGGCTAATCGAGCGTTTCCTCGGCCGACTCTCTCCCCGGTCAAATATTTTCACCCGCTGTTTAGCCCGCGAACGATGCCGCGTCTTGCAACCACGTCTAGCGCCAGACGTATGCCGTAAAAGAATGCTTAACATTCTTTGACGATTTAGAAACTCGAAGGAAAACACACCGTTTACGGTAATAGAAAATGATCGAAATTACGATCTTTTTCCCGTTCTGAAACAGTGTGCAACGTCGAGGCGGAGATGAGCGGAGATGAGCGGGTGCGCGACTCGGCCATCCCTTTTCCTGGCCAGAGAAATTGAGTTTCCGAGTTCGCTTTTCCCCGGGGGTGGCGTTTCTCCTGGCTCGTTCGACGCTACGCTCTCAGGCTACGTGCCATCTTTATCGCAATAATGAAACTGTGTTTATGATAATCCAACAATGGAACAATGTGGGTAACGACCGAGGGGTACGCTCTAGTCACAATGGCCCGCGGCTATGCTCTCTCACCTAGGAAGAAAGGCAACGACAGAGGCGAACGGAGAGGAGAGGAGAGGAGAGGAGAGAAGAGAAGCCGGGACACGGCGTGGCAGAAGAGGGTCTTCTCGCTTCTCTCACCCGGGTTTCGTCTCCCGAATCTTAATTAGGAATTTCACGAGGGCTCGAGCACCCCGTGTCGCGTTCGCGCTCTGAGGAAACGGAAGAGGACACCCGGCCAAAAAAATAATGCCGCCTCGGCACCCTGTTTGATCGTCGCCAAGATAAGCTTTGTAGAGATAGCACGACTGGAAAAATGGAGGAGAGCCAGTTGGTTTTTTGTTCTACGAAAGTTCCACCGTGTGTCCAAAAACATACTGTCCATAAAGTATCCGCATGTCCTTCGTATCCCGATTTGCAGTAACTCGAGTATAACAAGTTATTTTAACAAAAATATCGACGATAATTGCTACGCTCTGTTTTCTTCGTAAAAGCGTGAAAAAATGCGTCTCTATTACCGCTAATTGGTAGAAAGAAAAACCTGTTATCGCGTTAATCGTAGCGCGAATTTTTATGCATTCGTGGAAAATACAATGGTAGGCAAAACGCAATGAGAATGCAGGAATACGTAACGAGGACTCGTTGTATACGCAGGGAGAAGACATATCTCGATCTGGGGCGAGTCGAATTCCGGATTTCGGAGAATACTCGGATAAAGACAAGACGCGACATCGAATCCACCCTTCAGAATCTCTATCTCCGTGGTCAAGGGACCGTGCACGGAGGCGCGATACGAACGCGAAGAAAAACACAGCTCGCGGAATTGGAAATTCTCGTTAGCCACTTGCGCGAGTGAGAATTTTAATCTATCGTTGCGGGCGACTTTTATTTTTTCTTCAGTGAAATAACTTGGCAACGGTGGTCAGCAGCGCCTTCTTTTCGCAGCAATGATAAATTTCCGAATTAATCTCCTCGAAGAGTTCCGTGAAACTTTCGTATCCACGAAAGGACGGAAATTGCAGCTCCCTCGGGAAACTACCGCCAGAAGAGTATAACGGTGCTCGAAGAATCCATAACATAAAGTAGAACCCCGAAGCCGTAGGAAGAACAGAGGTTCTCGGATTCGCCTAACACCGTAATACACGTTTAAAGATTGGCGGATCTTTGCTCCTGCGAATCTTGCGATCGTTGTTACGTGGAATTTCGTGGAGCTCTCTCCAAAGACTCGAACAATACCGTCAGACTTCTGTGAATACGTTGCTATTCGCAAGTGTCCGAACGCTTGCTTATTTTCGACAAGGTGCATCTTACTTGAAAACTTCGTGGGAACGCGCGTCCACGGCCAATGATCGATGGCAACTAGGGTACCACCCTCTTTGGTCTCGCCTTTAACCGTCGGTCTGGCTCGAATCCATTATCAGCTGGATCTCGCGGGACGAAATTCTCGTGGAAAGACGCGCGTGGCGCCGACGAGATTTCAACTGGTAGCGCATTAAAGCCGTGCACACAGTTTGTCGTGGCGCGTTCACGAACGCGCGCAGGGGAAGAGGAAACGCGACGAGCCACTCGACGACTCGTGTCAATAAACAGAGTTTCTCCTCTAACGACGCGGCCTAGATGACAGATATACGGGGATCTGGAGGCGTGCGAAGGAGAAGGAGAAAGCGAGCGAGCGAACGACGGACAAAGAGAATGAAAAGCAGCGAGAACCGAACAGAAAAGAAAGAGGAGGCCGGTGGTGAAGGGGGAGGTTGAAGAGGAAAAGGGACGAAAGAATAGAGAAGGGGAAATAGGAGGAGGAAAGAAGTAAGAAACGGTAAGAAGAGAAGGAGAGGACGGACGTGCGCAGGCAACGGCCTGCAGAAGCCCCGAAGGCCGTTCACATGAATACCAGTCTTTCCATTAGTACTCGAATGGAGGAGCCCAGGCCGATGCATGATCGATACTCGCAGATCCAATCTCGCTCGAGTCTGGTCCAATCGCGATCAAGGACCACCGCGAGATACAATGTAACCGAGCTATACGTTCACCCTGGGTGCTCTTCCTTCCGTGGCCGTATTTTTTCCACGAGAATCACGTCCTTGCGAACCGCGAACTCGCGCTAACTTTTAAGTGTCTTTATCCCGAGGCGAGACTCTCGCGTGGATACGAGCGATTCAAAAAGTCAAAAGCTACTAGTCCCAAACGATACTCGCATCCCTTTGCCGCGTTCGCGTCTGATCAAGGACTCTCGTTAAAAAGACAACCTGGCAGACTCGTGCGCGAACTCGTTGCAGCGAGCGTAGAAGCGTCGGAACAAGCGGAAAAGCACAGTAAAATCCACGATATGAGTCGACCAAGTACTCGATAAGATATTTAGTTGACGAAACAAAGGCGTGCCACGTTGCACATTTTAGTCGCGTTGGTAAAAACATGAATTTTTACGATCGTCGTCAGTGTAGTCGCTAGATTTACGTCACAACGAGCCGGAGACACCGTCTCGTACAGTAGCATGAATGGCGAGGTTGGGTAATTTTAGGCGCGAATTTAGGCAAAACAACCGCCGAAGCGTTGCCGTATATATCCGTGTACGAGAATGTACCTGTGTTGTACTCTCGCCCCTTCGCAATGCTCGTCCGCCGTTCGCAGTCGAAATCGACTACAAGAGAAGTCTCATCTTGCGATTTCCAGGGTTCGGGCGTACGAGAGAAAAACACGTACTACTGTACGTAGGTGCGAAGAAGAGAGCAATTACAGGGCGGCGAAAGCAGGCCAGGGTTTCTCGAAATACCGAGTGGACAGTAGTTTCTACTTTGCCTCGGTGGATTCTCGTTGCCGGTTTCCGCTCTACCCACTTTCCATCCACCACCTCTTCTCGGCAGGCTCGGAATATTAATGTCCCTCATATTTTATAGAACCACTCGGAGGGCACACGCTCTCCGTGTGCGTGCCATCCTCCTCCCTCGCTCATAAAGGACTAAAAATATATGTACGCAGGGTGTGCGCGAGCTCGGTAGATCCTTATCCGCGGGGACAATGACAAAACGAGCAAAGGTCGAAATACCTAGAGAAGTTAATTCGACTGTCGGTTCACAGCTCCTCTTCGCTCTCTCGCCTCTCTCTTTCCCTCTTTTTCTCCCCCATTCGGTACTGTAGCGAGCCTTATCAGCTGCAACTTTTTATTTTCCACCCGATTTCTCTAACTCGGACTGCTTTCCTCTCCGGTGTCGTAGATAATTTTAACGAGCGCCACATTTTTCTTTGGGAAATGACCCCTCCGCGGATTAGGAGGACCTGTCCCACGGAAAGCGTGAAAAAGAACGAACGGAGAGACACGTCCGACTGCAAACGGATACTTTCGCTCTCTTTTACCAGCCACGGAACGTTCTTTTTTTTACGTTAGATTAGAAGCAACGCGCATCCTTCCTAGCAGGCGAGCAATGGCATAGACGCGTCACTGGCGAATCGAATGTAACAGGCAACGATACGAACCGCGGATATTCACGCGTTTTTAGGGAATCGAAATACGCGACAACGTACGGAACGCGCGCGCTATCGAATAACGTAGAAAATATTCAAAACAGAATACCGTTCGAGTTTGATCAATCGCCTCGAAGCTCTGTTCGGCTAACGCGTCTTTGATTAAATTTTCCTCGTTGCGGTTGAAGACGTTTTTATACCACACGGTAGCGTAATCGACACTGTGGCTCGTAGCTCTCGGCGCAATAAAATCGCGCGATATTATATGCAACTGCATGGGTTGATCGCGCGACGACGCGGACCAGCGATAACGAGCACAGAATCCCTTTCTAAGATCGAATTACAGCTACTTTATCAACGGCGCAGTCATTTTATCACGCGTATCGAAACTTCTGCTTCCTGGTCGTAGTAGAAACGTGCGAATCGACCATTACGTTGGCAAGCAAGTAGCCACTTCCACGATATTTTATATCTTTGTGAAAATGCGAAGGAGTTTCTCCGGGTCCTTATTCTTTCGTCATTTTCACGTCGATTCGTATCCTCAGAATAATATTGTATAGAAATATTTCGAGCGTTAAAGCTTAAAGCGTGGGAGAAAATTTTGTTATTTTCGTTACCGACGCAACGACCAGGAATTAGCTTCCGATAAAAATCAAAAGGTTTCCTCGGAGATAAGAAGCGAGAGAAATCTTTGCACGTAAAACGAAATAGGCCGAAGAGCCGGTAAAATTACGCGATGCCAGTAAATCGAAGGGGTGTCTTCTCTCTCCGAAATGCCAGAGTTTCGTGGGTGCCGTTGATTGCGTTCCTGCCGTCCGTCCGACACGTATCCCACTACCCTCCGCCGTGTTCCTTCTTCGGCTTTCGTCGAGTCAGAACACGCCGAGGTTTTCCAAATTGACTTTCGCCCCTGCTGTCAGTTCGCGTTCCTCCTTGTCGCAGGAGGCACGTAAACTTTGGTATGCGTGTCTCGTTCCGAGGGAAAACTGGTGGAGCACGGTGCTCATTTCGGAGCAACAATGCCACGAGATGAATCATCGATTCCAGCTAAAAGTACGTGCCGACGGTTAAGATGTGTTTGTGCGGGCAATACTCGCGATAGCTGCGAGGGATCTCGTTGTGGCGCAAGGTTCTTTGAGGGGGTCGAACCGCGGTGCCAATCCAACCGGTACCGAGAGTGCAACCGGCCGAGACCCCTTCGACAAATTGGCAATCCTCCTCTCTCTTTCTCTCTCACACACACTTACTCTCTCTCTCTCTCTCTCTCTCTCTCTCTCTCTCTCTCTCTCTCTCTCTCTCTCTCTCTCTCCCTCACGGGATACGTCAAAACTCGAGTGTCCTCGGCGTAGCCCATGGATCGTTTCGTTTGCGTTCGTAGCGTGCCGCCTCGAAATTTCCCAAGACTGCTTTTATCGATCATCGAACGGTCGAGATGACTATCGAACTCGGGCAGGTGGTTTCTTCCTTCGTCGTGTCTGCGAGGTTCGAGTCAGTGTGTTAGCTAGGGGCTGCGCATTTTTCCGACCGACGAAAATTTTATTACTCGTGTTACGAGTGTAGCTAGAGCTGAAACGGCCGCGTTTCCATCCACCAAGTTCGTGGCCCGGGCGAATTCAATTGCAGGCGACTCTGCAGCGAGCAACCGAGTCGCTACTTTTTCTCGTTGCGCTCCAACTTTTTCGAAGGGTCTGCCGTGCTCCCACGTGACCTCACGGTTGATTTAACCGCTCTCTTCTCTACCCGCTGTATCCATTTATCCCGCTCTCTACCCATCCTTCTCCTTTTCTTTGCTACATCGAGGCAACCAGGAAGAGAGAGGGAGAGAGGGAGAGAGGAACGTGTGTGCCGATATTGCGCACCCGTGACGACGCTTTCTCTTGTTCTCTCCTTCCTTTCGATCCCCTTGTCTATATTCGTCTTTCTTTCGCTGCATCTTCCCCATGGGCAACGTGGTCACGTTCCAGTCGCTATGGAAACCGGGCCGAATCGAGATGGAAACTCACCCCTTCTCTCTATATCCCTCTTTCTCCCTTTCCCGGTGTTCCTCTTCCGCGCCTTCTCTTCGTCACGTATTCCACTCTCTAACCTTCTTCCCTGTTCCGATCGCGCTCGCGCTTTCCGTCTTTCTTTAATCCAACACCGGCGCACAGGCTGCTTTCGTCGTCCGCCACCGCTGCTGTCCCTTGCCTGCCTGATCTCTTCTCACCCTCTCACTTGCAGTCGCCCGGTCTCGTTAGTTTAACCCACGCGCACCGAATCGTAATGGCAAACGTACAGATACATTAGGAGAGGCTTTGCCATCCTAGATACCCGATGGTAGACAGACAGCTCCGTTCAAAGCCGTTCCCCGTTCTTCCGTTTCCTAACTTTCCTTCGTTCGTCCTCCCCTTCGTCTCGTGTTTGCGCGCCTTTTCGTACGCGTTCTGGGTCGCCTTCGATCCAGTTCCGATCGTTTCGACGAGTTTAACCCCTTCGCACCAGAGTGCAACGAACGCGGAGGTCTGGGGAAGTAGCTGGAAGACCGGATTAAATGCGAGCGCAGTGTGCAATCAAACCTCGTAAATCGGATTTTTACGTTACAAACGAGTGGCAGACGCCAGAGTTAACCATTTCGCGGCATAAATCTCGCCAAGGGGCAACTCCAACTATTTGAATAACTTCGTCTTCGTGCCAGGAATATCGGGACGATTTAAACCAAGTCAAGGAACATTCGTATATACAATACTATATTTTCGGTTGAAATTAAATCTCCATCCGATCTATTCCGTGATGTACATAAAATTCGTGGTTACCACGAAGGTCGAGTGGCTTAGCCGAGACATCAGAGAGGCCGCGGGATCCCCGACTGTTTAACTTTCGAAACGCATTCGACCTATCCTCTCGGCGAAAGAACTCACGTACGTAAGTACCTTAATGCAGCTTTGGGCATTGTTCGGTTCGTGGAAGATGAAGAAAAATAACAGGAAGAGAGCGCGCGCGCGAGAATCGAGTTAACGACCGCAATCGTAAAGCATCGAACCACTTTAAGCTGAAGCGTTGAAGAGTTAAGCTGCGAGCGAGAGTGGTGCACAATCTGATCAAAGTGCCGCGTCGGAATTATTCCGTCTGCGATCTTATTAATTCGTCGTGAATTCGAGATGCGTGGAAGGGGGCGGGGGAGAGAAAGAGAGAGAGAGAGAAAGAGAAAGATACGAAAATGGAAGGAACGAGAAAGTTCAGAAGGTTGAATTTATGCTGCTAGTGACTCGAGGTGGACCCATCCGGGGCGGTCGCGCGTGCGTTTGTATGCTTCGTACTCGTCAGGCTGCCCTCTTTCTCTTTGTGCCGCGGGAAACGAGGAAAGGCGCGGATTTTAGTATTCACGTTGCTTGTCATTTTTATGATTTTAATTCCTGGAAATTACTTTTGAGGTCGCGCGCTCTGGTAAAAGGGTTCGCCGGTGATGTTTTACCGGAGAGTTTGATATTTCCACCGTCGAAAGGAATTCTGCTCCGAGAGCGTAGAGAAACGCGTCGACAGGAAATGCATCGCGGCCTTTCTTCATATATCGTATATCGAAAATATCACGCGACGCACGGTTGAATTTCAAAGTGAGCTAGAGAAGAGAGGAGAAAGAGCGTCGTGGCGAGGACAAAAATTTATTTGGACGGCGAGAGACCCGTGAGAGGAGAATTGAAGTACGACGAACGACGGAATACGAGGCTGCATGCCCTCGAGAATGTACCGAAGCCCGATGTTTGCGCAAGAGTCGTCCTGCGCGCGGACGGTTCGGGTTTGATGCAGCTTTCATTAATCCTCGCGAAAGGGGCAAGCACGCCGCTGGAGATTGACACGCGCGCATAATGCTTTGCCTGCACGCGTCTGTCCCTCCGAGCGAGCTTCCAGAGAACCGTTGTTATTCAGCCACCGTAGAGACATTCGTTTCTCCAGCGTCGTCGTCGTCGTCGTCGTCGTCGTCGTCGTCGTCGTTGTCTTCTCGATAGCTCGAGCTAGGTCAGGATTTATCCGCGATCATGGAAAACGCGGAAGAACCTAACCCGCGAACACGCTTTCAACGTGTTATTTCAAAGTATCAAAGAGACGTTAAAGGAATATCAAGGACCCGATGTTACGTTCGTGCAACGCGCTCGATTCGACTCTTTATTAAAGTGAGAAAATTTTCGCGAGTCGTGGGAAACTTTCTTTCATATCAATCGCTAACAGCAACGCACGCTTTTTTTTACGTCTTACGGATCGTCGAGTTCGGTATAGCAAAGTACGAAATACATCATAGACAGCACGCGAGGCGGTGAAACACACGCCTGTAGCGTAAATCGAGATCGGATGGTTTCCTTCGGCTGCTGATCGTTCGAGGAATAAAAGAGCTTCCTCAACGAAAACACCGACGAAGCGTAATCGAGGGGTTAGATGTCGGGTAAATCGGTAACAAATTTTTCATCGGCGTGTACCTTGTTCATGTACGTGCGCCGATGAATAAAAGACGACGGGAAAACCCATAAAGAACGCGGTTCGTTGGTCGCATTCGCAAGAACCGAGGCCGATCTCTCCGTGGCCGGAGACCGGCGCGAGGGAGGAAGAGATCCTAGGACGGTGTGTGGATCGTAATCCCTTGTCTCGTTGTATACGATATACGCTCGCAGTATATTTCACTGAATTCTGCCGGTAGAAGTCTTTTAGAAGCCCTTTGCGCTTTCATTGCCAACCTCGGCCAGACGATTGATGCAGAAAACTGCAATAAGCAACGAACCGTGCCTTTTCCCTCTTAATTAACGCGCGCGTTGTACTTTACGACGATCGTACCTTTGCGCAAAAAACGAAACGGTTGTTATGAAAATAACAACCGTTCACATTGTAATAAACTTTAGGCTAATTAGACGAGGCCGCGTCGCAACTCGCTATTATCTACCGTAAATTCGTTATAACGCTCGCTAATAAAAACGCTCGTCGAATTTCGCGCGACGCTTCGAAAGGCCGACTAAAATTCGACGGATCCTCTTTTGCATCTAATTGCTCCCATCGAACGACGAGAAAAGTCTCGCGGCAGAGATCACACGATACTTAAAACTGTGTCAAACTGTGTCGCGCTCGAACAGAGGTCGACGACTCGTGGCCTGCAATCATCGTGACAATATCGAGGGACAATCGGCGGCCGATCGAGCTCCATCCATCACGAAATCCTTTGGCCCCTCGTCAAAGGGAAATTCACGATGTAAACATCATGGGGGCTCGCGGTCCGACGAGAACGAAGAGAAGAGGAGAGAAGAGAAGAGAAGAGAAGAGAAGCGAAGCGAAGTGAAGTGAAGAGATGAGAAGAGAAGAGAAGAGCACGTGTCGCGATGTAAATTCGTTGCGACGAGTGGTCGTGATTTAAAAATTAAATCTTAATCGAGTGGAATTCGGCCCACACGCTTAGTAACGAGGATGATCTTGGCCAAACGCTGGCGCACACTGTCCAACAGCGTAATAAACGAACGCTCGCGTAGATTGGTTTGGATAAGCTATAGATCGTGCTCTTTGCTCCCTCTTCTCGTCCCTCCTTTTGTTTTCTTCTTCTTCTTCGTCTTCTCCACCGTCTTCCTGACTCGACCGCCTGAAATATCTCAGCCAGTTAAAACGCTATCAGTTCTAATAAACGATCGTTCGTCTGTTTCGTCCTCTCTGGTGTATCGTTAAACCCGAACAGCGTGCCGTAGGTGAGGACAACGCCGGTGCAGGCGGCAGCAACGCGAGAAGAACAAAAGGGACACGCTCTCTCGTCTCGTAGGGAGGCCGTTTAAGAAGGATAGAGAAAGCATAGGTTTTTTTAACCTGCACGGTCACGCGATACGAAATGGATCGACACCACTGATTCAGATGTCGAGATCGAAGAAGATACGACAGAGGCCGCGATGACGACGCCCCGATTCCTTGCCACTTTCGATAAAAGATAACCCGACAAACTCTTCCCAACATCTTCGCGAACAGCGACAAGTCTCTCGCTGGTTTTCGTCTCACGGCGGTCGGTTTAACCATTAAAAGGGCGCAAACAAATATTTTGCTCGACCGAGGTTTACCGCTTTTAAATCACCAGCGCAGTCGACACGCAAAAATTCTGCCTTACGTCACCGCGTCGAAAGAGAAGCAGAGAGTACGAAGGAATAAAACGACGACCCATCGCGATGTCGTGAAACCTCGAAACGCTATCGACCAAAAAAGAGAAGCAGAGAGAAGAAGAAGAAAGAGAGAGAGAGAGAGAGAGAGAGAGGAAAGAGAGAGGGATGCGGGATGATTAATCCCGTGGAAACGGTCTGACGCTCGTGTGACCGATGGCGTGTCTCCGAGTAACCCACCTCTATTCTCTCGTTTGGCTCGGGGGATTAATTCCAGGGGATTAGCATTAATTTCGTTCCATCCGAGGTTGGTCGAGTGTCTCCGTACGTCGAGGGGCTATCGACGAAAGCGAAAACGGAATTTCGGAAGATTCGACCGGTGGGTGGAAGCGCGAAGGAAGAACCAGAGGGACGAGGGAAGGAGCGGAAGAAGCAGCGTACCGGTGCGATGGAAAAAATTGCCGCTTGCAATCGCGAGAGGAACACCCCGTCGTCCTCCTCTGCCTGCTGCGAGATCCGTTAGGCGATCGGACAAATCGTTTCGACCACCGTACGACTGGCTCACGAACGGTTGGATTCGCGTGTCGTTGAACCGGGCTTATTTTTCGTTTCGGAGCTCCGGTAATTATCACGGGAACGTTCACGGTAGCGCTTCGAGGGCGGCTAGATTTACGACACTGCGAATTCCACGAATTTACGACGTTCCCTGCAAAAACGATAAAGTATCGGAGAGTACACCGGGGGTTGGAACGAACGAACGAACGAACGAACGAACGAACGAACGAACGAACGAACGAACGAACGAACGAACGAACGAACGAACGAACGAACGAACGAACGAACGAACGTGGATACTAGAGCGGCAATTAAACGGTACGATTAACGAGCGCGAAAAGCGGCTTTTAACCAACGACAGGCCGTGCGAAAATTTCTGATAGAAAATAGCGAATAATCGTGGTTCGATGGAATCGTGGCGGGACGCGAGAGCGCGACTTCCTGTCAAAGAGCGAAACGCACGAAAAACATGGCCTCTCCGCGCGGACCTGTTCTTCCTTTTTCCTTCGCCTTCCACGTTCTTCTTACGCGCTACTTCCACGCTTCTCTTTCCGTCCTGTGACGAGAGCGGTACACGGTCGGATAGTCACGAGGGACAGGATGAAATAAAGGACCGACGATGCAGATCACGCGACAACGATCCAGTCTTGACCGAAGACGATCCAAGGATCGTACATCTATCGAGTGTCTCGATAAAACGTCTCGGCTCATCGACTGCGAGGAAGCCGGAGACCCGATGGAGAAGCACGAGCAACATGGAGGGAACGTTCGCGTCCTTGCCTGTCGTCAGGCGATTCCCTTCTACGTTGATGCTTTCTTATCCATTAAATCCGTATTCTTTTCCCTAGCGTGGCGTTGCATGCGCCGTCGTCCGAGGATGCGCGTTTAAAAAACCAATCACCGATGCATCCGCGATTAATGCTATCGCATCACGAACGTACAACACCGGCGACTGTGGGCCGCGCGTAAATCGATGGATGCGTAATAAACGCGTTAAAAAATAGCCAAAGAAGAGGAGGAAGATGGTTCGACGGACGTTCGTCGATGCATGCCGCGAGGAAAAGACGAGACGAGAGGAGACGAGACGATGTTGCGCACGGTGGATCGTTGCACGACGGAGAGAAGTTGCGCGTACGCAGGATCGGTACGCGAAGAGACGAGAAAAAAGAAGAGAAAAGGAACGAGAGAAGCGAGAGGCCTCCTCTCTTCTCTCTGCCCGCTGCCGCGGAAGGCCTTAACGACGCAATCACCGGATAGCTTCGCCGTGATAAAAATCCCTCGGCGAAACGACGCCGGGCCACAAATCAGCAAACAGATGCGTAAGCGCGACTCCTGGGTCAGGCCCGGTTACCGAGCATCGATTCAGCCAGCTTCGGTAACGACCGTGCTGCTTCTCCACGATTTCGGACGGGTTTCGTGTCCCAGGACAGTCTCCTCGTTATTGCGTATAACCTTAACCACCGCGAACAGGAGAGTAACACCGTCGCTCAACGTCCGTCGACGACTCGTCTTTCCGCGATTCTTTTACCGCTTCAGCGGCAGTTTCTCGCGTTTCTGGCTAATCGCGTTTCGAGGAATTATCACGTTAATCCGACCTTTGAAAGTCGCGCGTTCCTATTAAAAAAAAAAAAAAAGAGGGGGAGGACGCGCATCGAAGCGACAATTTTTCCGGTAGTTCGATAAACATCGATTCGAGATCCATCAAAATGAAATCACTCGTGCTGGTTTTAGCGAATTGTCCAAACACGCTTCCCCGTTTAGCTTTTAGATACACCACGGATTTTCCATGGTTTGCTTATACGTATTTATTCGTTCTCGGCAAACATTTCAAAGCGTCTCGTCTTTTCTTCCAACTATCCGTTGCTGAGATAACGCTATCTTAGATCTGTAAACGAAACATATGTTTTCTCCGGAAGACACGAGAATACACACACCGAAAAATGTATTTGGTATGGATATACCGGGTCTCTTAACTCTGGAAAAAGGATTCGAGCGCGATCAAATACGATAGAAAATGTCGTTCGGATCGATCGGACGAGAACGAGTTACATCACGCGCGTACAATATGTAAATTTCCGTCTCGAGTTTCCTTTCGTCCGGAATTTAGAACGAGACTTGTATTTAAGAGTACGAATCGCCACGTTTGGTCGTGTAATACGAAGAGGTTAAGACGAAGGATACGGAGAAAAGGATTGCGCGTTTATCGATCGGAGCGAGCGATTTCGTTTCGTTCAGCGGTGTGCCTCGATGAGAAATCTGTAATCGATACTTTTCGATTCGATGACCGTACGTATACGCCTTGGCCACGATGGTCCACGGGCTCGGCGACATTTTACGAGCCGAAAACACGTGTACGTTCGGCAATTCGAGAACTCGACGGCCCGAGTTTTACAATTTCCTGGACACCAGCCTCGATCCTGGCTCGATTAATTCCGTCGAGGACCGATAACTCGTTCGCTTAATTTCACCCGTGCACCATGTTTCGTTTTCCGTCTCCAACGACTCTCGACCACGAGGGTCCTTCGTCGAGTACGATTATATTCCATTTTGCATAATATTCCAGGTCGTACGACAAAGAAAACAGATAGATAGATAGATAGATAGAGAGAGAGAGAGAGAGAGAGAGAGAGAGAGAGAGAGAATAATTGGATACGCCGAGAGGACACCGAGAGCAGCGTGAGAGTAACGCGAGAGCGGTAAAACTGCATGTTCGTTCGAGAAAGGGACGGTTGACTCACGCTACTTGGAAGAAACGGAAACTCGATTACGATACCGGGAACCCGATCGGTTTCGATTGGCAAAATCGAGCCATACCGTACCGCCGCCTTTCCACAGATAAACGGGGTAACGATAAACGGGCTTGGTTACGGGACGCCCCATATCTGAGACAAGTGGTTCTCGAATTTCGGTCTCGGAGCGTCGATAAATCATCTCGGAAAAAACGAGGCTCGTTTGCCGGACATGGTCGCGAGCGATGATAATTCCAAAGCTCCGCGGATCGTCGACTCGTCTCGATAACGACAGTCACCGAGAACCGATCGATCCTGAAGAGAGTTGGGATTCTGACGCGCCACCAACGACGAATTACGTAGTTGGCTTTTTAGCGGTTGACAGGTCGTACAGGGGTGACACTCGGTCGGTCTTTACGTAAGCAAAAAGCAAGGGAGAGAATAAATCATCCACTTATCTGGCTAATAAATATTTAGCTAATAGCCAGCTAGTTATTCTAGACACGCCCCCGAATGTAACCCGATATTTATTATTCCCGTTCGGCGCCCCGAAATGTTCACAGCTGTACACGATTATTGTGCTCCTCCACCCGGTACACGTCCGGACCGAAAGACACACGCGCCTGTCTCCACCCTCCTATTTATGTAGTCTTTTTATGAGCTACGGGTAATTACTTAGGCGCCCGGGCTATCTCCATAAAATCGATCTACCAGCGATATCGGTTTTCCCGTCTTGACGACATATTCCTCCGAAAATTCTTTTCCCTTCCAAACGTTTCGAAATGCCTGGGCAGGGGACGTTGGATAATTAATACAGCAGGGATATATTTATTAGATTCGAAGTTATTAGATTCACCTGATATTCGATGTCTCCAACGTCTTGAGATCTTGCACGGAAACGGAATAATCGAACTCGTCGTATACGATCATAGCAGGAGAAAAGTAACATGATGCGCGTTTTCGTCGATCTTCGGATTTCAACGTAATTGGAGAAACGAAGATAATCCGATGGATCGAGAGAACGTTATAGCGTTAGAAATAGTCGATAAATCGACGAATTCGGATATTTTCGCTCGCTCGTCACGAAAAAGAAAACTTGTTAAAAATTCAACGACGGAACAAGCAACGACGACGTCCGATAAAAATTGACCCAAACCCTTTACCTCTCTCGTAAGTCGGAGAAGATATTTCGTTAGGAGATACCGGGTTTGGAGAAAAAATTCCATAGTGGAAGAAGCGGATTAACGAGCGTTTTATTTCTAGGGCGTAAAAACGACGAAGACTCGTTGAAGCGAGAGCGGAGAAAGGAGGCGAAGGCGAGGCGAGGCGATGACTCATTCGTTTGAAAATTTGCGAGAAACCCTGCCGAACGAGTGTCGCTACCGGTATGCAAAACGCGAATATATACGCGGACAAGGTAAAGTGGACGAGAAGGGCGCGCAAGTTGGCTGGCCAAGTGTTTTCTCGCGCGTCGCATCGCTTCGCATTCCGGGAAGGCGATCCTTGACGAGCGAGAGCCCCCGAAGACGCGGTTACCCGAGTCACATATCACCACGTGACGTCCTCAGAATTTCGCATCCGAGGAGCGCATTTAGATGCAGATACGCCTGCGGTTAAAAAGACCAACCCGGAGAGAACCGACGATGAGCCACGGACCCGAGAAGCAAAGAGAGGGTGGTGATGGCGAGGGCGAAAGACAGAGAGAAGAGCGAGGAGAAAGAGCGAGCAAGAGGAAAACGGAGTTCGCGAGGAGAGTGGAGGAGCGGTCGTTCCAACGCGAGCTGAACAGAGGTGAACGAGGAGGATGAAGATGAAGGAAACGCGAGATGAAACGGTCAGATAGAAACTCGAGTGCCACGTGCGAGCGGAGTAGACCTTTTCGCCAGAAACGATGCAGACACGATCACCACGTTTCATCGACTCGAAAATGAACTTGGCTGCCGGCTTCTCCTCTGCATGATCAGCCAACGATACGGAGGATCCTCTTTCGGAAGCTACGTTTCTCATTTTACATATTTCTTTTTTTTTCTCCTTCTTCTTCCTTTTTTTTTCTTTTTTTTTTTTTTTCACGCTCTACCAAACGGGCCAGTTATCGCGACAGAGTACCGTTAGTTGATCGCTAGTTCACGTTCATTTCAGTGAACCCCTTCGAAAGTTAAACGAAACCGAAAACTCGAACGAAAATGTACCTCGATCGGCCGTGCATTTGAATATCCTTCTCGTTGTTCCCGGCCCGGGAAATGATTTAAATATTCCGTCGAACGAGCTCTCGATCGCGTTCTCCTCCTCCTCCTCTTCCTGCTGCTGCTGCTCCTCCTCCTCCTTTCCCTATCACGAGTCGCTCGAGCCGTTCTATCGAAACTTTATCTCCGTGAAAATAAATCGCGTCGCGTACCTCTTTGTGACTGCTATCGAGGATTTTTCTCGATGTTCCCGTAGATTGGATGTCCTCGATTGGTACACGCCGTCGTGTGTATACCACCTCCGATAATTTACATTAACGAGGCACCGAGTATAAAGTACACGGAAACGTACGACTTGTGTTTCCCAAAATTGTCCCATCATTGTTTATTGGACTTTCTAAACGTTCCCGGCTCTTCTCCTACGCGCGAGGATTACATGACACCAGGAAACGAGTCGAACGGTCGCTAAACCGACGATAAATTTTTCCAGGAAGAAAGATCGGAGATCTAGCAGCCAAGGTTGTTGTGTACCTCTTCGCCTCTTCCCGGTGTTCGAGTATCGATGGGCTCGAGGAAGAAAAGAAACACTTTGGATCGACTCCACGGAGAAAAGATTCCAAAGATAGCTTGGCGTTGTCGGCTCCCTTAATAACGGGGTGATGCGTTCCCTTCGATGTCAAAGATGGAAATGAGGTAAACTCGAAGGGTCGAGGAGGTCGAGAAGAGCGCGCGACAGTCCATCCGTGTCTGTTGATCGAGTGACTGAAAACTCGAGCGTTCTCGATTAATTCGAGTCGGGGCTTTTCCCTCCAACTCCCCTCCCCCCCCCGCCTCTTTTCTCTTTTTCTTTCTGTTTTGTTTAAGGTCTCGGTGTGTTCTCGAATTCTCGAGAACGAGGGTAGCACGCCGCCTCTTTGCAAGGTCCTGCAGGCGAGATCAGTGGAACAAGGAGAGAGAGAGAGAGAGAGAGAGAGAGAGAGAGAGAAAGAGAGAGTATCTTCGAGATCCCTTTATAGGAGTTTCGAGGTTCACCAACAACGCCATCAAAGCGACGTCTCGCTTCGCCACGCACGTTCAACCCTTCTCTCCCCATCAGGTTGTTCAAATACTCCGAGCTAATTCTGTTTGGCTTGTTTGTTCTGACGCTGTTCGCCCTTTCTCTCTACGGTCCTGTATATTAATAACCCCCATACTAGTCGTACTTATTACGCGGGGACTTTGGACTTTGATTCTCGAAAGCAAAGCGATTAGAACTGGCGTAAGGAAACCGGTAAACAAGTCGCCCCCGCTTCGTCCACTACGCGACCTCGATTTCCCTGGTTAATTAACCCTTTCTTGCGTATTATTCGACCCACAGAGAACTTTCGAAGGGACCGTTCGCGTACAACCTTCCGTTCCTTTCGTTCGCTTTGCCCGTATTTACTTTTACACGATGCCCCTAATAAAAGCTTCGTCGATTGCGAAGCAGCTACTACGTTCGTGCTATCTAAGGTCAATCCTTCGCCGCGTGTTAAATAGAAACGAATCGTCCTGTACTTTTTCGCTCGATAAACGCGATTGTAATTTCACTGTAAAATCAATAATCGATATCCTATCGTCGATTTTTGACAAAATTTTCTAACTACTAATTTTTTAACCAACTGTTCTAGCGATTACAAACCGGGGCAACATGCATTTTTACAGCGCATCGAACATTGTCCCGATTCGTATCTAGCTTCTACCGACAAGGTTCTTTCGTTTTGACTTCAGATGACGCAGATTTCTACATTTCAAGTCGACAGACCGTCTCCAAAATTAACATTCGTCATCGTCGCTCCGTGCTTCTTTCTTCTGTTATCTCGAGATGCAATACAATCTACGCATACGTATGTGTTTTACAAGTTTATACTTTTAAAATCCCCTGTACTTGGTTCGTCAATTTTTCAAAATCCAAGCCGACGATAACGTGTAACGCGCGTTAAAGCAGCGAATAACTCGTAGGTATCCTCGATTTGAAAATAGCAAGCTACGATATATATAAATTTTCTAATTCCCAGACAATGATGTCGAAAGTTTAAGTATAGTAGGACGCAGGCTTCTTGCCACTACCTACGTACGTGACAAACGGGCATCGATCCACCATACAACGCGATCGACCATTGCCGATTCGATACCGCCTGTCGTTCTTTAAATAAATACAAGAAGATGCAACATCGACGAATCCGAAGATAAACCGCTCGGGACGCGCTAATCTTCGTTCCGAGGAACTCGTTAGGCGGACTTAGAAAGTTCGGTTTTGGGGAAAGAACGCGATTTATCCTCGCGATTTATTTCGTTCGCGCGATTCTTTCGAAAAGCCATTGGTTAAAAGAGGATCAAGAAGCCGAACCGCTTTAAGAGGGTTTCTCAGGACCTTTGTGTCCGAACGCGGGATACTTGTGGAACCGAAACGTCGCGAGGAAAATAGTTCTACAGAGCGAAATACGCGCGGTGATTGACTTTAGGTCGATCCAAGGATTGTCGCGAGAAAGATAATTCCGCTAATAACTAATAAGCTTAGAGCGACGTACGCGCGAAGATTAATTCGAGATCGCCGAGAGTAACCTCCTATTTCGTCGTCTTTTCTCGATCGATACCGACCAGCTAAGAATTCATGGAATTGGAAGGGCGAGCCGCCGTTCTTAGAATCGTCGCGCGTAATCGCTAAAGAACAAGAGAGCGCGCGCTCGATAATCGCGTATAATAAAATGTTTATAGACGACTTGGTAAATATCGAAACGAATCGGCCAGGAAATCACCAGCGGGTGGCCGTTGATTGTTTGCGTCGATCTATCCCGATGACGTTCAATCTGAGTCATTTGATCCGATCGCGATGAGCTAAAACCTCCGACACTTTCACGGGTAGCCGTTCCGCTTGTTTATCAACGATACCACGGCTAAACCGGATAAACTGCTGTCCGCATCTTTCGTACGCATTGTTCGATTGGCTACGCGTTACTTTGGTGCAAAAATAAGAGATAAATATGTCGTGACAAGATACGTACGACGCGAATGGAGCAACAGGGTCGTCGCAAGGCACATGTTCGACCATCGATTAGTACCGAATACTACGCAGAGTAAATGCGACTAATTAGTAAAACTCGTCGAATCGACAAGCTACGAGCATAGATCGTAAGTTTCTGTCTGTGTATCGTCGTGGAAGAAATTTCTGCACGTGGTCGCCGATTAATGACCATGGATCGTCGAGTAATAGGCGCGCGCGAAGTAGAAACTATGGAAAAAACGGTCGAGCCATTTTCCAGAACAAGGTGTAAACTACGCGCGGATAGATCCTCGAGATCATAGGAAAGCCGTGAACACATATTTGGACGCTCCAGTGGCGTTCCTCGCGCGGTGCGACTAGATGTAGACAGAAGAGGTGCGAAGCGAACTCGAGTACTTGACGATGAGCATAAGGCCTGTTTTTTTTTTTCCCTGACGTTACAAGGAAAAAATCGGGCTTCCGTGCACACGAGCGGGAGCGCGTTTCTCCGATGATCCCGTTCTCGAGAGGAAGCGGAGAACGTTTAGCAGCTAGTAAAATCAACAGCAAACTCAAAGAACCTTTTCAAACGGAACGTTTCGCTGTTCGATTAGCGGTGCGGCACTAACGATCGACGCTGAAAGCCACGGGAGAAAAAGTGGACGAGAACCACGACCGATATCTTTTCAGCCGCCCCGTTCCCGATTTCGACGTTTGTTAAATCGAACGCGAAATAACGAGGTTATGGCCGACCGATAATTTGGTTCGTGCCCTCGTCAATACCGAACCATCGATTAATTATCGGTAGGTTCTCGCAGGGACGCTAGAGCAGAGACTCTATCCGGCTATCGATCGTTGCGAGCGTGCAATCGGGAAAGAACGTAGGCAAGGAAAGTCGAACGGATATCGACCGAGCTTCGAAGCTCGTAGCGTAACAAGCGGTCCGCGCGGTTTATCGTCATCGATAAACTTTTGCGAGGTGACGTGACGCGGCGCAGACGATATTTAACGGGTGACACCCACGTGGGGTCGTCTCGCCGGGTCAGGACGAAATTTTCAACGGCGCTCGTAACGAAAGTACGCGTTCTACGACGTTAAATAAACGCATCCTCTCTCCTTGTCTCTCTCGCGGGCGCGCTCCGCTCGTTCCTCTCCTCCCTCTATCTGGCGGCCGTCTCTCTAATTTGTCCGTTCAAACAAAAAGCAATTTGTTACCCAGCGGACTGACTCTTGGTCCGGCGGTGCGCGTCCCGCGCGCGAGAGACGAGCACACGGAAAGAGAGAGGGATTATCGAGGAGCGAAGGAAGATGGGACGCGAGAGGAAAAGAGAGGGACAGCGTGGACGCGCGAGCAACGGAGAGAGAGCGAGAGCGAGAGAGAGAGAGAGAGAGAGAGAGAGAGAGAAAGAGAGAGAGCAGAGGAGGTGCTGGCTGTGCTCGGTGGTGAAGGAGGTGGAGGAGGAGGAGGTGGTAGTGGCTGATTTAAACCTGTCTGGCGGCCCGCTGCGCGCTTAACAACTGAAAAACAAACATGGCGCCGAGAGAGCGCACCGGCCAGCGGGAGCCCACGTATGCCGCCGCGTACCGAGACTATAAAGTGCTTCTGGTACCCCCGGAACCCGCTGTTCTTCCTCCAGCGTGCCCATTTTGTCCCCACGGATGCTACGCGGACGCGGTCGCTGTTCCGTCCGGAACGAGAAAGCGTCGGGCAAATTTCGTACTTTTTCATCTTCTTTCCCTTGCTCGCACACGCTCTTTCGCCTTCGCACGCCAACGGAGAAACCCCAGCGCCTCGACTTCCCGTCACGCTCGTGTAGACCACTTTCGAGCCGATCGATGATCTCGCGTAAACCGTAGCGGCAGACCACCTCCGCTGGTGGAATCCTCTTAACGGAGGTCCCTCAACGACACCGACCCGACGAGATTGCGTTGCGTTAATGGCAAAACTTACCCCTGGGGTGTTAGCTTCCGCGCCGAACGGATACTTTGTCCACTCGAGCTTCTCCTCTTGTGTCGTGTCCAAGAGAACAACTGCAATCAGAGAGGAAGAACGCTGGTTAAATAGTGAAGCTACAGTCGGGCTGTGAAGAAAGGATAGGAGGTGTGTGTGTGTGTGTGTGTGTGTGCGTGGAGTTGGACAAAAAAGTACGCGTTGCGATTTTTCCTTCGTGCGCAACACCGATCGACCTAATGCGTGCCGTTCGTTAAACGGATCTGCGAGGAAAATACTGCGGAGGAAAGAACGCAACGTTTCAAAAACGAAGAGAAACAGCGACGTCCGTAGCGACGATCACGGTTGATCAATCGATCAAGGTACGCGATTCCTCGGCTCGACGAGATACTCGTCGGTGTATAGAAACGCGCGGCAGAGCCCCGGCAAAGATTTTACCGTGAAAAGTCAACGTTTCGAGGGGAACGAGGGAAACGACTCGCTCTCAAAATGGCGGATCCTCGAGACCGTGCTAAAACACCTTGCTTCTCGGCAGCTCTCGTTCTCGTCCTATACGAGAAGGGTGAGAAAGCGCCGGCCTGAAGGGCGGAGAGGATCGGGCGAGAGAGAAAAAGAGGGAGACGAAGGGTCGCGAGCGTATCGTTACACACGCGACACAGCCAGCAGGTTGTGCATCGTGTCCTGCGACACGTTTGTAGTGGTGGTCGTATCGACCGGCTCTCGGCTCTCGGCTGCTGCTGCTGCTGCTACAAACCCACCCTCTCTCACGTTCCTCTCCCTCTTTCCCCTGTTCCTCTTTCGCTCCGCGTGACGCGCGCCCGCGCGCCATCTCCCTCCCGGTCTATGTCTTTCACCCCGTTTTCGAATCTCGCCTTCCCCTCTATAGTTTTGCCTCCGTCCTTCTTCCACGGTGTTCACCACCGCCGCGACGCTATCGGTCCAACCCTCTTCGCTCCCATCGTTCACCCTGCCTCCTCCTTCTCTTTCTCTCCTCTTCTCCTCCCTGCAACCCTCGCTCCGCCACCTGCTGCTCTCTCGCTCTTTCGCCTTCTTTCTTTCACCACTTCAATGCCCTCTCCGCTTTTCTACGCGTCGGTCTTTCTTCGTTTCGCGCCACATCCTCGCTCGCTCGCTCGCTCGCTCGCTCTCGCGTTAGTCGCTCAGCTTCTTCTTCTCTCCTCTCTGTCCGTTTTTCTCGATTACGGCTGTCCGCGTCCTCGTCGCACGGTGTTCGGTGCCACGCAGCCATCAGCCGCACCGCCCCCGACGCGCGAGCGGTGTCGTCGATCCCACCCCAGACTCCGGGTCCTTGAATTCCTAGACCAAAGTACCCAAGCCGACGCGGCGGGTGCAACCCGCCCCTGCCTCCGGATGGAATCTCAAAGGTGAAAACTGCGCGCTGCAAAATCCGTCCGAGCCTTCACCCTCCGCCACCGTTGTCCCCGTCGACTCTCTTTGCCATCGACACTACCCCCTACTATCTACCGCCACAGACTGCTGCTTCGACGAGCCACGCAGAATCCCAGGGGCTCTCACGCGTACCGCGATTATCCGACCTCATCGAGACACCGTCGAAACACGGCCAACCGGTGAAAATAATTGTCCCGCGCGCCACCACGCCATCTACCTCCGCGGCAGTTCCTTCCTTTTGGCAAGTTCGTCGCCGCAACTTCCAATAGCAGTTACCCCGAAACGAGCTAGTGTCGGCGAAAGATTCCACCAACCTATCGTTACACGAAGCAACGTCGGCTATTCCTATATCGATCGAATCAGTTTCCTGCCGCGTAATTCCCTTTCCCTGATAATCCTCGTCTTACCTATCCGATCTATTACCGCCTACGCGTTAACGTTCCAAAAGCTAGCTCGATCTTCTCGTGTTTCGTCCGCTCACGAGATCCAACGAACCACGGAATTCGTGCAGCGTGGATGGTAGATGTTTCGTAATGGACACACGGCTACGGTATCCGTGGATTCTGGCGAGTACATCCTCGAGTCGAAGCCACTCGAGCCGATCTCCTAAGTCGTCTCTCATTGTGCGTAATAGGCTTTGCAGCGCGCCCGCCCTAATTCGAGCACTCTCCAGAAGTACTTCGGATACATCGAGGAACGTGGCTCTACCGAATTCGCGAAGTAAGGTGCAAGTTCCTCTCGCCACCTCCGATAAACTTTCAGGGTGGTGAAGCTTGCGGATTGACCCGCTCTGTTCCACGGTGTCTCGTTCCCGCGGCATTTTGCGCCGCTACGAGATCCGAGTTTCCTCCGTCTCGCGTCAACACGCGTACGTACGACGTGTTCGACTTTCCGATATTCGCGCGCTGTTTTCCCATCGGAACTAGACGCTACAGCGTCGCGAATCATTGAATCGTCGTACAACGCGTCATCGTTAACGCTGCCGCGAATCATTAACCGCTAAACTCTGGGACAAAAGTTTCGATTCCCGGCGCTAACACTCTCTGGTAATCTCGACGAAATCGGAAACGACGATTATCGCGAAACGTCGCACGTTTCGAAACGATACTATCGGGAAGAAGAAAACGGGGAAAGGTAGAAGGTAGAAGGTTGGTCGCGAAGCAGTCACGGTACTGTGCGCGTACGACACGTAAATTATGCCACCTGGTACGACACGTGTCACGTTACGCAAGTTGCTCGTACGGCCGGACAACGTGGAGGAATTCTTCGAGCGCGAGGTGGCCGGACTTGCACGAAGAAACCGAGGTAGGTCGTGCACGGTACGAGGATGGAAAAGATACGTCGCGTCGCCATCACGGAAGAAACCGAAAGTGATCGTTGAACCCGGGAGACGAGATTTTTGCCGTAGGTTCTATCGACGGGGTTTGGAACGCGGCGGCGTCCATCTCTCGATACAGCCTCGTAGAGATGGACGAGGCGTGTCAGGCGGTGACCTTCTCGCGCGGTTCACCGGCTGACACCAGCTCAAGGAACAAGAAGATTACCGGTCTGGACCGAGGAGAGGACAAGTCGCAGCAGGGTCAACTTCGAATTACTATTCCCGAGGGTGTTTACGGAGAAGAGGAAGCGAGCGAACGGGGATCGTCGGATCGTCGTGAAAACGGCCGTGTATCCGTCGTCGGACGTTTCTTTTCTTCGTGTTCCTTACACTCCCTCTTCGATCCCTTTTCCTCCATAGCACGCACTCGCGCGAGTACGTCGCGAGCGCGCGTGTGTGAGTAACCGGTGTACGACGCGGTCCCGTGAGACGTACCGAATTTAAATTTCAAATTTGGAGCGTGTCGCTGGGTGTGACGGTATGCATAGCGTTGCCTGCCGGCCCTAACTCGCTTCACCGATCCGCGCGCGTCTTTCTCCTCTCCGGAGTTCCATGTTCCTTTCTCCCACGGGCTCGCCATATATCCGTCCATCTCCCGCGTTCTTCCCATTTATTCGTCCGTCTATCTTCCTTGCTGCCTTCTCTCTGTTTCCTTTCTATCCGAGGAAGGAAAGAGCGGCCGCACGATCCCCGATTTTTCATATTATTCGAATGGCAGATGGCGTGGTCGGGCATCGATACGCGGCGGGGAAAAAATCGAAGAGTCTCGGATAGCTGGCTTCTTCTGGGTTCGTCTAGCGGCGAAAGTCAGGCAGCGACGTTCCGGTATCTTCTATTCGAGAAGGATTTGCAGGGGTTGCGGTCGATTGCCGAGATAGGATGATACGGATAAAAATTGCCACGAAATTCTCCCATAGGAGGATGGAGAGCGAGTTCGACGTGGAAAGATCGATGTCCGTTCTCGGTGTGGGGTTGTTATCGTAAAAACGGGCTCGATTTCCAATTATCGTTACGCAAGAAGAAGCTTTCTCCCGAGCTACGTCGATGCAGTCGCGGTCGTCTCGATTCCGTCGGAGCACAATGCGTTCCTCTAATCGGAGACGATCGCTCACGCACACGCATCCACCTCGACGGGGTGAAAGAAATGAGAATGCCCGGTTGAACGATAAATCAATAGCCGAGGTCGACGAAGGAGATGGATGAGTGACGTAACGAGCCTGTTCTTACCATATGCTTGTAAGAGGTCGGCTCTCGCACGTATATAACCGGAGGTACGATTGAATCGCGCGGGGGAACCTGTTGCCCGATCCGAGACGAGCGGCTACTCCAAGGCGATTAAGATTACGATTTCGCCTCCTGCACGCACGCACGCACGCACGCACGCACACCTGCGCGTTGCCTCTTTCTCCGAACAACCTCCAAGATCGGCCAGACTCGATCCTCCACGATATAAGATCGTCTCTCTGTCCTGTGGCTGGCCATTCACCACTAGCACCAACACGCCGGAAAGTCGATCACCGGAGGTGATCTTTTAAATGTCACGATTTACCCGGTCTGTTCCGACCGTCGCATAGGTCCAAGGAACCACGAGAGCAAAGCGATTCCCTCTTCCTCTCTCCCTCTCTCCGTCTGTCTGGATTACCGGTGGTGGTGACACTGTCTCGACGATTCCCTGAATCGGGCAATAATCGTTTCGCGAGTAGACACACTCGACGGAGGAAGGGAAGAATCCGTACGAGGCAGAGTTCGATCGGTCTCGCCGGAAATAGGTTATGGTCGATGTTATCTCGTGGCGAAATTTACGTTTCGCGTATAAGTCGAGCAAACCCGTTCCCCCGTTTCCGATCTTATCTCTGCCCCGTAAAGACGAACTCGTCGAAATACTCGCGTTGCGTGTTTCCCTGCCGTTCGAACTATCGAGGCTGCCTTTCCACGATCGTAGCCCACGTAAATCTCCGACGATTCAATCTCTTAACCGGCGCGAGACGATTTCCAGAAGGATCGTGACAGCGATCGTACGAGAAGGGAAATATTACGTGGTTCGGCGGGTTCCATCGATCATAGACGCGAATCCACGAGTTTCGCGTCCGAAAGGTCAAAGAGAATCCGCGATAGAAGAGCCGCCGGTAGTGGCGCGTCGAGATTGGCAAGGAGAAACGCGTGTGCGTTCCGATTATCGGTGTTTGTACAAGTACGCCAGAGGCAGTCGTCGTTCGGCCGAGATGCACGAGTTTCGGTGGATCTCGGCAAAGGTAGAGAAGACTAGGGCGAGAGCGAGATGGAGAGCGAGAGCGAGAGCGAGAGAAAGAGAGAGAGAGAGAGAGGCGGGAGGCAGAAAGGACGAGATTGCCGGTGAGAGGAGACCACCTACGATCCGTAGAGTACGCGGTCAGCGAATATACAACGGTATACGTTCCTCGACTTTATTTCGGCTCTAAAAATGCCGGGACGAGGATCGTCCTGACACGAGTGTCGCGCGACTCGTCTTTTTCCCGGCTCACCGAGCTCTCCTCGCCAAACATCGAAGCTCTTTTCTCTTTGCAACGAACGACACCTCTCTGCCTTTGGCTTAACGGCCTTCCAATTTGTCAGGATCTCTCTTCCCCTGCCCCCTCTCGCCACCCAACCGTTTGCCATTCTTTCTCTCTCCGTCTTTTCCCTTCTCTGCTGTCCGTCCTCTTCCTTTCTTTCTTTGCCACCCTCTTGTCCCTTGCTTCTCCTCCCTCTTCCTTTCGCCGGTTCCTCTTCTTTTTCCTCCCGAACGAGTCCCTCCTTTACCCCCCCCCTCCTCCTCCCGCCTCCTTTACCCCGACATATCCTATCGCACCTCGAACCGTTCACCAGGATGTCGTTGACCCATCGAACAGGCGTGCTTGGAGCGCGGCCGATCGGTTGGTCGGTCCGCTGCCAAATTCGTGCAACCACGTAGCACCGAGAACCGATAGAGAATCCGGTCTTAATCGTCGGCTCGTCTACGGTGCCACGCGGCTCGGCTCCTCGGTAGTAACGACAACCTTCCACACATCCTTTTAATTACGCTCGCCGTCAAGCGTCTCGGTATCGGTCGCATCTCGAATACCAGTTGTCTCCGAGGAGTTTGCTTGGAATCGATCCGCGATACATCAACCTCGGACGGACGTGTGGATCGCGTCGTGCGTCACGCGTCGCGTTCGGCACACGACCGTTCCCGCGTTCCGAGGAAACGCATTTCCCAATGGATTCCTCGACAAGAGGAGAGGTCCTACCGTGGGAGGAATCGCTGCTGCGTATCCGAGCGCAGCGGAGAAAAGAAGCCGTGAACCAGGGACAAGGATAGACGGAGTCGTCTGGAAGAAGAGGAAAAAATACGAGGTGCTCGGAAACTTAAGCCCGAGTCTTCGTTCTCTGCGGGATCCCGCGGGTACCGTGTGCACGATATCTTTGGGTCCAACTGGGCGGCATGGGGAGCCTAAGGGAACAGCCGGAACAGAGGGAGAAGGGTGAAAGAAGCTCTCCGCCGAACGTGGCCCGGCCCACGCCACGACGGGCCGAACGGGCCAGCACGCAGCCATCGTTGGAATTACCATTTACATAGCGTTATTACGTTTGCGCATAATGTATGTACACGTGTTAAATCAATTATTTGAACAATATGGGTCCCAACGACGACTCTCGCAAGTCGAGGATCAAACGTCTTCGGGCACTGCGTGTCCGCGACATGTTAGATTACCCGGTTCGCCTCTTTCTCCCTCTTCCCACCACTCTCTCTCTCGTAATTTTCTCTCTTTCGATCGTCTACCCTCTCTTACCCATTCACCCATCTATCCCTCTTCTCCTTCTTCTCCTTCTCTAGCAGGTTCTCGCGAGACTCTTTGCATATGGATCTTGAATTTCAATTGTGCTTTTCAAGTGCAGCCCCCTCCCTTTTGTTTCCCCCGTCCGCCCCTTCGCCCTGGCTTTTATTCCCGCCCCGCCTCTTTCCCTTTCAATCTTCTTTCCTCCTGCGCTTGTTTCGCGACAAAGACACAGAAGCGACAGACAACGCGATGAGCGGCGCGGCGAGCGAGAAGCGCGTGTACGAAAACCGAGTTGGATAAAAAGCAGTTGCACGACGAATAGCAGCAGCCGGCCAGCCGGCCGGCCAGCCAACCAGTCAGTCAGTCAACTAGTCAGCCAGTCAGCCAGTCAGCCAGCCAGTCAGCCAGTCAGCCAGTCAGCCAGTCAGAGGGTCGATACAGAATGCGACGAAGGTGAAAAGAGCGGTACCGTGACGCGCCATCGATCATTCGTTGGATCGAAGCCAAGTCATCGAAATACTTATTTGTTTCCGTGTGCTTGGTGATGTACGTTCTCCCGGCGAGATAAATAAAATTCTCTCGTGACGTCTCTTTCTGCCTCGTAAATTTCACCCGACCGGCGTTTAGCGCGACTATCCGGCGACGACGCTCGCCTGCGAGCGTCCTCGTTTTTAATTTATCCCGCCACCCTTCGCCTGGAAACGTCGCGTCGCGCCGTCTTGGTCCGCGAGCAGCGCGCAACCGCATTAGCATCTAAATCAGCCCGTGCCAGACTTTGCCAAAGAATCGGCCCCGATGAAACAACGGTAATCAAATTTATCATCTCAAAGAACCGTTTAAGAGAGACTAGGACTCGCGTTCAACGAGAACCTAACTCGTCGACCGCAAAAAGACGCTTCCTGCGATCCTCCTCGTCGAGCAATTTGCCAGCGAGCCTACCTGCTCCAACGAAAATAAGCTTGCGTTTTTCCTTTTCTCTGTTCTTTCACGTTTCCACGGATTCCGCTCTTCGCTCTTGCGCATTAGCATGCAAATTAGCCTCTGACCACAATAATCAAATTAATCGTCCTAAACGTCCGATCGACCGTTATCGTCCTACGGGTCCACGAAACAAAAGCGACCGATTATCCTACCTCACCCTTTCTCCCGTTTCCCCGTTTTTTATTCGTCCCCTGTCTTCCTAACTCTCGTCCGCCAACTAGAAATTCCTCGTTATACCGTCGCATCGGTCGCTGGTCGGGCAGGTTTTTTTTTCTTTTTCCTCTTTTTTCTTTTTTTTCCCCCCCCCCCCCCCGGATCCATCGATTCGTCGAAGCGATCGCGGCGGAAATCGCTGGAAAATTGATAGACCGGCGTCGCTCGGCACACCAGACCTTTATTGGAAATTTATGCGGATCAGTAATTCTACGCGGCCGCGATACTGTTAGGTATTCGAGGATCGTTACCGCTTCGGGTCTATCGTTGCAGGGATTATACCGAGCGGGAACGAACGCACGAGTTAATTAATAAAATGAGCAGATGGGGAGAAAAAACTATTCCGATTCGCGGTAGTCGATTCGCGCAGACGTTGCACGCGGTTGCCAGAGCGTTCGTGCGTCTATGCGGCCGTTTTCTCCACTCCATTTGTCGGCCACCTGTCCGATCGGCAATTTATGCCGCTCGGTAATTTCACATACCGAGAATATTAGACATCGACACGTTGCACCGCTACCAGAGTGCGCGCGGGCACGCGGCCCGCTCACAGCCGCAATCGCGCGGACGACCAACCAAGCGAGTAGAGCGACTCGCTTCGTACACGCTGTTGCAACGTGCTCGATCGCTCGCCTCGTCTCGCGTATATTCTCTCTCTCTCTCTCTCTCTCTCTATCTCTGCGTGCACCACACCGCACCGATCTTCGCTTATACGATCTTACACACTCGTGGACTTAGCGACTCGCACAGAAACTCGTGTGTGTTCCTCGGCAGCGCGCGTTCGTTATACCAGCTTTCTCTCTTTCCAGTATACACGCTATACACCCTGCGCGACCGCGATTTATCTCGACCGGTTAATGCGTTCCGAGAATCTATTACTGGCCTCCCAATATCATAATTATTTTATTAGCGGGTCACTCATTATCCGCCTTTTTACAGCCGCCCTGAGATTACGATTATTCCTCCCCACCTTCTCGCCGGCTACTCGTTTCTCTTCTCTTTCGTTCGAATCCCTGCGAGTATCAAAAGCGTTCTTTATTTTCGCTTCGCTGCCACTCGAGCCACGTGTTTCGCTCGATTCGCTACATTTCGCGAACAACGCGACTTTTGTACGGCCTGAACGAACGTGGTCGCGAACGGTTCGTCGTTTTCGGGATTGTTTTATCGTTCGAGTATCGACCAGAGTCTGGCTTCGACCGAGTCTGACTCACGACCGATGGATAAGAGACACGTCCGGCGAATAATTTCCTGTGGCGTTTCGCGTGGAACGTAATCGGTCGGAAACACCTGGAGCGACGTATCCCACGGAACGATATTCCGAGAAGTCTCGATTCTTCCAGAGACTGTCCGTTAATCACCGCATAGTCGAGGCGATGAGAGGGACGGCAGAGTTCATTAGCGGCCGAAGAAAATATTTGCGGCTTCGCTCGATTCGCCCTGGTTTTTTTCCCGTCGGCCTTCCTCCCGCCCTTCTGTCAGGAATCTTTTAATTCCGAAGCACGAGGCGGGGTATATAGTCCCGCGCGTGTTGTTAAGCCCGAGATTTTACGACACGATCCGAAATAACGAGAAACCTGAGTCATCCGCGCGCATAACTTATTTCGTTTTACCATTCAGCCTCCATATGCGTTACCCCACCTCTATCGCCGCATCGTGTGCGTCCGAAGAAAAGTCTGGATCGTAATCCCACGAAGGGAGAGACCCGTCGCCCTAGATATATCCTCTTCCTATCGCGCCTTAATTCGATGTCCTTCTCTCGTTCGATCCTTCTTCCACGGCTCGTCTAGATGACCGAATTAAAAATAATTACCGCGGACAGAACCTACCGACAAGATGAATCGTGGCTGCGCAAGCTGCCTCCGCTGTTACGATCTCACGGGGATTACCAAGATTTGCAGTTTACCATTCGCGAATGACGACGCGGTTACGACAAGGACCAGAGAGAGAGATCAGAGACCATGGCGGTCCTCCTCTGTTCACTCGGGTATTATCATAATTGAAAAATATAATCCGCGAGATGCTATCGTTCTTCGCGCGCGCGTGTGTGTATATATATATATATATATGCATGAGTTCTCTCATCTATAAATATAGCAGCGTAATCCGCGGTCAACGTGCCAACGATAAAAAAGTTATACGTACGCGAAACCATGTTAAAAGACAGTCTCCACTCTCTTGGGTGGTTATTAATTTTTAGCAGGCGATGCGTGTGTGATCGATGGTAATCGTTGGAATCCTATTCCGTTCCGAAAGAGGGAAAGGTTAAAAGTTTCGCAGAAATACGCGGCGCGAGCTTGTCGCGGAAATTCGCTTCGGTGCTCGGAGTCGAACACGCTTCTGCCACGTTCAACGTGTACCCTTAAACGTAGCCGTTTGCTCCTAAACGCGGATCCATTATGCCGTCTTAGAAATACATCGAAGCGCACCTGCGCGCTCTACACGAACACGATATCAAACTCGTTTCAAAGCGCGAGACCTTCGTGTACCAGATCTGGGCATTCCATTTATTCAGCGAACCCGAACCTTGTACAGCCTTATTACGTTCTCGCCGATCTCTCTTAACGTCTTATTTCCTGGGAAACTTGCTAATTTTTCTGCGACTGCGCGTCTCTCCATTTCTTTCTTCCACCATTATTATATCGGAGTTACGAGAATCGTTGGATCTCGCAAAGTGATTTCTCGTCGAGAAACTTTACCCCGCCGCGTCCTTTAAGACTAGTTCGTCGTTGATACGTGCGGTTTCTCGGTCCAAGTTTACGTACACAGATTCATTTCGAACGTTACAAGTCCTTTTGCGTCAAGGCAAACAAATTCCCTACTGCCGTTCCGTTACAAAACGGTAATTCATACAGATCGTTACGTTCGTAGGTACGTAAAAGGTACATAAATTACGAGAACTGTTTTAACGGATTTACGATTTTCCAATTAATCGTCGGGTTTACTTTGCCTTTCCGCAAGCGTCCTGATACGAACGAAGCTAAAAATACGCAATGAACGTGTTAATCGGGCCGAGAGAGCGTTCCTTTTGCCTTCCAAGCAGCGGAAAATAAGGAAGTCGCAAGGAATTCCGTTTCCCCGCAGCGACCCCGATGCAAACTCGAACGAAAAGCAAAAGTAACGGTAGTTGGTTAGTCGTAAAAGCCACCAGCAGAGCTAATAGACCTATCCCGACCACGAAACGAGAAGACAGAGACGCGGTGGCAAGAAACGAAAGAAAGGAACGCTTTATCTTGGAAAAGGGAAAATTTAGGGCCCATCCTTTTACCACTTTTCCATCCCTCTCTTCGTCCGTATCTCTCTCCCCGACCCTTTCCCTCTCGTTCCCTCTTTTGCCCATATTCCTTCGCTACAGCAGTCTGCCATATTATCACTGGCCTCGAACTACCTGTATTATTAATGGTCGCCTTCGGGTACAATGGGACGAAAAACAGCCTTGGGTTATCTTGCCTCGTAAAATTCTATTGGCTCTGACGTATACCGGGAAACGCAGTGTCTGCTCTCCACCGCTATTTTCTTATCTACTTGCCTCTTCCTTTTCGCCAGCACCTGTATGTCCTTCGACTTTTCGCGGCCTTTGACCCTACACGATAAAGATACAAGGTATTTTCGTTCTTATTCAAAAACACGTGTCGTCCGTCCAGGAACCGCTAGTACTTTGCCACGCTTCGACTGCACCACCGTTCCCGAATCCAAATACGATTGGAACGTATCTCGTTTCAAGAGAAACCATCGCGAGTTCGAGAGCTTTTCGCGCGAGCAAAGCCGACCTTTTCGATTCGTCGGAACTGTCCATTCGTTGTAACGATAACAGAAACGTTAGAACCGAAGAAGCGAGACGTCATCGAGGAAAGAATCGAGAAAGGATAATTCTGCGAACGGAGGACAGAATCGATACGATCTAGGCGGACGAGCGGTGTATCGGGATTCGATGGAGCGAAGTAGGAGTGCGGCGTGAGCGAAACCTCGCCGCCGTCTGGTTGAAATTTATTTTGGAATACGCGTGCACGCGAGACGACCAGACGACCACGGGCACGGTGCGTTCGTTTATTGCGAACGCAAGAGTCGTGGGAGAAGGAGAGAACAGGATAGGCGCAGTCTGGTACACAGGTAGAGAAAGAAGTCCCCCCACCCCCTCGCCACCCGCCTTCCTCCGCCTTCTTTTCGCGAATGCGGCTGCTGGATGACGGAGGGAAGTCACAAATTTTTTCATTAATATGCAGCGAGACACCCTCCTAACTCTCTGCACGGGAAAAGGTAATGTAGTAGCAGGGGTAAAAAG
The DNA here is from genome assembly GCA_014737525.1 of Bombus difficillimus. NCBI lineage: Eukaryota > Metazoa > Arthropoda > Insecta > Hymenoptera > Apidae > Bombus > Bombus difficillimus. The sequence goes on along the minus strand of JACXIT010000182.1, from coordinate 748,677 downwards.
GGAGAAAATGCGGTGTACCTGTGTGCGTGTCTCTACGGTGGATTCTCGCGCGAGTACGTGTCGGTGAGGCCGGGGCACGGCGTGGGTGTAGGAGAGAAATAATGGTCTGCTAGGAAATGTAACCAGCCGACGCTCACGCCCTCGTCGCGACGCCTCGAGAGACTTTACGGGGGAGAGAAATCGAAGAAAAGCGGCCGAGAGACAAAACTGGATAAAGGGGAGCAACGGAGACGGAAAACGGGGTGCGAACCAACAAAGAATACGTATAAAATGTTGCACCGATATCTACTTGGATATACGCTGCATTCGGGGGACCATTTCTCTCCGTTTTTCCGTATTATTTCTCACCGAATCGAGGTGTCCGTCTGTTGAAATATTCTCCTTCTCGGGTTTACATACACATACACGCACTTGTATACACACACACATGCATTCGATTCCACGCGAATTTCTCCTACCCAAAGTGGAAACTACTATCCAAGCGAATAATATCTAAATACACGGCGTTTCCTCTCCTTTCCTTCCGCAGAGAAACCAACTTGGTACAAACGTACGTACGTACGTACGTACGTGCCATTTAAGGCGACGACGATTTTTCGTAAAAAGAGACCGCGGTCGCGTTTGATCCGTCGACGGAAGAAAGTTCACGACCAAGATCGTGCAAATCCCGGCTGTTGGCAACGCTCGAAAGCGAGAAACACGTAATACGGGCTGCTCGATGCACGTCGTTGTCGTACTTGGAGCCCCGCTATTCCAGGCGTTTTACTCGCCGGCATACCTCACCTCTCTATATATCTCTATACCCGTCTCCTCCTTTCCTTATTCAACCTCGTTCTTTCTTCGTCCCTCCTTGCTCGAGATTTTTCTTGGCGATTAAAATTTATGCTCACTCGTGTTCCCGGTGCGTGCATATCGCGTTTCGTCTCGCGCGATGCTCGTTTTGCGCCGGGTTACGCACACGCCCAGCATCGCGCGTCTTTTTCGCCGCGTTACAGACCCGCCTAACAGTCTCTCGCGATCTGCTCTTCCTACGAGTACCTGAAATCGCCGCAATCGCACCACGCATCCTCCGCGACAGACCAGACCGCGTCGTTTCGACGAACGACGCTTCGCGGAAATTTTTCCATCGTTAACCGATCAACCCATCGTCCATAAAAAAAAAAAAAAAAAAAAAAAAAAAAAAAAAAAAAAAAAAAAAAAAAAAAAAAAAAAAAAAAAAAAAAAAAAAAAAAAGAGTCACGAAGAAAGAATGGAAAATACGACGTTGCGTTGCTCTTCTTTTGATCAAAGACGTTCTAGGAAATTAAAGTTTTAAAGCCCGTATAATATAACTCTACCCGGAAGGTCGAGAACGAGAGAAATACAAATGTTTCAGCGTATCTCGAAACGCAAGAAAATGCTAGATGAACGCTAGACAAAACAGTATAAATTCGATTAGAAACATTATCTCTATGCTATTCCAAAAGCGCAAGAAATCTCGACGATAAACGGCTCGTTGTTTTCTACTTCGTTACGCGCGTTCGTCGAAGCGTCGAGCCTCGGGTCGATCGACGACGTACCAAGATCGAATGTGACGCGGATGCAGGAAAAGTAAGAAACTTGCCGAAGGAGCGGCACTTTCACCGGATCTCTATACCGAACACAACGGAGAGATAGTCCGACGCGTGATCGATCCAACGAGATAAAGAGTTAAACCACGCTGAGCAGCAATACATGGGAATATTGGGATTTCGAATTCGTTTGGGGTTCGTTGAACGATGTTTGTTCCAACGTCTAGCTGGGCTCTTTTTTTCCGGACGTTTTCCGCGGCTGAAGAACCCATTTGTCCCCGTGGATCGAGTTGTCGCGGAAAGAGGATCAGCAGAGCTCGCAAAGGGACCACCGATGATGACTCGCTTTTATCGGCGGAGCGATTGCGGCAGCTGCGGCGAAAACTGATCGCTATTGCTGCCCCGAAACCGAATAAGATTGGCATTAAAAGCAAAGGACGCGGTGGTTATGTCCGAGCGACGCGGACCCGAGCGAAGCGTTTCCAGCGGGAAATATTGATTTTTAATCTGGTCCGTTATACCGCACCTTTGTGACCCGGTGGCGATGCGACGATGAATATTGCGCTGCCACGGAGATAGATATCGAAAATTTAAATCGAGTCCGTGGATCACAGCAAGAGTGTGTGTGTGTGTGTGTGTGTGTGTGTGTGTGTCAGGCGGAAGAGAGAAATATGGCGGAAGGAAGTACGAAACGCGGGACGCGTGAAAAAAGCAAGCGAGTCTGTCTGCAAAACGTTTCGATTCCCCCTGGATTAACGTAACTGTACAAGATTGCGGTACTATCGCTTCGAAAATTCCAGCCGACTCGATCGAGAATCGGCGTAAACCGAAGGCGCCGGTTTTCTCGCCAAGGATCGTTTCGATCGTCCAACACGGATCGCACGACTCTGTCGTCTCCTTCTTCCTTTTGTCTCGGCTTCCATCTCGGTCCTCGGCAGCGATACTTCTCTCAGAGGCACGGTCAATGAGAGTAGCCTACATTCGTTCGTGTGATCGTTGCCTGGCGCGCGCACGCACGCACACACCCGGCGAAACCGTGAGTCCTCCTCGTCGCTCCTGTTGCCGGATCCGCGGGCATGGACGCGCGGCAACGCGCGCACCATAGGCGCGTACAAAAGGACACGAAGCCCCAGGAACGGGCACACGTAGCTACGTACGGCGCGGCGTTCCCCCGTGAGAAGAGACACACGGAGGAAGACGGAGCACACGCAAACTCCGCTCCAATGCGAAAGCAAGATGGAGAGAAGGAGAGAAACGGTGCGCCAGCACACGCATCGGAGAACCAGCGTCGTGCTCTCTCCTCCGTCTTGCTTTCTCTTTGCGGCGTTCCTGCTGGTTGGCTCTTCGTCGGTCGACCGGCAGGGGGCAAGTTTCAGTCCGTCCTTGTCAGCTCGATAGGATGCTGCCACGGGCTTCGTACACGGCTGGAACCTGGACCGGAGTAGTAGGCTGTACAGGTATGCACGCGGTGGGCTGGTCGGGCATTCCTGCGGCGTTGCCGCGTCTCTTACTCACCGTAAGGCCCCGATGAAGTAAGAATAAGAGAGAAACGAGGATATAGCCGGCAGGGACGAAGCAGGAGAAGAGGAGGCCGACCGACCGGGCCGGGGGGAATCGAGAGAAAGAGGGATCCGAAAGAGGAAGGAGCAGCGAAGAGGCTCGGCGCAGCTCGAACGAGTCTTTCTGCCTTTTCGTGGAGGCAATCGGGTTTGTTCGAGAGAGGACTGCCTCCTTGTGGCTCGACCTGCTCCCGAGACTTCTCCTGTCGTTGCTCCTGCTTCTGCTCCAGCTCCAGCTCCAGCTCCAGCTCCGGCCTCAGCTTCGGCTGTAGCTCCCGTTCGCGCCGTCACCGTGCTCGCCATCCACCGGCTTCTGCGTCCGTTGGACCCCTGACCGCGACACGTCGCGACTCTTGCCACATTCGACCAATTTTTTCCCAAACTACCGCGCTTCTTCTTCTTCTTCTTCTACTTCTTCTTCTGCTTCTGCCTCTTCCTGGTCGTGGCACGTGCGAGGAAAATTTACCGGAGCTTCCGACCACTCGCGATTCAACGTGTCGAGGGAAACGTCGAGTGTCGGTTACGAGTCTCGTGCTTTGAGAGCGATAATTTTATTTATTTGGCTGTTGAATAACCAGAGTATACGAACGGAACGAGTAGGACGGAATCGTATTAGACGATCCGATCTGTCAGTTTCGTCGAGCGCCGTTACGGTCCACCGTTAAAGGGAAATCGAAAGGACAGATTCGAGGGTGGAAGGACAAAGTAACAGAGCTCTGAGCGTGTCCACGTAGCGAACGAACCGTGGAACACCGAGTGGCTTGCTCGTCGTTCCAGAAAGTAATCGAATTTCAGCCACCGTGTTATACCGTTCGAACCCTCCGAGGGTTCGACCGATTTCATAGAAGGAACCGGAGACTGCGACTTTGCGTCCAGATCTCGCGCACCAAAACTGATTTCGCGTTTCCATCGGATTCCTCTCGAAAATCGGCTCCGTGTCCGGCGGAGAGAGTCTACGGTGAGATCGGTTAGAAGGCTGCCGGCTCGACAAATTCGCTTAGCCGCAAAGTTTATCGTCGGAGACTCGATGTTTACGAGTCCACCAGCGGATACTGTAATACGAGTAGTCGACCTTTCAGGGATCCGGTCGAAGAATGAAATTCAGAGATATAACGGGAGAAGCGGAGAGCAAGGCACGACGAAGTCGAGTTATCCAATAGGCAAGGGTAACAAGGAGCTCGGATTTCGCGCAGGTCGAAGGAAACCAAGTTAGCAGTCTCCATCGCGCGGACACGGTCCACCGGGGATGCGTATTCTTGACAAGTTCCATTAAACGCCCAAAGTTCTCGTCGTAGCGTGGAAATTCCCGGGCGATCGCGGTATCAAAACTTGCCGCAGAAGTACTCGGCCACGAAATCCACCTCAGGCGTCCGGTAAAAATCGTACAACGATACGTCCAAGGCGGGAATTTTTATTAATCCATCGAGATTTCGTTCCAGGACCACGAGGGAACAACTTGGCATTGCCTGTTTTTTATATATATATATATATATATATATATATATATATATATAACAGAGTAGATTTACGATTCGAAATTTAGATTTTGTTCGCTCGTTACGACATTAAAGTAACGAAGATCGTTCGATATTCTCGAAGATATCGTTCGTTTCAACGTTTACCAGCTTTGACCGGAGACTCTCGACAGGTTATTACCGTCTCTTACCGCTTTCTATCGAAATATTGCTTTCTAGTCGTAAAGTCGCGAAACCGATATAGATTTCCAACGCGGATAAATGTTAAAAAATTCGACGATATCGGTTGCCCGGGTTTTTCGAAACAGTAACGGACGTTCGTGACGAGAATCTATCGGTGGGTAGAGAGACGCGGGTCTTCTTAGCGGTCGGTGTCGAGAAGAAACACAGCGCGCATCGAAAAAGCCACCGAGACCCTTCATCTAGAAATCGGCTCACGTAGAGTAAACAGGCCCTGCTGAGTTTGCCGGCCAATTTCGAAGAGGAGTCTATATATGCCCACCGTTTGCCCCCTTCCTTCCTGTCTAGAGAGCGCGTCGAAATGATCCCCTTTTAATGCCGCAGCACTAACTACCGGCACCTCGAACGATCCCGCAATTCGGAAGATTGGCCCACATTACGAAATTATCGTTATTCCCGACGAAAGAGGGATGAAGGGGTGCAGAAACGGACCCATCGAAAACCCTGCGGCGCCAGCTTCTTTCCGCATAAATATGGAAAACGTTCCGGATAGCTCACCACGACCATCTCCGAGAAACCTTCCTAAAAAGCCCTCGTTCCTATCGCTCGAATAAATTTCTGCCGCGGTTATAGATCACGATACGTCCATACTTGGCATACTCGAATCGTTTAAAAGCGATCCCAAGGGTCTTCGTGGTTTGAATCGTCAATCGTAAAGGATTAAAACAGGGACGCGCGCTGTTATCGTTATAAAATATCGTTACCGTCGGATATTTTCTCGTTCGGCCGATCGAGCGGAAAATTTGGGACACGGTCTTCGAGCTCGAGCTTCGCCGAGTCGAGTCGAACGAAATATCCCGACAGGATATAGATCGATCGAGTTCTCGGTAAATATCGCTGCGCCAGGCCACCTACGAGAATACCGATCGAGTCGCGTACGTTCGAGGGTTCTACATAGTCTTGACTTAACACGGGGCAAGTTCTCTCGCAGGAGGTTGATTCCCCGCATCTTCGATAGAACCGAGCGTGCATATCTGTGCATATCGATTTTCGCGAATCGCTAAACCCACGGAAACACCAGACCAATCTGTACGATGCGTAGTAAGTAAAGCGTCGATTCTCGTATCGTGCACACGGTAAAATCTCATTCCGTCGTTACGAAAGGGTAATCGCGTTTCTAAAATTTCTTTCCGATGATTCCAACAGATTCCGATCGACGTACAGCTGCCGAAGTAACGCCGTTTAGGCGCGTCGAAGCAACGTCGAGAAATAGTGTTCCTGGATAAACGACATTCCATTAGTCGCCGTCGCTTCAACGTTAATTAACTTATTTACAAGCAAACGATCGACGGTGGTCGTATCGAGGGATCTATCGGTCGACCTCTAGTCGCCGTTTCGAAAAGAAGAAAAAAAAAAAAATAGAGAACGTATCTCGGAGTTGTCCGAGGAAGCTAGTAATTATGTCGTCCATAAAACGATTTCAAACACCAGTGCGTTGTATCGTCGGAGACTTTCTATCGCAATCATTCCCGATAGGGAGAGGGGTAGGTCTGGCGGCAGGCGTACAACTTAATCGATGCATCTCTGGCTAAGTATACAGAAGGAAGTAGCAATCGCATTCGCGTATCGTGTCCCGAGGTGTCGTCCTAGACTATCATCTCGCTTTATGATCCTTAGATAGAGCAAAGTACAGTTTGTACAGGGTGATTCAATCGACGTATCGAAAAATATCGAACAACAAAATGGCTATTAATCGTTTTTAAACCTCCGATTCTAACAATTTACCTCTGCTACGATAATTTCGGTCGTTCGATAAGTTCGTGCCGTTCGTTCTCTCGCCGTTTAAACTTTGGCGGTGGCATCTTTGATTCCATTCTCGTTTTTTCGGAAAACGTCAATGGACAAACGACGTTGGAGTATTCGTGTGATTTTAAGCGTCTCGACGATCGATAAAATTTCCTCTTAGAATTCGTCCACGCCCGTCAATTTTGCCGACGAAAGCGAGAAACGACAAAAGTTTCGAGCCACCCTAGTTCTACGACAAGAAGATAATGCAAAACTCTACCGAACGCAAAAATAAATCGGGACTCGACTTTTAGCGCGCGTTACGTCTTTGGATCAACCTGTATAGAAAGGAAGAGAAGAGAAGAGGAGAAAAGAGAAGAGAGAAGAGAGAAGAAGAGAAGGGAAGAACAGAGGGTTACCTTGTTCCGCGTGGGTCCCTCGCGGGCAGATCAGCAACAGCAGCAACGGCAGAAGGTGGGCAGCGGAAGCAGCAGCGGCGGCGCAGGTGGCTAGAAGGCCTGCTACGCCCGCCATATTGAAGGGGGCCATTCTTATCGTAGCCCCACCGTGGGGCCGCCGGTCCTCTCACGATCTGTGCGAGGCTGCAGCACCGGCAGCGTCGTCACTCTCTCCTCCTCATGCCTCCTCCACGCTTCGTCTGCTCTTTCCGCACGTCACGCGACGACGACGTGCAACCACCCTCGTAGCCTCCCGACTCCTCCAGCTTCGACGCTACAACCACCTCCTCCTTCTCCTTCGCCACCTCCTCCTCCTCCTCCTCCTGCCTCCTCTTCCTCTTGCTCCTGCTCCAGGTCGTGCAACCCTTCCAGATGTGCCGTGCAGCCCACCGGCGTTTCTTACCCTTCCGAAAAGTAGCTTCGCTTCTCGAATAAAGCGCGCACCACCCCTTCTTCCTCTTCACCCTCCTCTTCGTTATTGTCCGTCCACGAGTTACTGTCGCTCGCTGTACTCGCCGGTCGACTTTCTTCCTCCTTCTCTCTTGATAAAAGAAACGATCGCCACCGAATACCTTCTATGCCATTAACGGCGATTAGGCCGCTCGTTGAAAGCTCGTTGTAGATCTGGGGTTTCTCGCGATTAATAGGCCCTCGATTGCACGAAACACACGACGGACGTGGACTTGGCCGCATTTACCACTCGCGATCGTACCGGAAGTAGTCAGGTGCCGCTCTTGCACGACTGCCGCAGATATCCCGTTCGATTTCCCCCCCGCCCCCCTTTCCTCTCACTTGTAAAAGGCAGCTTCCCTTAACGACGAGCCGAGATTCGTCGCATTTCCTCTTTCCTCCTCTGCCTCTCTGTCCCTTTTTTGTTTTCTTTTTCTTTTCTTTTTCCTCCTCTTGGTTTTCGTCTCTTCTTCCCGTCAACGCCTGAATTTTCTCATAGACGCGCGCTCCACGCTCCACGGGCTGGCTCGTCTGAAAGAAACAAAGATGAACCGCATTAATTAAAATCCGCGAAATATCCTTCCCCATTCGGTCGTTTCTACCCTTCTACCACCTTCCTTCTGATATCTCCGCCGACCGAACACGGACCGCTGACTCTATTTCCATCTCCTTTCGTCGTGACACGAAGCGCGCGACTCTAATGACATCCCTAAATGGAAACAACGGCACGGTCGTTTTTTGGCTGTGCTCCGCGGTCGCGACGATCGAGTCCGTCTAACTAGTGGGATACCGTTTTATACGCTTTCAATCCCTCGTATCCGACTCTTTTTCGTCTCTTTGTTTCTTGCTTCGGTGGTTTTAAATGGCGCACTGGTTCGCTAAAAGTCTACAAATTTACGGAACCTGCTTTCGAACGAACGTTTGGGCGCTTTCACCACCGTCTTTTACTTAGACGCTAGAGAAGAGCGCAAAGCTGCAAGCAGCGTTTGACAATGCTACGACGCGCGAGAACGTTCTGCGTCAAAACGCGTAAAAGAGCAGGCGTTCGAAGACCGGCGATTTGTTTATCGCGCGTCGAACATCAAATAAAAAGAGAATTTCGATAACGCGGCGCTTTGGAGATTTCTTCCACATAAGATATGGAAAATGTGACTTGACGCTCACACGGCGAAACAGGATTTCGTCTATGCGAAACATAAAAGGAGGCGGACCGACGATAAATTTCTTCGGTGGCGAACGATCGTCGTAGGAAATGTCGAAAACCGATCGCTGTGGGAAAGTTTCGTTTCGAAGGTTAAAAACGACAGGCGGCTTCGATCGAGTTAAACCCCGAGCCAAACGGGAAACTTTGGAGACGCTCTTGCGCGGCTTTACCGAGTGGTTTACTTTCATCCGGCTGCTGCAAGTAGTCTTCCACCCTCGCTCGACACCGAATAAAGTCGAATAAACTCGTACCCCCTCGTATACAGAGATTCATCGAGTGGAAACGAGCTTCTTTTGTGGCAAACGTGACCGATCGTTCGTCCCTCGTCCCATCGTACGATCGAACGTTTTCGACGACTCGTGAAAATCGACTACCGAATAATATTGGCCCCAGCCCCGATTCGTCCGTTAACGGCCACGATCGACGGCCGTTTGGCACCTGTACCGTTAAGTCCGAAGACTCTGCAGGGATCATTGTTTCTCCGATATTTCTCGGAGCGTGCCAAATGACGCGATACGCGGCATATGGACGACCGCGTGTTCCAAGTTCGCGAAACTTTGGCCAAGACCTCTATCTTCCAGCATCGCCGACTATTATTTCGTTTCTTCGTAACGATCTCTTACTACGCTCGAGCGTGTCGATCGTTCTTCGAATCGAATAACCGAACAGCGGAATAAAAGCTGTTTCGTACGAGCAGGAAATTTTGCGCGACGGAACGAGGCGAGAAATTCGCACGAGAGAAAGGAAGCGGACAAGTCTCGAGTGCTCGAACACTGTGAAAAAAACACCGTGTCCGTCGTCGATCGTACTTTTGTTTCCTCGTGACCATCATCTCGTACGCGTGATAATGACGCGTCGAATCCATCGTCGTCGAAACGGGACGACTACCATCGGGGATAAAAGCTGTTTCACGCGAGATCGAAATGCGCGTGGAAAAAAGGGGCAAGTGGGAAAGGAGAAACGTCCGCGCGACAAAAGCGCGGTGCATATATGGTTGGAGAGTAACTTCAAGTTCAAGGTCAACCTTGAACACGCATCCAAGCTCGGTGAAATTCGCGTAACTCGTTGCACCCGTCATCTAGCCGAGTCTAAAGGGAGGAAATGCCGAAAGCAGGAAGAAAGGGGTAGAAAGAGTGGCTGGCGAGCGAGCGAGTGAGTGAGTGAGTAAGAACGCGCGCGCGCGCGTGTGTGTATGTGTGTGTGTGAACGCAACTTTGGGGTTCGTCGATGTAGCGGAAGGGGTGCTAGCTAGGATGGGACGAGGAGCAAGGGGTTTCAGGATCAATACCATGCGTTTATCCGTCTCTCTCGCCTCTCTCGGGCACACGTAGAACCGCGAGACAGAACGCGCGACCGAGAGAGATCGAGCGTCTTCGTTCGACCAAGCTTCTTTCGCTGCGAGTTGATCTCGTTCGCTCTGGTAGGCCGCAAGGTCTGGCCGGCACGTCGTCTCGCTGCTATTCTTCGACGGAAAGAGACGAACAAGGGAAAAGAGAGGAGGTAAGAGAAGCGAATAGAAGGGGATGCAAAAGACGGGAGGAAAGAAGAATAAAGAAGAGCAAAGAAGAGAAGGGAATGGAGGAAAGAGGAGATAGAGAGGTTCGTATAGAAGAGTCGGGGGTTCGAAAACGAAGAGGTGGCGAGGGTTGGGCAGAGGACCGGAGGAAGCACGAAATTCTAGAGTACTAAAATATAGTAGAGAGTGGGAAGGTGGGCCGAGAGAGAAGGGGAGGTAGAAGGCGCGCTTTAGGAGTTCTTCTAAAGCGGGCAAAGACCTTCCCCTCCTTCCCTCGCGTTCTCTTGCTCTAGCCAGACCAGCCAAGATGCATCCGCGAAATTGCAGACTTTGGTGAAACGCTGCTGGTAGCTGTGCACAGCGCCTCCTAGGTCTACGCGCGGTGGTGCTTGCCGCCTTCTTCCGTTGCCATTGCTCACGAGTGGCCTCGTAAAAAATTTAAGATGTCCTCCTCCTCCTCCTCCTCCTCCGCCTCTCGTTCGTTCGCTCTCTCTCTCTTCTCTCGCCCTCTATACTACTCTCTTCTCGTCGTCCTTGCCAGCCACGGCCCGGCTAGAAACCCGTAGTGCCTCTTTTCAACAGCCTCTCTCTTTCAACTTTTTGACAAGACCCAGTAGCAATTGCCGAAAACAGCTCAGCGTCTCAAGAGAGACGAGGAGAAGACCGCGCGCTCGAGAAGGAGCGCGAAGCCTGCGAGGAGCGCGGCAGTTTTCACGGGGGGTGAGTATCTAGCCTTCCTTTGATAAGCCACGATTTCCCATTTTTCCCCCGGTTTTTTTCTCTCCGTTACTTTTCCTTCCTTCGGAGCAGATGTAAACGCGACGAGGAGGATCTCGTCTGCGGAGCGGGGTCTCGCCTACTCCGGAGGTGGTTGGCCACCTTCTTCAGCGTGCAAAGGCCTCGTTCTTTTTCTATTCTCTTGCAACGTACACTTTCTTTTCAAGTACCTGCTTACGATGGATCCCGCCAAATTGCAGATTTCGGCAGCCGAGAGAAGCCTGCCTCTCGAGAGGTTCGTGAAAATTTTAAGCCGTCTCTAATAGTACTCGAACAGGTGCAACCGTAGGCTACACGACGTTCGCCGCTGCTTCTAACGAGCGCTTCTTCTCGACGTTCTCGGCGAGAGTATTATAAAACGTCCTTTGAACTTTTACCAGGGTGAAACGGACGGACGAGAGACGTAACCATCGATAGTTGAAACTTTCGTCCTGAAATCCTGACTCTCTCGTATCTTCTACGACGCTTCGTCGCTACGCGAGGTCATTTCGTTTATCCGTTTACGTTTCCTCGTAAAATACAACGCGAATATTTCAACGTTTCGATCCCCGATCGTGAATTCTGCCAGATTCGTTTCAACCGCCCCCCGCCGTATTTCTTTTTCTCGGCGATGACGTTTCGGAAAGAAACGTCAACGCGTGCAAGCTTCCTATTTCTTCTACTCTTTCCTCCTTGGAAACGACGGTTCGCGCGATCTTACGGGTCCCCCCCCCCCCGATGGGCTCTGCTTTTTCTCTGCCTCTCGATTTCTTCGAGTTTCCTCGAGTTTCTTTGCGGACCTCTCCTCGCGCCATTGGCTTCCGCGACCGCCTCGGGACAAATTCTATTTCCGGTTGAATTTAAGACCCTCCGGAATATACGGATTTATTTCACGGCTGCACTATGTAGAGACGAACGGTAAGCAAGGAAGGGGCGGGGGAATGGGGTGGAGCAAAGAACAGGGGAGGATGGAAGCGTGGCACAGGGTGGAGATTTTACTTCGGATCCGAGGAGACTCGTAAACGTAACAAAGGAAAGACGTATAGTTCGGGGACGAGCGAGAAGAAAAATATATAGAGCGAAAGATGAGGGAGGAGAGAAAGTTCTCCGAAATTATTATACCTTGGGCGATCGCCACTCTGGACGACGCTTACTTTTATTTTTCCGAAACTCTCCGGGCGCCGCGTCGCTGCCAACCCAACCCGATATTTTTCTGCCCTAACTTTTTCTTTCGTCGCGGTTCCATGTCGCGAATGGCAAACCGCGAAAGACGTCTGCGAGACAAATTCTGTTTCCGATGAATTTAAGAAGATCTCGGCCAAATACGAGAAAGAGGGGCAGGAAAAGAAAAAGAAAAAAAAAAAAGAAAAGAATAAGAAGGTCGTTTGGATAAGGAGAGGCAGAAAGAGAACGCGGTGGTTAGATTTATTTTCCAAGGATTTCGTCGAGACCTTGTTGTCGGATTTTGCCGCGGTTGGTCGACGGTGGCACGAATTTGAAAAAACAACCCTTTGAATATAGAACGTTCCCCGTTCTTCGTATTTCTCTTATTTCTCCCAAGTTCGCCTCGTTTCCTAAGAAGGAACGAGTAGGACGGCGAATCGAGAATAATAGAATTTTTTTGACGTCTCGGCGCTAGCTGTAATTCGTGCCGCTCCTCGGGGCTTCCCTCTTTCCCAGTGGTGGCCGTAATTAAAAACGATAACGTCGACGGTGGCTGTGATCGCGCGGCTCCCTCGAAATGCCCTCTATATTTTTGTTTCACTCGAATGCGAATGAACGCGTCTCTTGTAACTTTCCCGTATATCGTTAAATTTGCTTCAAGTTTCGTCGATACGAATACTATCGATTACGATACCGCTGCGATACTCGTAAAACGCGTCCTCGAAGCGTTCGAATACTTTCGTAGATTCTTACGAGCGTACGCGTCTCTGTCTTGGGATGCGTGGTTCGTGAAAACGACAATTGGTCGGAACACGCGTGCGCCGCAACAATAGTTTTACGTGGCTGGTCGATCGCGGCAGTGAAACGTTCATAGGTTGCCAACTAATCAACGGAAACGCGAAATTTCCCACGATACACGGCCGTGCGCGTTTTACTCGTGAAATAATTCCGTATTAGCCGTCTGCGTGCGCTATATACGTTTCTTCTCGCGAGTGGAAATAGAGGCGCGCTATCGATGCGGAGAACCGCGGTGATTTCGCAAGCGAGTACACGCGGTCGTTTCCACCAGGTGAAAGTAAGTCGCGCGAACTGCGCGAACCGAGCCGCAGCGACCGAGTCTCAAGTCCAAACGAAGGTTCGATTTGCCTTCGAGCTTAATTAAGAACGTACGAGCCATTAGAGCCGATGGAGCGTTATATCGAGCCGTACGATAATTATAACTTCGAGCTAAGCAAATCTCGCGAGGCCGCAGTCAGCGTAATCGACTGGAGACTTCTTTTGTTTCGTTTTCCTTTGGTTAGCGTTGTCGGCTATCGATTCATACGTATTTGCAAATATATACCTTTTGAGAACTTGAACCAGTCGCGCAACACCTTTTTTTTCCCCCAATCAGCCGACTACATGAAAATTAAACTTCTCGTTTCTTCTCCCTTCTCCCTCTGTCCAGCGATTATCGGAGATAGTGAAAATTGCCAGTGCACGCGGCACTTTTGCCACGAACGCGCGTAGCTGTGAAATAGTTGGGTTCACGCACAGGAAGTAGACGCTTAACGACTTGTACGAAAAGAATCCTCGATAATCGCCTGCACCCTTCCGCGATTTGTTTTTTGTTTTTTTCGCGTCCGTTCTCGATCCTAGATTCGCTATCGAACGAAGGAAGAACGAGAAGCGACAAATTCGTCAAACTGTCAGAATTCGGTGTAACGGTAAAACGCGTAATGGAAGGAGAGGCGAAATTCCGAGCTAGTTAGCGGATATTGCGCGCGAGTTGCAGAGTCGATGATAAAGCTAATGGCGTCCTCTACCCTTGTCAAGTCCATCGGTGATCAGTCACGCGATCCTAAGAAGTTTCGTGGGCCTGCTCCCCTCCTTTTTTCATCTCGGAAGCAAGCGAACAAACTTGTTCGGTACGACGAACATGCTGTTAGCAAATTTTCGCCGGTGTATCTCCCGGCCCTCTCCTCCCAAAGAAACGAAACGAAACGAAACGAAAGGAAACGAAACGAAACGAAACGAAACGAAACGAAACGAAACGAAACGAAAGGAAACGAAACGAAAGGAAACGAAAGGAAACGAAAGAAAAAGCAAAAGCAAGGAAGAAGAGTACCTACTACGCCGGTGCAGGTGATATGCTAATGGCAATGCACGTTTCTCTTATCCTGTCGCGGTGACAAACGCGTCGCAGTGATCGCATGCGTCAAAATAGTTCGACCATTAGTGGTCTGGTTCGTGATTCGTTCGTGGCTAGGAGGATTTCGCCCCCTATTTCGAAAAAGGAGGAAAAGTGGGAAAAGAGGGAAAAGAAACTAGGAAGAGAAAGCGTTGTCGGTGTAACGTGGAATCGGGCGTTGGTAACAGCGGTCGTAATTTATACGTCTCTAATCTGGACGATAAGCTGTTCGTCGTTCGCGCTTCGGGGTCGCGTTAAATGCCGGGAACGCGTTTTCCATCGGAAAAGAGAGGAGGAGGAAGGTAGGAATAGCGCGGGTGATATACTCGTGTCTTTTGCGGCAATAACGCCCTCGGTGGAGAGTCTCGCGTGCCTCGTAACTTTCCTTGCCGAGGCCTAGCAGAGCTCCATATTTCACGGAGGGTTGCCCAAACTTCCCTCCTTCCGCGGAACAGCCACCGCGTTTCTTTCCTAGACACCGCATAGGCACGCTCCGCGTCGAGAGAGGGCCATATGGCTTTCGTTTCCTCTCGCTCCAGTTATCTCTCTTCTTTTCCTTCTTTTTTCCTCGCGGCATTCAACCTCGCGGATCTTTTGTACTATATTTGGAACGATCGGATAACTTCCTCGAATACCGTGGTCCCTGGACCACCCCGAGCAGTTCGCACCGCGCGTCGTTATAACTGTTTATCGCCGGTCCAATGTTTTTTAACGGCTAAACGTTAATAATACCAGGGAGCTAACGATAACGACATCAACGAGATCGAATTTTAATCCTCTTAGAACATCGAATGACGTACGCGCGAACAACGCCAGCGACGATAACTCGGCGAAACTAGCTGCTCCTTTCCTTTCTCCGATCTACCCCCGCCCGTCCATCTTTCGTTCATCGATTTTCTTCTCGTCGAAATCTATACGCGTCGCTAATTTAGACGATACAGCGAGATCGTAGAAATCTGCCAAACGCGCAACATCCATCGAATTAATCTCGGTTCTTTGTTTCAATATTTTCTCGCGTTCTTGTTCTTCCTTTTACCCATCTGGCGGTGTTTTATTTAACATTTCCAATACAATTCTTTTTTATCGATACTTTTTCGGGTTGTATCATGGCGTCGTGATCTTTTTTTTATTGCCTCTCTTCATTCCATTTTTTCGTGCCTATCTTCCACTGTTTTTATTGCTCGAATTTCGTTCTTGCGTTGTTTGTTTGATTTCTGGAATCCGAGTTTTTAGCGTTCTTTCGCTATTCCTTTTACGGCTGGAATTCTTTTTTTTTTTTTTTTTAGATCCGCACTGCTTTTTTACTGCTGCAATTCCTTTTTTGTGCTTCGCTGGTGTTTGTTTTATCTCCGCAGCTTTATTTCCTTTATCGTTCTCCAGCTTTCTCTTTCGATGCTGCCGCTCCTTTTTCCACCGTTCTCAAGCAGCTTTTTTTACAGCTACAATTCCTTTCTTGTTGTTTCCTTCTTTTTTTTTTCAGATTTGTTTGCACCGCTGGAATTGTCTTCTCCGTGCTTCCTATTCCGTTGCTTTATTACCGAAATTCCTGATGTTTCAGAAGCTGGCCATTCGTTCAGGGATATTTATCGCGACACGACAGATTATCTGCCAGCGCAGTGTGTCTCCGTTCCAAGTAGGATGGACACAGTTGGCGGAAACAGCGAGAATCCGAAGTACACCACACGGAAACGATTATACCGGCTCAGGAAAAAGTTGGATAGATATAAGAAGCGTTTTTTTAATACGTTTCGGTCTCTGTCAAACAAGATGGAACACATCGATTTAGAGAATCGATGCGAGAGGAACGAGGAGAATCATTCTACGCGACGAAATATGCCGAATAGGCGCGAATTTGATCTCGGTGGTAACAAAAATTTATGGGCAACTTTACGACGAAAAGCCTGCAACGCGTTTTCGGCTATTCGGTACGTTATCGAGAGCTGAGAAACAGAATTTCCTTTTACACGCTCAATCGCCGTTCCTGTTTCTCTATAATAGCAGCTAAAAGACACCCTGTATGTTTAACTACATAGGTATACAGCAAAGGCCGCTATAAACGTAAACCGAATCTCTCCATGAACTTCTCCCAAAGTTTACCGGCGGAGCTCATCATCTCGTCGATAAAGCGAGTCTATCCCACGCTTTTTAATTACCAGGAATGTTAATGTTTAAAGTTAAATTGCATCTAACAAAGGATCAAGTAGGAGAGCGGAGGTTGTCTACGCGCGTTTGCTTGCACGAAGCGAGGCGGCGTACTTACTTTATCCAATAAGTACAGGCAAACGAAAGTTCTCGACTGGAAAGTTTCGAGCTTTTGTCGGTCTCGTCTCGTCCTCTGTCGTCGGAGTTGCTCGAAACGAAATTATTTTCCAACAGACGGTATTTCTGTTTTCCACCCCGGATCGTTATCAACCTCGTCTACCGTAACAGTCGCGCGATCCAAATTATTCCTGCCGCAGAAACCATCAAATTTCTTGTCCTTTTGCTCTTCTTCGTTCTTTCGTTGTCGGTTTCGTCGTTCAAGTCGGTGAAAAAGAATCTCGCGGAAAAGGGCAAGCTACGGCTATTCGTTCTGGAATTCCAGTCATCGTTTCCGGATTATCTCATCCGTCTTTTTCTTTGCCCACGTCGGACTTTCGTGCGTCCGTGTGTGTATACGTTCAGCATCCTACATGTTCCTGCATTTTTGCGCCGATCAGACGCAACCGAGCGGTAGCTAGCGTTCTGACGTTTAGGGTAGCGTCGTCCCGTGACATATGGAGCGATCCCTGCGCTCCATGTTTTCCCGGAATCCCTTTGGGATTCAGGATGTATTTCGTTGACCGCATAGATACTACATCGCTCTTCTTCTAAACGAGGATAGCCCGACCTACGAGCTGCCGTCGTATAGAGGCGAGACGCCGGATATTTTCAACCCTCCGCCGTCCCTGTGTAGTACCATTACCTTCTTCTTCTCGCTTTCCCAGGAGATCGACGATGGACAGCGCTATGTCGCCCGAGAGAATTACAAAGGGGCCGGAGGTTCCGTGTAGGAATCGAGATCGTCCGGATAATCTTTGCAATAATCTCCTTAAACGCAGCCATCGTCTATTCGAGCGTCGCATTTTTTTTTTTTTTTTTTTTTTTAAACTCCATCGAATACGGAATATTTCTCCGGGTGAATTTTCTACGCGATAGCTCGCCCCCCCCCCCTGCCCCTGCCATTGATAAAGGGACTCGCCAGTTCGGCTCGCTGAATTTTAATACAGCCGGCGATGAAACAGCGATGCAAATGCCCGTTCGTATTCTCGTTTTTCAATAAAAATTCATTTCGAATAGCGGCGGCAGTAGGAACTTCTCAAAGCCCGCGGTCGATAAAGCAACTTTGTGCAAATATTCGCGGCAAAATTGAACCGGGGCACCCGGTTGAAACAAAGGGCAGAGAGAACGATAATGACGCTTACGTTTTCGACGATCGGCCAACCGACTATCTGGATCTACCGCGACGGCCACCACAGATAGATACGTACGTACCACTTCGAAACGAGCACCCTTCGACACGATCTCGTGAACGAACGCCAGACGGGAAAGCAACAACGAGATCGTTCGGCAACGATCGGAGGATGTTTTCAGCAAACGACACCCAAGTGTCGTCCACGATGCGACAGAGGGAACACAGAGATTGGTGAATCGTAAAGGGGCTCCCACGGACTATCCGTGCGTCAAACTCGTCCCAGAGGAAGCAAAGGCAGCATGGGGTTTCCGCCCGCAGCCCCATGCAACGACCCGCTCGCTCGACCACCGATCCACAATGGGGGAATCGTCCCATTAACGAGCAACCGTTCATTAGTCGTACACTCTCCAGTAATGGTTACGTCGAGGTCAAGTTGGCCTACGTCGCTTTAGGTGGCACGCACCTGACACCATATACATACTCCGCCTCTTTCTTCTCTTCCTCCTTCGCCTGCTCCCCCGTAGCAATTTATCTCTCGACGATTGGCCTCGCAAAAACCACCGTCCCCGGACTTGCCTATTTCCCCGCGTATTCCATAGTTTCTCGTGGAATCTACCGACGCGTTTCCGGCCTGGGGCACCAAGGCGAACGAGCAGAGGGGTCGAGCGCGATCGAACGGAGACAAAGAAGAACCTGTGTACCATCCTCGGTGACAACGTTGCTGCACGCTGGCGTTCTCTTTAGATACTTTTCCATCCGACGAGGGCTACGACGACGTCGTTCCCGTTGATCGTTACTTCCCATTCGAATACGCATAGTTGAAAACAATCGCTCTTTATCGAGCGACTCGCGGTGGATACGCCGCTTACGGGCGCGAAGCCTGGAAAATCGCGAAAGAAAAATACGACGAGGTGGAATTCTTGAGAGACGAACGCATCCTGATATACCGTAGACCGACGGTGGTCGTTTCTAGGTCGACAATTGTGAGAATACAGGCAAGACTTTGTCGCCGAAGGACAAAGCCGTTGCACGCTCGTGAATAGATGATTAATCCTCCGGGAATGGGAAGGAGAGAATACACGTTCGCGAGAACGTGGCAGGCGTAAAGCGATCGTAGAAGGATCTCCTACAGCGATTGCTTTTGAAGGCCTTTCGGTTTTCAATTAAACGTAGACCCGGGAAGACTTTCACCTCCAGCTAGATAAGATACCGTTGCCGGCGAGATTGCGCGTCGAACATGTTCCGATGGAGGCAAACTTTCACTCGTCATCGATTCGTCGTTTCTCAAAGAAGACGTCAGAGGATCCTGATCGCTCCCCGACTATCTATCTGTCGTTGGTCGCTCGACTTCTCAACTTTCAAGCGACTCGGAACCGCTCTCGACGTATCCGAAAGTCGTCGGAGGTTTTTAATCGACTCGGAAGTTTCCACCGATAGCGCGGCAACTCGCGTAGAAATTCGAAGCGATTGGAAATGCGTGGAGCATCGGTACGCGTACCGTACAAACGAACGATCGTTTCGTTTTTCAGCGAGACGGTGCTCCGCCTATACGAACGACTTCGCGGAATTTCACGCTAACGATCGTTATTCCGGTCGAGTCTGTCGACGATCATAACGCGAGCTGCGTACCTTTCTTCCAAGTCGGATACAATGTATAAATCTGCCGATATACACAGCGTGGATACTTTGTGGATATAATTTTCATCGTTGTATTCGGGGGCACGTAATCACATCAGGGTCGTTTCCGCGTATTCATCTCGATCTAATAACTATAGCATGGTGCGCGTTATGTCATTTTCTGGTAAAACACGTAGACAGCGGGAGAAGACGCGGTATACGAAACGTACGTGGTCGGAATTACGATGCTTCCCATCAGCGTCTCGACGTCATCGCATCCCATCGCGGAGGCCGCCAACACGAGCTCGTTCCCCTTTTGCCGTATGGACCGTCTGTGCTCGAGACGCCACCTGCCAGCCTCGCGGCTGCTAGTTTATATTTAGTTTCCCGAGTTTGGAAAACTCTTAATGGATTCTTAATGACCTGGAGCCGGGGCCGCGATGCATGCTGAACGGAGACGAAGACGAAGACGAAGACGAAGACGAAGACGAAGACGAAGACGAAGACGAAGACGAGGAGCAGACGCACAGGAGAGAGGCCGCAGACGAAAGCAACAGCTGATACACACCTCCTCCTCCTTCTCCTCCTCCTCCTCCTCCTTCGCGTTCGCCGCACGACTGATGACGATGGCGATTACCGGCTCGTCAGGGAGGAAAGGCTACGGTTCCAGCGTTTCACGCTCGATTTCGAATGGTCGCACCGAGAACGCGTTGCGTTCGAACGATCGTGGGCTCTGCTCGCATGGAAGCCAGTAAATTTCTGGCTTAATCTCCCGGCAGAAAGAGTTTTTCCTCGCGAACACGCGGTTTCGTGTAGGATAAAAAGCAACGCGGTAAAAAACGATTAACGAGATCCTTTCCTTTTCCGGGGCTCCCCGTATCTCCAAGCCAGAAAAACTCCGTATTAATTCTAATGGGGCGATATTTTATCGGGATAAAGCTGTCATTCGAGCGAAGGACATTCGTTATAATCTCGAGACCGGAAGAGAGATTACCGTCTACTTTGCGCGCGTCTTCCCGGCTCCAGGGATTTCAACCCTTCAATCACCATATCCACCACTGGTTCTTCGGTCTCGATTCCACTCAAGACCAAGACCGACCGAATTCCCGCGTAATCCTTTTCTCTGTCGCGCCAATGAAAAATGCCCGTGCCTCCGGAATTCGTCCAACAGTCGCAAGAGTCCCGAAGACGTCCTAATAAATTTTTCACCACGAATTTCGAATCCAACGATCGCCGTTCGCCTCCTATTCGTCTCCCGTGCAATTTAATAGCATCTACGCGAGCCTGGAAAGCATTTTTCCGGTAAAACGATTGGACCGTGACGGAGGGAAGGAGGAAGAGGATAAGCAACGAGCAGAGAAAGAGGGACGCGAGTATCTCGCTTCGAAGGGGCAGGTTTTCCCGAGTTTATCGAGGCGTCTGATTCCCTTTTTTTTTCTTTTCTTCCTTTTCTCTCTCTCTCTCTCTCCCTCACTCTCTCTCTCTCTCTTTCTCCGTCGATTGGCATCGATTTGCGTCCGATCGTATATACGCGACCATCGGTCCTACGGTGTCGGTGAGCGATAAAACGAGAGGAAAAAAAAATTGGCGGCACGAGTGGAAGTAGACGTAGAGCGTAGAAGGGAAACGACGAGAGGAGAGGGAAGGAAAGGGTGTGCGGTTATAACCGCGCAACTCAGCCGCTTAAATAATGTCGAGCGACCAACGAGGCGTAATTCACGTCGGATGAGCTATCGGTTCCGATATTTCCTCGTCGAGGAGCCGAAAAAAGGACGAGGAGGAATCCGAAACCGAGGGAGAGCGCGAGAGGGGAGAATCCGAAGGATCGATCACGCAATTATCGGAAATGCAACGATCACTGCCGGTGCACCAATCAACCGGGATGCATCAGCGCGTATTACCGAGTTTCGTCGCGTCTGGCAACAGCTTTCGAATAATCAGGCCCAAGTTGCGCTTTCGTACGCGGTTAAAAAGCCGCGGATAGAGCGTCCCGATACATAGAAACGGCGCGGTGAGTAAAACTCGGAAATAGCGCGAACGCGTAAGTAATAATTTACAGTTGAAAACGAGGCCACGGCAGCCAAAGTCCGGTTCGACTCTCTCACGGCGTAATAAATATACGCGTTAAATAATCGATGGTTTCCTTCGAAATCCTTTCCAAATATCCCATTAATGGCCAGCAGCGATTCGTTAAGAATTCCACGTGCAAGTCGTCGGGGTATTTAAATAGTTGCGTTAAGAAAGCGATCAAGGATGGATCGAGAGATTCTTGGCGGATGAAAAGATAAGATCTCTCGTTCGCCGAAGCCTCCGGCGGCGTTGCACCCGAGACGACGACTGATTCTTAAGAAGTCTGAAAAATTCAGCGAACGCGGCTTTCGAGAGATGAAAATAACGAGCGAAGGAAACGACGGAAAGTCGAGACAATCGCCGATAAGCGTTTTCATGCAAAGTAAATGATCTTGCAACGAGTAAAACGGTGGTTTTAACGAGCGACTTAAAAATTGTACACAGATTCGACGCATAGAGGCGGGGAGGGCAGGAGGGGCGCAATGGCGACGAAAAAGTTGCTCGACGTTTCGATCGACTAGGCGCGATCATCGTATAAACGCAGCCCCTAACGAGAAAAGATAAGGAGAGGCAAGACGGTAGAAGCAGTTAGCATCTAGTGAGTTCATCGGCTGAAACTTTGCAACACAAAGACGGAATTCATTTGCAAAGTTTTTCCATCTACTTGGGCTGGTCCGTGATTTCCACCTCTTTTACGTATTCGCCAGGATCCCGCTGGCTCGACCACGAGAAGAAAAAGAGAGTGGGCGCCTGGAAATCCATAATTCGAGATCGACGGAAACAGCGGCAACCTTGCTACGCGGGAGCATCGCGGAGGCCTCGAGGACGAAGGACGTAACTCGAAGAGAGAGAGAGAGAGAGAGAGTCCATCGTCTGCACGCTGCGTTTCTCCTGCGGAGTCGACCGTAGAACGAAGGACCGAGAGAGCATGTCACGCCAATTACGAGAGACGCCGATGGAGGAAGAAAGAGAGGCCGAGGGAAGAAGAGACCCGCGCGACAGAAGAAAGAGACCTCGAGAATTCAGGTACACCTAAGTCGGAGCTCGAGGGAGAAGGAGAGGAACCAAGAGAAGGTGGAAAAGAGAGAGGGAGAGAGAAGGAACGCCAAGAGGAAAGAAGATGGGAAACGTCGTTCCGAGAGATGCTGGAACGCGCAGAGACGCGAGAGCGAGAGCGTGCGAACGGGAGCAAGAAAGAGAAAAGGTCGAAGGAAGGAGGATAAAGAAGAAAGGTGGACTGGGGAGGGTCGGAGGATGAGGAAACGAAAAA
Organism: Bombus difficillimus; assembly: GCA_014737525.1. Classification (NCBI taxonomy): domain Eukaryota; kingdom Metazoa; phylum Arthropoda; class Insecta; order Hymenoptera; family Apidae; genus Bombus; species Bombus difficillimus. The sequence goes on along the minus strand of JACXIT010000182.1, from coordinate 726,020 downwards.
AGAAACGATCGAGCTGCTCCCGACTCAGCGGCTCTCATATTTAATGATATACTCCAGCGTGCCAGAGTCCCGCTAATGCACGGACACTCGAAATACGCCAGCCTCTTTTCTTTCCTTCTACGACCGATGCTTTTTCCTCGCGCTCTCCCTTCTCGTTTCGTGGCGGCACCGCCCGATAATGCGTCGCTGAAAGTCTCCGCTATTCGCGCGCCGGAATTTCTCCTACTCGCGCCTCTCGTCCGACGCGAAAAATAGGTCGCGTTTCGGCTCTTGCCGAAGGATACGCGCCACGCGCCAAACCTAGAGACTTCGACGCGAGAACAGGAACGATCGCGGAGAAAAATCGATGCCGGGAAGAAGGGCGAGAGGCACAGCCGATCGAGTCGTTGATCGACGTTCACGAGATTTCTCGACGTTTCGTTGATCGGTAAAGAGCGTCGATTCGCCGAAACGCGATGATAAACAAAGCGTACACCTTCGATTTGGACGATCGTTCGTTCGTTCGTTCGTTCGTTCGTACAGTCGTCAAGGGATACCTATTCCGCGAGCAAAAGAAATCAACGGAATTAACGGTACAACAGGCTGGATACGTGGTAGTTCTTAAAGCAGAATCGAATGCAGCCTTCGGAGGAAATTAAATGCAAGCAGCCAACAGCCTTTTTTGCAGAATTTCGCGTCTACGGTCACGTTCGAGGGAACGCCGACCGTGCCTTACGACAAGTAGAAGGTGCGAGAGAAGACCTTTCGAGTCGCCCTTTTTGCACCAGGCCCTTCTTCTCCTCGTCCTTCCCTTTTTCGGCTCTACCTCGTAATGGGCTCCACGAATGAATGATCCTGACAATGAAAGGCACTCGAGGCGATAATTAATCGAGCTCTGGGAATAGTAGCCGAACCCGGCGAGATGTTCGAATTTTTAATTACTGGAAAAATAAACCAGCCTCCCCGTCCCGCCCCCCCCCTTCCAACCTAACCTCCCCGTCTCTCTCTCTCTCTCTCTCTCTCTCTCCCCCGCTTGATCCTTTAAAACTGTTAGCTCGTTCGCCTGCCATCTAGTCGTCTCCCAATTAAGGAGCGCCGCTCGACGATGTACCCTTACACAGGATGCCGGAAACTATGACAAATCGGCCCTTTTAAAATTCCTACGAGACACCCGAAGTAGCGGACTTGTAAAGCACCAAACTCGTTTTCATTTCGTCGGCTGTGCGGTTACTCCGGCAGGAACTTGGGTGAAATAAGGATGAGCGTATAAATTGAGACGCACCTTTTTGTTTTTACGGCAGAGCACGCTTCCAAGTCCGAGGCATTATAAGCGGCAGATGTTCGCAGATAAATTAAAAATGCGCGCAGCGGGCCGAATCGTGAATGCCCGTGGAACGCGTTTTAAAGGCTCGCGATATTTACTGGCCTGCTAAAATATTTAGATACGAAACGCGAGAATAAAAAAACGAATCTCCAAATTGCAAATATTTGAAGCAAGCAGCGGGATCCAACGACGAACTGGCCCGCGGCTACGAAGAACGAAGAGGAGGGAACGCGGACCCGTGGAGAATACGAGAGAGGCCACCGTGTGTACGCGGATTCTCGTTCGCCGATTATTTCGACGCTGCCTTTTCTCAAGGAAGAAGCAACGCGGCGAAAAAGGAAAGTAATTGTAACGCGTTGCGCTACACGAGACTGCACTTTAGGGTTGGCCGGGGGGGATGGAATTTCGAAAATAGACCGAGTCATCCGGGAGTGATCGCGTATACGTGGCCTGAATTGCCTCTGGTCACAAATACAGGGATGGGCGCGTGTGTTCCCGTTGATCCCAGGGGTGCTGTAAAAGTTACTTTTAACGTGTATCGAGAAACAGCTGGTACGAGCGGCCGCGATATCGCGAGTTATAAAAGCAAAAACCGGGACACGCCGTGACAGAGGGGAGAAACGGGGGAAAAATTGGAAACGACGCGATATAAACAAGTAGGACGGGAAGGAAGCGATCGGTCGAGGCGCAAGTCGAAAGGCAACGGCGGATTTTCGCGACTCGACGTAGACGCTTGCGCGGACAAATCAAAGACAGCGGAGAAATCCTGCGCCAAGTAAACGGAGAAAGGTTAAAGTTCCCGATGGAAGAAAGAACGGGAAGCAAGAATTACCGAGCTGGTTTCGCCGTATCGTTTCGCTTCTACGAAATCTCTTCTTTCTTTCATTAGGCTAAGAGTGAAAGTGAAGACGAAACTGGTCGGAAAGGCCGCGGATATCGTCGAAGTCGTAACTCGTAACTCGTCGTTGCATCGCGTTACGGCTTCAGCGCCGGTCGGGTGCAGTTTTTACGACTTCACCGAGACTTTTACGAGTCGTACCCTCCTCGATTTTTCTCCGCGCGCACCACCCGCCGTTTGTTTTCGTTGTAAATGTTCCGCGAGCTTTGGCGTCGACGCGCGCTATCCGAAATCTCGATGCACTGACTGGCAAAAGGTGGGCGTTTTATTTATTTATTCGGCCCTTTACTGCCGCGTTTATTTCGATTCGAAGAGAAAAAAGATCCGGCAAGCTGGCCCAGCGCGTACCCCTTTACGACACGTTCTAATAATAGATGCCAGAATTATTGCGCCGGCGTGACATAAAACGAACTTATGCCGCGCGACTCCAACGTCACTTCCTAATTGGTACCATAAATTCATTATGAATAGTTACAGATTATTTCCAACAAACTACCATCTTATTTTAAGAGGATTAATTGGAGAAATGCCGTGCCATCTAAATACCGAACCTCGCGTTATCCCTTCGTCTACCGAGAGAGTACCCCGTTACAATCGATCGTAAAGTTTGTGAACGCTTAAACGTATCGTCACCGGATATATCGTTCCGGGATCCTTCTTTTTCGTCCAATTAGATAATAATCGGTATACATATTACACGTATGTACCTTTTTCTTTTACTTTCAGATTGATCATTCGTCTACCTACGTACACGTTCGGACCCCATAACCCGATCCCGGTTAATCGGGAGTCTTCGCACGAAACGTCGTAAAAATTTCCTCGACGCACTAACGAAACGCTGCTGTCGTAATTATATTGGTGAAACTCGAATTGAAACTGACAATGCGCGCATTTTTTAAATCTATCTTGCAATTTGCCGTTGTATCTTTGCACTCGCTCGACCAAATTCGACCCATATAAATAGACTCCCCGATAATCTCGTCGTAGCGGCAACGAAACTTCAAAAAGCTTTTTACGGCAAGCGTTCTACAACGGAACGCTGTGTACGTATCACGGGTGAAAATAGCCACGTGAAAGTAAGGACGAACGTCTGGCGAGGCTTTTCCCGGGAATTCGCGGGATTTTCCGCGTAACGATACGAAGCGAGCTAGCAACCGCTTACACAATCCTCGGCGCGCGTGGAATTTTGCGCGTGTTCACAGAGGGGAAAGGAGAAAGGGAAGGAGAGAGAGAGAGAGAGAGAGGAGCGAACAGACGGAAGCACGCTCGTTAAAACGAATGCCGTTTGCTCATTGGAAACTTGCTTTTAGGTTTATTTATTTAAACGACAACCCCCGCCCGATATCCCAATTTTCCCGCGACAATGGCAGAGCCGAAGCGAAATGTTTGCAGAATTTCCGGGGCAATCCGCTGTATATGCGCGTGGACACGCGTAAAATAATATTTGCATGTTTGTTGGTTTATCCGGCAACATTAGGGCAATGGGGTGTCTCGGCAGGCGCCAGTTACATAAATATCGCGAATAACCGTGGACCAGTTTCAGAAGCAGAAAAATATCACCCCGATGGGAACCGGTTTCATTATTTATTCAACCGAGGGTATCTCCACATTTACGTATAATTCGATAATTTTTCGACAAACACCGGTCTCGCGCGTTCTGTTTTCTATTCGATCGTTCCTCTGTTTCGCCTATAGACTCCGCGTGTTATCTCCGGTCGAACCGAACCGAGTAGCTCGCTTATATCGAATTATCGTCTATCCGAAAGGACGGATAACGCGACTCGACGCGCGCGCAAAAACAAAACAAAAAAAAAAAAAAAGAAAAACAAAGAAAAAGAAAGAAAAACACGTCGTTCGCGGTAATGCACGCGCGTCCTTTAATAGAACGAAATATTTTACCATTCAAAGTGTCTCACGGTCGCGTGAGAGTTCCCTTATCGACTACTTAGACAGACGGTCGTCACGGTGTAGACTTTTTCTTCGGTCGGCGTTGACGCTCGTTAAGGCGAGCGGGACGCGCGCGGATCGTTTCTAAAGGTACGAAACACGGTACTAGTCGTGAAAGAGGAGTACGTTGTTCCACGTAACGTGGTCTGAACCGCGGGGCCAGCCCCTCGTGCAGGGTAAAAAGACGCGAGGAGCCGATCGGTCGGCCGCGACGACGCTACACATTATCGCGTACAGGGCGTCGTACAATCGCGGTCGCCTCGGGACAGGAAGAGGGCCCGTAGACACGTAACTACGGGGACACCGGTTACAATGGTGCTGCTTTACATACGAAATTACAGCCTAACGCGTGACACGTATATTTCTCTATGCACGACATTGTCATTACCTCTATTAGGTTCCACTCGTTTTACCGGCTACGATACGCGTACAAATTATTACTTCGCACGTCCCGACAGCCATCCGAGTTCCCGCATCCTCCGTACACATTGTAAGAAGCAAGAAGTAGGTAGGCGCGTCCTGGTTAAAGATCTCCTCGCCAACTCCGCGATAGCCATTAACCCTCTGATCGGTTTTATCGCGCTTTATCGACCCGCTGACGTCCAACGAGTCGCGTGTCTAATTGGAAATCGAGAAAAATTATGTCTATTCGGGGTACGCCGTATGTTCTTCGTTTTCCTCGAAGAGGATAATTAGTAGGTTCGCGAGAGGGATAATCGACGCGCCAATATCTTACCGCTTAACCGTTTTATCGTCGGATAAAACCTCGTAGACGTCTCTGCTGTCTCAACACTCCCATTTCGGCTATGAGCTTCTTACCTCCTCCTCCGTCGACCTTGCCTTCGATCGCATCTCCGTCTTTGCTTCGTGTCCCGTAGACGGCCGCTCCATTTTCGCCGCACCCACCGCGAACAAAGTACCAATCCCTACGGCCCTTTATTTTCGCGCGACGCGATCGTTGAATTTACTTTGTTATTCTTCGACGGATGGATGGGACGAAACACGGGGATGGCGAGAAGAGCGCCTTTTAAATGGAATTTCTCGAGTCTCCCCGTGACACGATTCGTGTCCGAGTAACTCGAGCTTTCTAAAAAGAAGTTGTTTCAGGGGCAGCGGTTATTACCGGTCGGCTCGTGACGAGGAACCGCTTGCACGTACCACTCCGGTGATATCCGGTTGATCCGCTGGCATTGGCAGGCCTGGAAATATCCAGGGGCACTTAGCGCTATCTACAAAGGCTAATGTAGCCGCCTGATAGGAAGGTAGACGTGCCCTCTGTATATATCCTGTCAGTGAACGAGAAGAAGAACCAGAAGGGGGGAATACACGCATGCGGCACACATTCTCGTATGCACGATCCTGATTTCTCAATCTTCCCGGAGACCCGTTGCTCCCGGGCACCCGAGCTCCCGTTCCGACTCGCTCGTACTTTTATTTTATTTCGTCCATCCCCGTTGGAAAAAAAAAAATATTTTATCCCCTCGATGGAGGACGCGTCTCGATAAACACAAAGACACGTTGTCATACGTTTAAGCGGAGCGTACTTTGCATTTTCTCATTCGAAAATCGAATAAAGAACACGCCGTTAGACACGCGCTATCGAGACACACAGATACCAGCGGATACGTTTATTCGACAATTCCAACAAACTTTTCGTCGTTTAGTATTTTACGGCACGATAAAACGCGCAAGTTCGTGAGCACCGTTAAGACTGGGAGAAATAAAATTAGCCGAACGAACGCTTTCGATTTACCTCGAACATCCTAAGTGTCCTAATCCCCGTGATCGGCAGGGTGTCTATACAACGACGATTCCATCATCTACCTGTTACGTTTGATGGAATAATTTACAAGGCGTAAATTATAAACGAACATTCCTATTTTTATTGCGACTGTCACAAATTCTAGCGTCGATATCGTTCCTTGACATTTACGTCTTGTCATGAATTTCGTATAGAAAAAAAAAAAAAAAAAAAAAAAAAAAAAAAAAAAAAAAAAAAAAGAAAAAAGAAAGAAAGAAAAAAGAAGGTATAAATCACGGTTTAACGAACGCGCGCTAGTTGATTTCGTTACAAAATCTTGGCTACCGGTAATTACGAACAAATAGGTTAATCGCGCATACCGTTAGACGGCGAGCTTGCCGAATGCGTAAATAGTTTGAAACCGTACAACAAAGTAGGGAAACTTTCATCTTGCTCGACCATGTTCGATACGATTAACCTTTCGGAATCGCGAAGAAGAGGATGATATATCGCAATCATCGGAGGCACATCGGATTTTATCAGCCAGCTGGAGTGCCGTGGCGGGAGTGAAGGGGGGGGGGGGGAGAGAGAAGTTTGAACAGCCGAAGAGAACCTGCCGTAATAGACCTTCTTAAATCGTCTTCTTTTGAACATTGACTTAACCCACTTCTATGCAGCGCTTCGGGAATGGAAAAAAGAAAAACGGAGACAAAGACCGAACGGAATATGGGATTGATCCCGGTGAACGCGATCGAGCTCCACGAGATTCTTTCGCTTCTTATCTCACGTGACGTTGATAATGAATATAGATAAAAAGCTGACTGTCCTGTAATAGCGTTTCTCGGTATTATTAACACGCTATCTGCCGGCAGAGTACAACATTGAATCACCGCTTCTAAGAACAGCGAAATGAGCAATCGTCGATAACGATCGTTAAAACGACGCGTGAATTAGTTTACGCGCACCGACTCTTGCGCCTTTGTATCCAGTTAACCCAATGCGAGACAAAGAAACGTAGATAGATGGAGAGGGAGAGGGAGAGGGAGAGAGAGAGCACAAAATTCCCGCACAATAGAATACGGAGCCTCGTCCGTACAAATTAGCTCGTGGAAGCAGCACACGGAGAGGTTTCGGCTTTGCCTCTATTTTCAACCGGCTTTGAATCTATCGGTCAACCAGCGGTGTGAATTGGAGAAAATCGCTCGGAGACCCCAGGTGTCCCGCAGCAACGTTTGCTCGTACAATGTCCGAAAGAAAGCTGCTTGGAAAATGCCTAAGCACACACGCGCGAGCCTGTGTATGCCGTAGGTAGCTTGGCCAGAGAACGATCGTGGCAGGCATTTCCGCAAAATACGAACGCAACGGTTCGCAAAGGAGGGAAGAAGATTCGTCGAGGTTGTTTGTACAATATCGTTCGTTTCTCACGCGACAGTGCGTATGAAACGGCCATCGTAATTCGTTAAATATCGTAAAATTTCTGTCGAGTCGATCGGCTTATATATACATATATATGTATCGGCGATTCATTCCGCGTCGTCGTTACAGTCGTCAGCTGCGCGCTAAACCATGGCCGCAAATTGCTTGGCCGATTCTTCGTGTATATTCGGTTTTCACGGTACGAATGATCGCGTGCGCCGAAGAAATTAATTTGGCTACTGTTTCACGGGAACAATAGTTGGGAGGGCGACTCGTAAATCGAGCCACGGTATCGAACTGGTATCGGCTGCTCGTTAATCTCGTTTCCTTGGATCGACGCTCGAAAGAGGAAGAAAAGGGAATAAAGAGGAAAGAAAAGAAGAAAGAGGAACGCCAGCGCGAGTCGGGCGACGTGTCACGAGCATACGTACGCGTTCCGTAGTTTCGTGACAGCTGTTCACACGTCAAATATTTATTCGAAGATTCGGGAAGGTCTGGCGAGCTTACGAGGCAGAATAAAAGAAAAAGGAAGCGAGCTACCTTTCGATTTTTCCGAATCTGTTCTTGGCGAATCCGGCGAGAAGCACGGGGGAGGAGGAACGGGCGGCGATCAAAGATCCCGAGAGCAAACACGACGAACGAACCGAGCTCGGCTCTTCTAACGATACCGCCGCGCCGGTTTCGATTAACGCCGCGTTCGATCCGTGAATTTTCAAATTTCCCTTATTCACGGTCTGACGAGTTACCGCGAAAGAAGACGGAAATTGGAAAGCCAACCGATCGGTCGTTGTTAGCCAAGTGCAAATAAAGTAGTCGGTGTAGGACGGATGCGCGGATACGCTCGTTTATCTTGCCGGCGAACCGATCGAAATCGAGCAAACGCGACTAAAGCAAACGTCGTCCCTTGGTTGCTCGGCGGCGATCCGATTAAAATATTTCGCAAAAATTAAGTCGACAGGAGGAAAAAAACGAAGGAAAGGTATCGCCGAATTGGAGGAAAAGGTAAGAGAAATTAATCGCAGGTGCCTCGGACGACGCGATAGAGATTAACCTCGACCCGAATCTTTCGATCCTGTCCGTGAGATAACCGTTCGCGAGCTCGGAAAGAGAAGCGAGAGAGGAGCGAGCACCAGTTCTAACGGTTCGTTCCGTCTGCCTTCGCAACCGTCGTTCTCTGCCGCAGAAGAAACCTACGTGAAAACGCGTTTCCTTATCGCGCACCTTCGCGTATACGCAATCGTTCAACTCGTTCGAACGATCCGACGTATCTCGAGGATGATATCCGCGGTTCGCGGACGTTTCCATGCGAGGTTAGAATGCCCGTGAAGCAGGTGGAGCACGCGGGTGAACGTATCTCGGACGAGCACCGGGGCAAAAGCACGGAAAAATAATTAGGCTGATTCGGTTGTCGAAGAGAGCTGGAATGGAACGGAGGGGGGAGAGAAAAAGTAATGCTCATGGATGAGGAAATCATTAATTCGAGCGTGTCGAAGCCAAGTCGAGAACTCGCTCGATACAGACCGCGTAAAAGGGTCTTTCTCTTTCTCCCTCTCTCTTTCGTCGTTCCTTTGATCGCGCACAAAAAAATGTCCCTTTGTCTCGAGCCACAATGCGAGCGAGCCTTTCTTTTCCACCGGACCAACCCAACCTGTACTTTACGGCTTTTTCGAATGAAATTGGCCGACCAGCTACGTTTTGTCGTCGTCGAATCTTCCACGTATCTCGAGCTGGAGTGTCTCTCCCAGGTGACGAACGAAACGATGTCCTCCGCTTTTATCCAACTCTAATGGTCCCCTGCACTGCAGCTTCGTGACCTTAAAACGCCGTTCTGCACCGCCAACGTGTTAATTATTAATTATTACAAGTAACGACCATAGAGCCCCGGCCGAGCGAATTCTTCAACGCGAATTTGTCTTCGCCGCGGTACCGCGATTTGCAAAGAAACAAACTCACCACACGGCCTGTGTATTTGTAGACACGCGTGCCAGCAAGTATGCATGCGTTGCGTGCGAGTACTTGCAGCCGTGTTCCGACACACGTGCATCCACGCATACCAGTTCGGGTACATTCTTGCCGAGTACAAGAAGAAGAAGCAGAAGAAGAAGAAGATGAAGAAGAAGTAGCAGTAAAAGACGGCGACGATGAAGCAGAATGAGAAGAAGAAGAAGAAGAAGAAGAAGAAGAAGAAGAAGAAGAAGAAGAAGAATCAGACAGGGCGGAACACAATGGCCCAAAAACCGGAAAGAGGTACGCCCACTTCCCAAAAAAATGGTCCCTCGAATGAAAACGAAAAAACGCAGCCATATGTACATCGCTAACTGCACAGTGTGTGCAAGAAAGGTAGGAGGAAAGGGGCACGCCATTGGCCAGATTCCCATGAAACTCGAGCAGCGAATATAAGGCGAATCTCCATTCACGCTCGCCTGTCAACGAGAAAATAAACTTAAATTCATCGAGCGACTCGCCTCTGTACCGGAGCATAATCGAGCTCCACCGAAATCCTGGTAATTACTGCTATTGTTCTGGCAATTCGCCGACGTGTGCGCTAAGCCAGCCACCCGAAACAATGAACATCGCGAACATTATACTTTAAATTCCGAATTAGCAGCTGGATCTCGGATCGGGTGCAACTAGTTGCGAAAGAAAAAGAAAAAAGAAAACTAGTCCAACGCATCGCGCGTAAATTCCTTCGAGCTGCATGTTTTCCGGACGTAATCCGGGCAAATCGATTTGCAATTAACGCAAAGAGATTCGATTATAAACTGGCCGACGGTGTAATAAAGGGAAATGGTAACAGCGAGTGGTAAAAGAAACCGATCCTTCCACTCGGCTGTTCGCTTTTTCATGGCACGCAAGACCGTCTTTTAAAGACCAGTCGTGTTTCCCTTCTCCCGAGCCGCGTTCCGATAATAACGCTCCCTGCCATCCAAGATTCAAACGAAACGATTTAACCGGATTTATCGCAAGACCGTCCCTTTCGAGGGAAAAACGAACGTCGGTAATCCGGCATCCGAGCGACGTTCTCGATCGGTTCGACCATCGCCTATTAAAAGGGAACACGTGGCCTATCGTTAAGCTAGATTGCACGACCACGTGGACTGGACACAATGAATCGTCGTGGTAGTTTACCGTGGCGCGGAAAAATTCATGAGCCGAGAAAACTCTCTCTCTCTCTCTCTCTCTCCCCTACTAAGGGTGCCTTCCGCGAGGTTAAACGTTAAACGTTAAACGTTAAGCCGGACGCGGCGACGAACGCGATCAACCAACGACGAAGATCGCCGATTAAAATCTACTTATCGATAAAAATGGGGAAAGAAACGAATCATCGCGATAACGATAACATCGTGATAAATTTCTCGAAGCTTCGCGCAAGAATCTACGTGATAATTTATGCAAAGCTGCGAACGCGATAAGTTTTTCCCTTTGGCAGAAACGTGGTGTAACTGGGGCAAAAGTAGCGTCATCTACTTATCGATCAAAACGACTTTGAACGTTTCAGCAATAACGATTAACGATAAATTCTTTCGATAAGCCCGTCGTAAATTTGCAACGATTCCAGCTCGGTTGTCTCGGTGTCTCTAAGTTTAAACGGTCGATAAGTTTTATTCTTGCTAAAATGTCTGATAGATAAGTAGGTCGGAAGACCGTTCACCCTCCAGCGTCGCGATATTCGAGAAACGTTTCGCAACTACGTACGTACTATAGCGTTGCTAATTATCGTTATCGTTATGACACAGGTGTTGCCGGTTATGGTCGATCGCGGTTCGACGCGACTCTCGCGCAGTCAATTTCTTTCGGGCAATTTCAATGATTTTCTCACGCAGCCCGGCTAAAAGGACGGCTGAAGCGCCGATATAAAAATTTACGCGTCGTGCCCGCCGGACGGACAAATAAAAATCCTATGTAAATGAAATTGCGCAAGACCGTGTCCTCCTGGTACTTTAGTTTTTATTGCGAAATTAATAACGCCGAGCGAGACCTCGGTGTATTTATCTGGATATCGCGCGAGTGAAATTTGATACGCGAGGCGAGGTACCATCTTCCAAGGAAGTACTTTTCTCGTGCCATTCGTAAGAATTCCGAACGGTATTATACCGATTTCGAGATAGTATCGTGACTAATAGGTTGGCCGCGGCGAACGAAAGTCCGCGTCTCGTGGCTGGAGCTTGATCAAGCGGTTTATTAATTCAACGCACGCTATTATTAATTCCATCGTCTGCGCGAGGAATCAATTCGAACGTTCGAAAGTATGGAAATCAGCGGACTCGTTAACGATTCCGGTAGCGAAGTTACACGTGTGGCGAGTAACTTGTAATTCGTTACGAAAAATATCGCTGTGTCAAGTTTAACGAAAGGAGCTACGATTGCGAGATCGATTCCGCCCCGAGCTTTAAATATAGATACGATATCGTACTCGCGATAGATTATCGGCCATCCACTGCTACGAAACAGATGGAAAATGTGACCTTGCGAATAACGCGATATATCGCGTAGTAGCCGTGGATGATGAGCGTGCACGGCCGACGCGGCAAACTATACACCCAGGTAACTCTAGATCCTAGATGAGCGGCGAGATTAGCGCAGGAGCAGGAAGAAGACCTGTCGCCACAGTCGGCACCCCGCTTGCCGACCAAAAATTTCACATCCTGGCTACGCACTTTGGCTTACGAATTGCGCGTGTACGTAACTACGTATAACAGATCGTCATCGTCGTACATCATATACCATTCGTTTATCGTTTTGATTTCAGGATTTCAGAATTTCCACGGGGAGCAAACAAGTTTAACGACGCGGTTTCTACCAAAGAATCGGACGTAACGGAGGAGGAAAGAGTCGAGTTCGATTCCGATCGGAAACGTAACTCGATACCGGGACAAAAAAAAAAAAAAAAAAAAAAAAAAAAAGGTACATATAGGCGCAAGTTGGTTTTCAAAGGACGAGCCAGGTAGTTGCGCTACTTTCACTATTTCCAGAGGTCTGTGGCGCGGCAGGCCCGCTCGATCGAGCGACGACGCGTTTCCACAGAGCCGACGAGAATCGCTTTGTAATACTTTCACAATGCAATTACGCGCTGGTGTGCGCGGTGGAACGCTGGCCGAGCGTCTAGATTGTCGCGCGGCATATCTAACGACGGGTCTCGACGAGCGTACAGGCTCGCTCGTCCCGATAACCGCCGCTACGCACGCCTCTAATAATAATACCAGTAATCGTAATTAATCGCTCCGATCCTCGATACCGGCACGAGATTGCTTCTCCCGACATCGCTCGACCTCGCGTGTGTCTCGTGTACACGTACGAGCTACGCGAGCGAAACCGAGACAAGATTCTTTACGTACCGGCCCCTCTCGTTCGCCACATTCGCCGGTTCTTGGCACACGATCGTTTTCGTCTAACGGTTCGACGATTATCGGGCAGATCTGACGAGCGGACGGTGCCACAAGCGCGAAGACAAACATCGAGAATCCGTTCTCACGCGGTGGAAGCGCGAAAGAGAAGAAGGACGCCGCGCGCCGGTACCGAGGGCAAGAAACGTTATACCACGAATTAGCGGCTTTCGGACGGAACTCGAAATTGAGGCTAATTGCCACGAATGTTGTCTCCGGCACGCGGTTATATACGAGAAAATGAAATTAAGCTGAAAACAAGCAACGGTTATCGATCATGGTGTTACGCACGCCTTAACAACCATCCGCTACTGTAATCGCGCAACTGTAACGCAAGATTATGCGAATGAACTGCGCCTCGACGTACAACCGTCCCGACCAAGCGCATCGACGAACGCTGATTGTTTGCCTGCGACTGTTAGACGGATCGTTCGTACGCTCGCCTAGATCAGACGCAACGCTAGTTGTACGCGCTCGGGATCTAACGAAAATGAAAACCGGCGTTTCTACAATTTCGTCCGGAACTCGGTAAACCTACGGTGGTCTGCTGCCTGTTTTTTGCGAACCAAGAGCGTTACTCGTACCAGCAGGTAGACGACAGTAGGGGTTGTTGAAATTTCCGTGAAACTACCTATCGTAAAAGTTACCATTCTACCTAGCCACGCTGGTGGTGTCAAACCTTCCAACCCGAACCCTATTTACTACCTTACAATTTTTCAATCCTTACAGCGGCACGACGCGTAAGATAGAACGCGACAAAATCTGATTAGGACGTATACGCAAAATCGAACGGCTACGCTCGTAAAAGTTCCGTTGCGATAGCTGGATCGAGAGATCTTTCGGTAACGTGATTTTATCTCTTGGGTAATCTAAAACGGTTAAACTTACGGCAAGATGGAATCGATACCGTAAAAGATGTATTACAGAGATCTATATCTTGACTTCTCGTCTATAAGTTATAACGCGGTAATTTACGATTCTTGGATCTGCGATGTGACCCATCGGTGGCTCTTTGTCCGTGACATTACGCAAAAGTCGGCACCATATCCCGTTGTTTAGCGGACGCGAAGCACCTTCTTCCCGTCTACCTTCTAGGAGGGCGCATGATCCGTCATGACCGATGTTTGCCCGCGCAAAATATTTGCACGAGGAGGCGAGCTCAAACATACCGGCTCACCGATGGCCTGTCATTTTCCGAGTAGTACATGTATGTTGCCCGCGCGTACGGCCGAACCGCGTTTGGCACGTTTAGGCGCGTGCGAAAGCGCGTGTGTACTCGGTCGACTGTGCACACACGCGTTACCTATGTACACATCAGCTAGCTTCGTATGTGCGTGCGTGTCGCTCAGACTTTCAAATAGACCCCGCGACCCCCACAAACCCTTTCAACATTTATTTGCATAATTACGGAATCGTTAATACGCGCTGTGCACTTTCTGCCGAAAAAACCTCCAAAAATTGAGGTTCCTCGTAACCGGACTTGAATCGCCGCTGCTGTCTGCTATTTCTCGCGTCGGGGAAGGTAACGCGAATCAAATGGCAAACCTGTTCGAACGGAATCTACGCTGCTGACACAGCATTCTGAGGTTCAACGAATCAATGCCTTTCACTGCGATCGTTAATATCTGGTGGTGTCGTAAGTGGCGGATAACAAACGGAAAAGGAACATTTCTCTCGGCGCTGAGCAGCGTCGAACCGGGATTTATCGCGACGCGAATTGCAGCTCGCCGCTAGATCGTAAACTTATCATCGTCTATTTCAGGGATAAGCCGCTTTCGATTTCGAAATATACGACGTTATTACGCGTGTATGTATCCATGTGTTTACAACGGTCGGTGAGGATTTCGTAAATTAACGCGAAGCCTTGTTTTTACTTACCGTAACACGAACGAGGAGCGTCGCTCTGCGCCACGAAACTTGTTGTTTTCGAAATTCCAGTCGAAGGACGCCGCGGGTGTACGAGATCGTTTCTTTGTTCGTTGTAAAGTGTCGTCTTCCTTGTAGAATCGCGATCTGGCGAAGCTGGCGGTGACGTTAGCGCTTCGATTCGTAGAGAAAAAGGCGTTAAAACGATGGAAACAGGGCAAGAGGGTGGGGCGAAGAGGGGAAGCAATGCCGCGAAACGTTCGGCTGCTCAAAAACGTCGTGACTGTGGTCGACGCGATTCCGTCGTTAAATCGTTTGTCACGGTCGATAGAGGTATACGGACGAAAGCAAGCGCCATTTTATCCCGTGCACTCGCGGCAACGCGAAAGGTGGATGGACGGTACACCGCGACGACGGCTACGATGGCAGAGGTATATACTATACTCTCCCCTGACAATTCACCGAATCGCGTTCTACCTAAAATCGATCCGATTACCGGACTTTTTCTCGCCGTTAAACCGTGCCTGGTACTGTTATACACGACGCGAACGATATATACTCGCACATTCCTTTGGTTCACCACTTTTCTCTTTTTCCTTTTTTTCTTTCCTTACACAAGTCACAACGAAACTTTATCGCCGGTCGAAGCACTTACGACCTCGTGTGTCGTTCTCGCGAGACACGCGTTCCGCTCTCTTTCTCTCAACTTGCGACACAGTTTTTTCGTTTACGCGTAAATCACTGAATTACGTGTTCCACGCTGATTCGGTAGCGTATAACAGTTTAGCTTCTTTTTTTTTTTTTCTCTCCCTTGAGCAGAGAACACGAAACCCGTCGCGGAACAGTATACGTCCGTCGTGCGCTGCGAGAGAACACGAACTAACGCGGCGAGCCGAAACGAGACGAGGTCGCTCGGCTGGTTTCACCGAACCGCTATTCGGCCGGTATACACCAGCGCCGCCACCGGGGCTGCACCCTTACCGTCCATTTTCCTCCATCGCTTCTTTCCCACTCCTACCTGAAATTTTCGCCACGGTTGCCCGCTAGATTCTGCGATCATCGACGTTCGACGCGTTTCCTCGAACCGATTTCTGATTTTGTTCCCGGTCTTCTTAGCTCGTCGAGAGAAACACGTAAACGGACCCACGACCGAGCGGGGTCATTGATTTTTTGAGCCCGTCAAGTGTAAGCCACGCGCATGCGCGATCGTGCCGGCGGTATGACAGCGGGCGTTCTCATACACATCCGCAAAGTTCCGCGCTTGAATTCCTGGTGACTTTAGTCGACGACGACCGCCACGAAATATCGTTTAAAATTTACCTCGCACACCTTTGTCCCTTTGTTTCTTCCTTTCTTCGAGAACTTGGCGATCGGGCTTCTCTCCCGTCGTACGCAGAAGCCATACGCGTCTTCTATCCTTGCCAACCTATACGATTTCAAAGTCGTAAAAAAATGATATAATTATCTTTATTCGTATAGAAACTATATTCGCGCGTACGAGCTTTCGGTAGAATAAATCGTCCATTCTTACAAACGAAACACGACGCTCGATTATTTACAAATTTTTACCCGATTACGTGCAAATTCTTGGATCAATTACGTCGAACGACGAATCCGCCGATCTTCCGAAAATCAACTACGAGCGTATCTTTTTTCCGTCACGTGACCCAACGCGATGCAAACTGGGTAATTTCTTGCAATTTGAAACCACGTGATCGTTTCAAAACGAATTATGGGTAATTTATTGCAACTTTGATCGTCGCGATCGCGTTCGTCACCGGTCGGTTCGTCGCTGCTAATTTTCTTCCTTACCGAATTAAAATTAACGAAACGGCAGACTGTTGTACGTACATACCCGTTAGTTATCTTTTCGTATAGAGTTCCCCTGATCTATATCGAATTACTTTTATCGAAACATCGAAGACCGCGGAAGACTCGAATGGAGTGATTCGTGATTTCGTTTTGAAATCTACTTATTGTAGTACGTGAAACCGTTTATCAAAGATCGTTCCTTCGTGCAAAGCGTTTAATCGCGAGATATAGAGCGTGTAACAGTGTTTTCACGGTCGCTGATAATCGACGCGTTATTCAATACGACGAAATATTGCGCGGGAACGCAGCGTCGTAAGAAGGGAAACCATTGCCAGGACGATCTCGTTACCTCACCGATTTTCCCAGAATCGGATGACGACTGCGAGGGTTCGTTGAACGCGAATCTGGGCGTACGATTTTTAATGGTAAGTGCGATCATTTTTTTTTTTTTTTTTTTTCGCAATATTTCCTGCGCCTACGCATTAGTATATGCTAGTGCATATTCCTGATATACACGTACGTACGTAACTGTCGTATCGTATCAAGTGACTGGCAAAGGTATTTTTCTTATCATTATGTGTCGTACAAAACATTTTGAAGCTTCTTTAGCATCGTAACGAGTTCCGAAAATATACGTAGTAGCTACGAAAGTATGTAAAGAGCCTCGATGTTTTATGGAATCGTTCGAAGCACTGCTCGTACGGTGTATATTAATTTTCTACTAGATACGAAGACTACTTTTTACGCGTTTTACGACTATTAAACGCGTTTATTGATGTTTGTTCGCCACGTGGTCGATTAATCGCGTTAACAGAATTGTCTTTTTTTATATTTAGTTCTCGAGTCAATCGTACAAATATTTCAAAATTCCAAGGATATTTGAAGAATATCCGCGATATGAATGGCGCGGTCACGAACGATAGGAATTATTGGTGACTGGTAGAAAGATAAGAGGGTTAAAAGCGTAGGGCAAAATCGAGTGGAAAATGATTGGGATTGTTCGCAAACGAACTTTCGTTGGCGGATTGCAAAGGCAAAACTGTCTATCGGCTCGTTGGAAGCTCAGTGACGAGGAGGTAATCGGTCGACCGATCGAGATTCCCTGTTCGCCTTTCTCTGTCGCGGCGGCAGAGAGCAGAGAGCAGAGAGCAGAGAACAGAGAACAGAGAGCAGAGAGCAGAGAGCATAGACGGGCGGCTATTTCCGCATGACATCACACCGCCCGCATTTAGGAGCACGATTTTCTATTTTCTTGTCGGTCTACATTGGTGGCCCGTGAAGACTTGCAAGGTCAGCCCCACCGAGATGCGCCCGGGAACACACTTTTTATTCCCTTTCCTTTCTTTTCGTCCCGTCTCGCGTTCCTCTGTCTTCGTCCCGTCGCTGTTACAGCCTCTTTCCACAGGCTGATTCGCAAAAACGTCTTATTAAAGCGGGTGTGCCGTCCTGCGAAATTTCCGCGATTAGGCGGCTCGCGTTGCGAAGCACACGCGTCGTTTTTCTCCTGCTCGTCTGTAATACAGGCCGGCAATCTGGCCTTGTTCCACTGGCAGTGGGCAACGATCTCGCCTAATCGAGAAATAATTGTACGAATTTGTTCGAGGGCTGGCGAACGGGACAGAAAAGAAATCCTTGCATTCCCGGTTCGCCCGCTGCCTCTCCGAGCTGTTTTTTACCAATTCATTACTCTCAGATGGAACAATGGATTCAGCGAGACAAAGGAGCGGCTGCTCTTGCTTGGCACCGGTACCGTTTCTCGCGTTAACAAAGTTAGCCGTTCGTTTGCGGAATTAGAAACGAAGGTTCGCGTGTAAAGAAAATCCGTGACCGCTGCCTCCAGCCACGGACTTGTTGGAATCGTTTTCAACTCACGGTAGATTTTAGGACCGCGTGATCCATGTTGCGTCGAGCGTTAGAAATTCTAATCGACGCGCATGCAACATCGAATCTTTGAAACGTCGATGTCTTTTTTAAGGCGAATGCCTCCAGGCCAGAAATTTACTCGTTCGTCGGCTCAAAGCGTTTACATCCGTGTTAGGTCCATGTTCATTATCCGAGACGATCTTTCGCTCGATATCTCCTGTTAATAACGCGGGTCCAAGCGCGATTACGGAAGAGGATTTCTGCGTGAATAGTTGCATAATCAGCGGTCATCGCGAGCCTTATTTCATATAGGCCTTGTGTACGAGAGCCTCGCCGTGTTAGATATATTTTCGTCGTAGGCCGAATCATATTCGAATCGAAGACAATCCGTTCGATGAAATTCTTTCTTTTTTCTTTTTTTTATCTTTGGTCGAGCTTGTACGAGGTTGGATCGTTTGCTCTCGTTTATTGCACGATCCTGACGCGTCAGTGCCGGCAATTTCAGAGGAAGACGACTCACACCGCTTTCAGGTTCTCAGAAATTCTCTCCAGTCATCGGCAGGAATTTATCGAATTTCTACGCGAACGCTCGGTGATTAATAAGTTTTTACGCGCATTACACCTGATCGCGTGACAAATCGATTTCCGTCCCTCGTTCTTATTGTGTTCCAGTATTACCTTTATGATTGTCTTGCGAATTCACTTCCGTTCTTCTTTCCGTCCCCGCTGGAAATTCTTCGTATCTCCACTACCGCTCGTACGCTTACCAGGCTGCATAAAATCAACATCTCGGTTCTCTCCCATCGTAAACACGAGAATAGAAAGAAATAGCAGCGGGTGTAGGTACGTGTACGACAGACGAGAAGATGGAAAAGGGATTTCGGTGATGTCGTAGAGTGGGAGAACGCAGCGAGGAACAAAAAAGGAAAGAGACACGGTAAACGTGGAACCAGCGGTCATAAAAATCCGATGCGCAGGTATAAACCAACGATCTACAAGTCCGTGCGTGGACGATCCTAATCTCTACACGTCGCTGGAATAACAGCAGCCGAAGCTGCGTGACGGAAAGACAAGGATAAGGTTCGAAGGGAAATAGTTGGATGATCGAATTATCGTGAGTTTGTTAAAAAAAAATCAACGGAACGCGATCCTCCTTGTGGAAAAAAAAAAAACGATCTCGGAGGAATTTTCAACGCAAGCTGTCTAAAGAGATCCAGGCTGTCTAAAGTTTTCGCCTTCTTTCAATAGCTTCGAGCTATTAAGCTAGGTAAGCGACAGCCTGTGAAATTTTTATGAAGAATTCCTCCCTTTTAGCGATACTAACGGCGACCACTAATTTTCGTTCTTCTGTCCAAAAGACGCAGCTTTTACGCGTCTTGTTGCCATTTTTGGGTATCATGAATGTAGCTCCAGGGTTTCTTACTCGTTGATTCATGCTTTACATCGACATTTTTATTTGGTCACCGCTGTCAAAAGATATATTTGTCGCGGGGAAGTGACAGTAAAAACAGGCTGAAAACGTTGATCCGTCATACGCGTCTTAGGAGGTAATTAATAGAGGAGGGTTCGGTATGGCTCGTTCGCTCGGTCATAAATTCTGTGGAAGGTCGGCAGTGAACGACGCATAAATTTCACTTGGACGCGACAAACGCGCTTTCGTACGAACGGGCGCGATTTCGCGAATCGAACGACGGGGAGCGTTCGTAGCTAATGGTTTCGTAATTGAATAAATGTGGGCGATTAGTCGCGCAACCTCCGAGACGGTTAACGAGCTACCGTCTAAATAACCGTTCGGTTTACTGAAAATCGAATTTACAGTTAATCGGTATTTAATTTAAAACACCGATTAACGCTAACTGACTTATATTTCTCATCAGTGGCGCGACGATCGGATCTAGCTTCGCGTCAACTCATAATTTTCGTTAGTCTCGCGTTGACGTTGGAGATGGACTCAGAGGTTACCGACATCCTCGAAAGTCTCGCCGCTAGACCCTATATCGAACAAGAGTTTTATTTCTTATTGTTAGGCACAGATCGCTGCACGTTGCTCGCGATACAACGACGATACATCTGCGTAACCGACAAATGAGAGAAAAATTTCAGTGAAAACAATGGACAGAGAAGGAAGTAGCGTGCACCGACCGTGCGCGTGTACGATGCTCCCGTGGTCTTATTTCTTCTTGAATCTAGCTTTCTTCGACACCACTACGGCGTTAGACGGAGACTTTGGGTTCGACTGATTTTTATGTTTTTTGCTCTCCACGTGCTGAGCAAACGTACTCTCGGAATTTAACGACAGATTGCACGGCGCGCAATAATACTGACCTGAAAACGAAACAGTTTGCTGAGGGATGTGACTGGTTATCGTTCGAACGTTCGCGAACGTATACCTACCTGATGGTGTTCGGTAAATGGAATAATCTATAGGTCCGGGAGTAGCGGGTGTCGCCTCGTTCTCGGTAGCTAAAAACATTCGTACGATAAACGTTTGCCAGTGATACGAACGAACGTATCGTCCCGCTCGTAATGCTTTAAGATCAAGACGCTTACGCAAGCGTACGCCAACTTGAAACATCATTAGGATATTGTCGAGATCGTCGGGAATCGTTACTCGGGTCAACCACCGTTATTACGTATTATCGTGGAACGCGTTGTCCTAACGCTTACGAACGGGACAGATGTCCGTAAATAAAATAGTTACCAGGCTCGGGAACGGGCAATCCGTTCAATCTGAGCATTCTCAAGTGCCTGGCGCCGCGTTTGTGCGTTTCTAATTGATCCTGACGATTTGCCGAAACACCGCAGAGATCGCAACGCAACGGCGTTGGATAAGGTGGCGGTGTGTAGATGGAGGCCGTTGCTGGTGCGGGTACCGCATTGGTACCGTCAGGTACTACCGGCTGTGCCGGTGCAGATTGCACTTCCGCCTGAAAAGCCATTCCGAATCGGCCGCTGGGATCTATTTGACTGTACTGATTTTGATTTTGCGACTTCTTCGACGGCCTGTAGAATTCAACGCTCTGGTATGACGATCTCGGCTGACACAGCTATCTTTCTAAGAATAATTTGAGACAAGTATACATCTCTGTACCTCGCACGACGTCCGCCGTTCGCTGCTCTAATATGTTTTTTACCAGCGTAGTGTTGCGTCGCATCCGTTTGCGACGTGAACCACGTCTTACAAATCTGCAAATCAAACACGTTTCGCTCGTGTAACAGCGTTCAATCGCGATTTACCTGTTATTCCATTCCACCAACGACGATGTACATTTCATCTGCTTACATCGCAATAGTTTTGCCAGTCGGTGGTCGTACTATTGACTTGGCCGTCTTCGGTCTTTTGTTTCTTTACACTCTGATTCAGAAACATAGACACCTTCTTCTGATGCGGCTTTCCATCGTAATGCAACTTAGCTTGTAACGTCGAGTTCATCTGAAACCGTTCGTTTTTAAGCAACCTATATTCGCTTAAATACGTGTTAGTCGAACAACGACACGATATTCGACAGAGTCGCGCGTGTATTTTTATCGGATAAAGTAATCGAGCCTTACAACTGCATTGCACAGATCGCATTTCAGCGGTTTCATTAGTGCTGCCAGTTCCCTCTGGGCGCTTGCAACTTTCTCTACGAAATAGAAATCAATCTTTAATCAGCTAAAATACCGTAAGAATCTGCAATCGGATTTCTCCAATGATAATTTGATGCGCATAAAGCGGTATTCTACATGCCGGTTCAACTTTTTCCATGAAAAAATTATATATATATATATATATATATATATATATCCTATTTGTTTCGATTGTTATCACGTGTCGCGAACAATTACCTGCGTCTATCGCGGGATCGATAAACTCGTTCTTGCGTTTGTAATACTTGTTCTTGGTCTTGTTGCAAACTTGTATCGTCGGCGATACGACTGCCGCAGCTGCCGCTTTGTAGGTCGTGTCATACCATCGTGCGTAAAGGTCCGACGTATCGGAATCCGTCGGTACCCACCAGGGTGTAGTTGGCTGTCCAGGTGTTTGTGGTTGCATCGCCGGATGCATTATGTACGCTGTTGGCACGGTCAGGCTTGGAAACGATGTGGTCGCTGCTTGAATCGTTGTCAGATTTCCCGCTGTTTCGTTAGTCGATAAACCGGTCGTCGTCGATTCTGTTGTCACAGGTTGTTGTTGCTCCGTCGTAATTGCCAGGTTGTTGCTTTTCGTCGACGTTGTAACAACTGGAGGCGGAGGCGGCGGAGGCGGTGGAGGCGGCGGCAGAAAACATTCTAATCCTGTGTTACGCACGAACGGAAAATATTTAATTCGATTACCACGACAATTTTGGTAAATGGTAGATAAAACGCACGTGCCAAAGAATTTAACCGTTAACCGTTAGATATATATGTCGCTAATAAAACGACCGGACACGTTTAAGCGCCTCGAAGCGAGCCATGTATAAAAATGAGCGGATAAAATATACCGAGGAAAACGAAATAATAAAATCCGAAGAGATTCGTATCGGCGTAATTTGCTCCAAGATCGGATTTAATCGCGCGCAATGCTGTGACTAATTTTGCTAATTTCGAATAAGTCGGCGAACGTAGCCCGTAATATCGGTCATTTTTATTTGTAACGTGCAAGATACATTTCCGGGGCTGTTACAAACGGCGGTAAGCGTATTTCGCTTATCGAAACTACACGCTGCTGTAATATTCGCTCTACACCTCGCGATCGAACAATCTGCTTTGGCACCAACGATTAACTTTTTGCGCTATCGAGATAACGGGAGTAACGTATTGGTTAAATTCGATGAAAAAATTAGTATCGCGCGTAAGGAATGAAACGCATCACGCGGTAATAACGCTCGATACAATGTTCATAAAATACCATTTATATCTGTATCGCCATTTAATTAATCGCGATCTGTCGATAAATTTCGATTTCATTCATAAATTTTGCATTTTCCTACGAAAACGACAAAAGATGTATCGCCACGCTGTTGCATCGGTATATATACACGTATGTGTCTGTTATTTCATACATTAAGCCGTCAGCTGATTTCGATAGTGAAACACCGAATGAAAGTTTGACAGTAAGCACGCCAGTACTCTCCAACGGTCGACGCATCCTTTTATTTCACGTGCCAGATATAGCGTGCAATACGTGCACGCTTTGAGTAATTGTTTTGATAATTGACCGATATAGACATATCAAAAGTCACATCCGGTTATTTGTAATAGAATCTGTTGCATTAGGTGGCGTACGTTTGTGCTTTCGGCGACATTCTATCACTCGTAAAAAATATCTTGTCATAAATACGACAATGACAACGTGACGAACGTTTTATGTATTTTCAATGATCGACGTGTCCGGGACATTTACGCGTTTGCAATATTTTCGGTACACTAGATTCACTAGGACATATGTTTCTACAACGTGAATCAATGAGAGGAACTCTTTCCTACAAATAGAAACTCACCCGGTATTTCTGGATTTTCGATGATCTTCGCGCTAGACATTTTGCAGCGTAAATACCGCGATATTTCTCTATTATTGTCAGAGAAAACTTGACGGCGCGCGATAATTACGGCGCGATAAGGAGCCTTGTTTTCGTTCGCTCTGCACTCGCGAATTAGTTTCCTGTCTGTAGTTTTACATTTCGCACGATTCGCTGGAACATGGTATCATTACGATTCATGTATTATGTTTGACTGTCAATTATTCGGTGAAATACAAAAGTTTGTGAGGTTAATAGACGAGTTTGACAAGCGACCCGACGACATTACGCGATATTGAACTGTGATGCAAGATGGCTGCTAACACTACGTTCGTCGATCGTGGACTATCCAAAATTATTAGAATTACCACAAAAAATAGAATTTTTTATGGCCAACTTGTCGAAAATCGCTTAATCCGGGAGGATGGAGGAAAAGGCTGAGCTTTTAACATGCATCGAGGAAAAAATAGAGAGTGGCAAAGCCACGATAGACAGGCTGAAACTTGTGGGAAAGATTGACGGGATTGAAAAACTTGTACGAAAAATTCAACAAGAAATTAAATTTTTAGAAAAGGTACGTCTCCTTGAAATTACGATAAGAGTTCCATACCGTATACATATATTTCCTTGGCGAGGTTCAGCAGCGATTATATGCATCTGTAACCGGGCAATCTGTAAAATATTTCATTGTATCTGTATCTGTTTCTGTTTCTGTTTCTATTTCTATTTCTATTTCTATTTCTGTTTCTTCTAATCTCGTTGTTTATAAATATGCAAGGTGGTTACATACCTTTTAAGTTAAAAGAATCAGGATTATAATTATATGCTATTCTCAATAAAGGTACAATCTACAGGGAATGTAAAGAAAGAACATCTACAGAGTACAAATTTGATTCATTTGAATGCGATTGTAGCACGACTGTTCTGTGCTAATGAACCTACCAATGTTATGAAACCCTTTAAGTATCAGAAGTCACGCTTAGAAGTAGATATTGTATGCGACGGTGGTGCGTCATGGATAAAAGTTATTGCTAGAAATGCTAGAGCTCTCACTATGATTTCAATGGGTAATGGAGAATACGGGCAAAAGTCTGTGCTTGACCAAGCAATGAGTTACTTGCGATGCGCAAAATGCTATCCACACTTATATAGGCCACCCGATATAGTATTCCACTTTGCTTATGGTATAGAAATTCCATTAGCTACACGTTTGGAACGCATGGGAATAATCGTTGAAGGGGATAAAATGCAGTGCGAAGATGTAAAAAATATAGATGTACACGGTATTAATGTTTTCTTAATACGGTACATGCATGAATATATTTCACGCCATTAACTAAAAAATGATATTCATGGTTTATTCTTCCGGAGGTAGATAGCGAGGACAGATTTTCCACATGGATGTATTCGTTAGAATCTACCGAGGAGCCTTTGGATGAATATAAAAAGAACATAGATTCGGATTTAGATACGTTAAACACGTCTTTCCTTAAAGCTGAAATAAATATTCTCAACTTGGACGTGTCAACTTTATTAGCGTACGTGACAAACATGACCAATGGATACGATCGTTTCATTTATCGGGAACCTTTACTAACGCAACAAGCAGAAATGGAGAGAGAACGTCCAGTGAAACCTATTTTAGAGGATCTGTTTAAAGGAAAGAGACTAATTGTCTGTCAAACCGCTTATGAAAATTTTATGAACATTATAGATGTTATCGGTGGACCCAAAGAGACCCTTAGGGCAAAAGAGCTACTTGGCAAAGTTCAGATCGTTAAGGATATACCAACAGGCAGAATAATGGAGAAGCTTAATTTGGGTGGTAAAATTAAAGATAGATCTAGATTAGTTTTTGCAACAGGGGAAGATATGAAAAGCATTACGGTATCTGCGAATGAGGGATTTGTTAGAGCAGCACGTATGCAGGTATAAGTATTTGTATTATAAATTGTAATAGTTTCAAACAATTCCAGTAATAACTTTTTTCAGGGAATTGAATGTACAGTCTTTCTGCATGAACCTAGATCTCTCTCAGAGATTAAAGAAGGTTATGCAACAAAAATAGATCCATCTTGATACCAGTCAAATGCATTTTAGGTTCTTACGAAAGAAGTATTCGCGCTATACAAGAAATATTTCTATTGTTTACTATCAAACGCTGTTACTAGATCAGGCTTGATAATTAACGCGCATGTCCATGCTTTCTTCAAATTCTGTAAATAAAAAAGAAAAGAACAGAGGTTACAAGCAAAAAGGTTAATTTTAAATAGAAATGTTTCCGATGTAAAAAGAAAATATGAAGTATACCATTAATAAATTTGTTGAAGTGTGGATTTCTTTCTTTTGCTAACTGAATGTACTCTTTATATTTGATTTCGTCTCCAAGTTGTTTATAACACTTTGCGCTATTTAAGAGGGCTTTCAAGTTCGTATTATTAACTTTTAACGCCCATTCGCAGTCGGCTAAAGCTTTTTCGAATAATCCAAGCTGAATATACGATAGAGCCCTATTATTCCATAACACGGTCGAATCTTTTCGTTGCTCGAGTGCTTTACTATAGTATGTTACCGCTTTCTCGTAGTTCTTCTCCTTAAATGCTCCATTACCGATTGTTTTCAACGTTTCCGCTCGTTCGTTTCTAATTTTCCGGTTCTCCGCTCTTTCTTTCGCGTCTCTCTCCACGCTTTTCATAAACGCTTCTATATAAAGAAACCTTCGATCAGTGTGGGAATGTAAAACACAAGGATCGTTACTTGCTACCTCTACACATTTGTTCCTGAGTTGAATTTTCATTGACCGAACATTTGTTAATCACCGTACGATTGATTCTTATTTCTAACTCGGTATCCTCGCATATATCTTTTTCCAATCGTTTTCCCAAGATTTCATCGGCCAATATTTGTCCGTGCTTCTGTTCTTCAGGATCGGAAGACGCCAATTTTTTCACAACTTTTTCTTAAAATTTAATAAATTAAAGACCATGTTCGTAATTGAAAAAGGGGACAGTGCTTACCGACTTCGGTAACGCGACGCATAAAGTTCTGAAATTCTTCCTCAGTTACATGTTTATCTACCGTTAAGTTGTCCATAATTTGTTCACCTTCTGCTATCTTTTCACCGAGCTTATTATGATCTACTATCTGATCCATACTTTAAATACTTTTTAATAAGAATAATTAGACAAGATCGAGCTAACCAAAATGTGAGGACGACTAGATACAGAAGGTTTCCATAGAAACATGTAACTTAGTAACATAAATTATGTGGTGCTGAGTGGTTCAAACGTTAAAATAAGCATGAAACATTTATATTCAATTGATTTATTAGAAAATGAACAAGATCATGTAAGAAAGTAATAAGTAAGTGAAGTAGTGAACTATGTGGTTAATTTACATATATATAGAGAAATTTTGCAGCTTCTTTTTTAAACAAATATTTATAATCACAAAAAGTTTTATTCAGTCTAAGCGTTATCTTCAAAGCAACGTATATCAATAATTTAAAACATTTCTTTCATCTATTAACCGTTGGATCCCTTCCTCGAGGGAAATTCAGAAAGCGTCCCTGCGTTATAATACGTCTGTTCCACATTTGTAACAGGAAACATTTGGGACGATCCCATGAGCGTCTCCGAATTCTCATTGTCAATTTCTTCGACTTCAAGCGGGTCCATATCCGCGTCTTCTTCCATTTCAAATATATCTACTTCATCTTTTATATAAACCGCGTACTTCATAGATTTGTTGCTTTCTGAACTAGTCCTTTGTTTCCTTTTGTCTAAAGGTTCGTTTCTCTGAAACTCTTGACCGCTTGTAGGTGGCTTTCCGGCTGTAATTTCAACTTCGTCCATGATACATAATTTTTTCAAAGGCAAAGATTTATCCTTTGATATAGCGGACAGAACATGAGGCCAACTAATAACAGGTTCAGAAGACTCTTTCCTTTTTTGAGACGGTGGGTTGGAAATTCCTCTACTAGTACTTGGCATGTCGTTAATGTCTACAATACTGATTCCAGAGCGGCCTGTATCTAAACGTTGGCTTAATAAATTAATATTACCCTCTTCACTTTTTTTGCTAGCGTCCAACGGGATTTTATTTCTGCTTTTATGAAGATGAGTAGACGAAGGCAACTTTGTCGATTGACTGGCCGTTTTATTTTGTGGTTTATTACTGTTAGGATCATGATCAGGTGGTACTGTTTTGGTAGGTAGACCTTTCGTTTCTTCGATTTTCAAGCGAGATACCGTGGTCGTTTTCCTGGACGTATCATGAGACGCGTTGTTCGATTCTCCTACCAAAACGGAAGTTTGAATATGCCGTAGTCCGGTGACTTCCAAAATTTCGGCCAATTTCAACAGCCTTCTAACCTCACTTTGAACCACTTGTATTTCACCGCAGTACATGAAATTGACGATAGTCTTGAGATCATCTGCCTCGATATCGTGAAGAATAATCATAGGATGAGGATGATCGTTGGCGACGAGCAGGCGACGAAAGAACGAGCTCGAGTTGGCCAATACCATTTTGTGACATTTTAAAATCGTTCCGTCTTTACATACTAAAGAAAGATCTACAAACTGTTGCTTCTCGTAACATGTATCGAGGGAAACTGCCAAATGCGACGGAAAGCTATGCCACTTTAAACTTAATACTGTCTCTTCCCTCATCTTGAATATTGTAATTGACAGCTTTCGATTTTACCTACGACTCACAGCACACGACTTTCGTTTATAACAACACACTCGCCATGACACGTGCCGCTGTCATCGCAACTATGTTTTAAGCGGTGCATCGCAGTAGACAAAATATTCTTCAACGTGCCAAACGTGGATTGGAAACAGCGTTACGATATTGAACTGTAACGATCGATTTCCCTAATATATGAAATGTACCTTTCGTACGATATAGGTACGTTTAAAAATGCACGAATTCCATGCTTTTGAGAAAAATTGATTCCATGTTTCAAAAATAACCCGCTTGGAAATCGATTTTCGTCAGTCGGATGTCGTAGTTACGCAGAAGGAGAGAAATATGCTATCGTCTTGGTTATCCCGATCTAAAAAATATTAATTTTTCATAAATTCGGTATAACGTTCGAAATAGCGATCAATTATTACTTGGTTTTCCAATACGATCGATAAATACGAAAATTCAGATTAGATTCAACTAGGAACACCGTTATTTTTCGTAACGCTTGTTCTATAATTCTTTTTTAGCTGGATTAGTTGGAAACAATAGATTTAAACAGCTTGTGCGTGAAATTTCGTTTTGATTGTCGCGCCAGTCGGAGGTACACGCGCGTACCATAGCGCCATCTCGATGTCTCGAAATCGAAACACATTCTGCGATTCTCGATGCCAATTGAGTTCGATAAGTGCAAATGGTCGTTTAATAACAGATGATTGAACGCGTTCCGCGGCGCGGCCTAGCATTTATCTGTCAAAACTGGTGACGGTCGGCCGATCGGCAATGAGCCGGCTTATGCGTGCTTGTTGATTGTTTTTGCGCCGAGGTTTTTAGGTTATCTAAACGAATACTTTACCGAAAGACGTGCGTGTAGGTTTTGTGCGTTGAGCATTGGGTTTCCTCAGCGGCACAAACGCATCGATCGTGAGCGTACTTTGAATACTTTCGTTGATTATTATTATTATTATTATTATTATTATTATGTGATCGTGAATCAGGAAGGACCGAGAAGAAATACAAAGAGCAAGCGTCAACACGAGAAGGAAATAAAGAAAGCAAGATGCGAAACGTTCGAGGCAATGTTTTCTGCTATCTCATCGTGGCACTGCTTTTTCTAGCGCCATCCAGTTACGCAGGTAAGCATGGATTCTCTGAAACGATTTACAGTTGGCGTTTGCCAGTAAATTAAGCGTCTCTGCATCGAGCGAGGCCGAAAATTGCTTCGTTCAATCGAAGCATTGGGGTCACCCCTGTAAGGCCACAATAGTCTTCTTCCGCTTTTTCTCCGTCTCTCCCTTTACCCCTCTCCTGTACTCGCTCTCTTTCTTTCTGGCGCGCGCGCGCACGCGCTCTCTTTCTTTCTTTCTTTCTTTCCATTTCTCTCCAATTCCCTTGCTCCCCGACTATCCGCGTGTCTCTTCTACTCTTGGTGCTTATGGTCCAGAAATCGAGCCGCCGCGGGTGTTGTGTTTTTCAACGCCACATCGATATGTTTCACTGGTTGAAACACGTTTCTCTCGCTTCATTCGCTCGCATATATATTCCGTGTGTTCAATTTTTCAAACATCAATTACTGCCGTGTACATACTGTCCCAATGGAAGATAAACGATTAACGTAGCACGTAGCAGACGCTCGTTATCGCGTAATCAATTTGTTTCGGTTGTACGGTAGTTGATATATAACGGCCGGTATTTCCCGTTGTAATTACATGCCCGACAATTTTTTTCCTTCGAAGGATTTCCACGAACCTACGGGCGAGATACACGTCGGCAATATTTATTATTGCCTAGCCAGAAGGTACGAAGTTTATCGCGTTCAATTACAGTTGTCGATATATTTTACACCTTTGTTCGTTTTTTTTTTGCTCAAGGCACACAGCGTTCACTTTATAACGAAGAGGACGAGCCAATGTTGTAACAAGTCCATACGTAGCGTTTAACGTTATTCAACACTAATGCTAGTATCAGTATCATCATTATCATCATCAGCAGCAGCAGCAGCAGCAGCAGCAGCAGCAGCGGCGTCGTCCTCTTTCATTCCTCGCCATCAACGAATAGCGCAAGATAAACAAGACACGCACGAATCTGCTCAATTGAAAATTTTGCAACTTTGTGTCTCGCATCCCTTTTCGTGGGAAATAATTAACGCGCAGTTGACGCGCAAACGCTTTATTTAGCGGTCGTAATTAGCTCCGCGAATGAATAATATTTCGCGACGATTCCGTTAGTCATCCTGTATCGTCCGCCCATGTAATTTATTTTACAGAAGATTACGGTTATCAACCACACGTACGTCGAATGTTTCTATCATGGCTCGGTATGCGCTATATAAAGTGAAGTAACAGACTTATTAACGGTCTAACTATAGTCGCTAGATTTATATATATAAAATCGTATTTCTTATAGTATTTATATACTAATTAATCAGGTTCCTCGTGTATATCAAAATTTCGTATCACTGACTTTTATATCGGGTACGAAAGTTGGAGAACGAGCGTATGCGCGAATAATCTTCGGTTGTTATGTAATATTTTTCGGTAGAGTCCCGCCGTTTCCTTTAGTAGCGCGCACACGCAAAGCAAGGTTCGAACGAGACATGTCGTTGTTCTATAACTGTAAATTTTTGCTCTAAAAATTGCCGCGATACCGTATATTAATAAATATAATTGCAGAAAACTGAATGCGATGTTTCGAGGCAAGCGGATATTCCTAGCACTGTCTTCGATGCTCGCGAAATTCGTTCGCATTTTTACAAGTGTATTGCAACAAGGCATCTTATCGAATCAATGCGATACCATCGACTTAAATCAGAAGAAAGTCCGTTAATTTGCTTGACTCGACCAACCTCCGTGTAGTTAACCTCTGTATTCTAGCTGATAAAACGAATACGCCTCGATTAACTGATTCAGCCAATTTCGGCTCACGCAGTGTCGATACAGTCGCAACGATATACCACTCTCGCTGGAAGCGCTTTGTGTCTTTTGTTCAAACGAAGCGAAAAATGATCGTTACTGTCGGCTGACTCCGATAACGATAGAAAAAGACGATAATGACGAACTCGTGACTATGAATTAGCTGGCAGTTATCGTTATCGTTCAATTCGAGCGAGACGATCATATCGTTAACAAAATTTTATACTTCTTGGCTGTCTATTGTTTTGTCTGCATTTTATGCAAATCGATTGACAATGATTCGTTAAATGTGGATACGCTGCGGAATAAAACGTGGTCTTTGTTCGCGCATACTGTAGCTCATGAAAGTACATGTTTCGAGTATTTATCGTATGAAACTTTACGCACATATTATCTGTGTTGTATAAAGGCATTCTTAAATTTCATTCAACGCTGTAACGATATATATGGCTATGGACGATTCGATCGGTATTTAAAACCAATCTGAGAACGTATACGGACATTAGAAGAGGATGCAAACGTTTATTTTGTAGGAAATCAATGTTCGTACATATGGAATAATTAGTAATTGACCGTTTAAATACTTTTCTTATCTTTGTGAAACACGCGTTTGCGAAAATATCGAAACGTTTCATACAACGCACATAGTATATTGGTCAAAGATTTCTATAAACGTTCCAACATCTTCGAGAGCTGTTTTATTTTGCACTCGTGCGATCAAAGTACGTTAATCCTACGAATATTTCCGGGCTGGAACATTCATCGTCACGTTGCTCATCGTCGACGGTGCGGCAAATCTCTCTGGTTCGTTTCATCGTTTACCTGCTGTGGCTGATATCCATACCCATTAACCTTCGCTTAGACGAATTAGCTAAGCTTTCTGTGTCTCCTGCTTTCAATTCACGCGATCTTTGTATTCGGCTGATCGGGCCTCGTCTCGTACAACGTAAAGCTACTTGTTGATCTCGATGCGCTGCCTCGATTGAGAGTAATTTATCGTCTACTCAGATGTTTCAGCCGAAAATGCGACAAGTCAATTTCAACGATGCGACATCAACAAAGCGATGGATCAGTGCGGCGAAAACGAAAGATGCTTTAAAAATTCGGAGAACGAAGAAGCACAGTGTACATGCGTGAGAGGTTTCAAAGCGGACGGAGGCCAGTGCGTCCAGGTTACTACATTTCGCAACGTAATTATTGATCAGTCAACGATCGAAGTTCACTCAGGAGGTATATATATATATATATAAAAACGTCGACGGCGAAAGATCTAATCTAGAAATTTAGCTTGGTAGAGAAAAAGTTACCTTGGTATCGGCGCAAACTAAACTAACTACTCTGTGCAAGTCTCGTAAACGGTCGAGCAAACAATTTTCCATGATACGCTGTTTCGTTATTTTTTTTATAGATTGATAATACGATCGCGTTAACTCGTTATATCGTACGTAATAGAGTAACCCATGAGATAGGGTTATCGTGGAAGGAAACGTCTAATTAAGAAACGCTACGATTTTTCATGTCGATGGTGCTGAATGAAATTATTTTAACATTTTGTTTAGGTAGTCCCATAGCTGCTGGCTTGTTTATACTGACTTTCCTCATAGTAATGAGCGTGTTACTGTATTTCGTGGAGAAGCGATATAAGTGGTTGCAACGAGTTCGACAGCTTCGTTCGAATCATTACGGCAATGTGCTAGTCACAAGAGACGACGACGACGACGACGATTCACCGATAGCGTAAGCTGGTACCTAATAGTAATTAATACGTGTGCCGTGTACAAAGTGCGAAAGTTTTTAACAAAAGCACGAACTTTAACGCAGAGACGCTCAGTTACACAATTCATAATTTAAAGCGACAAGCTTTGAGTTACCGGCTACGTGGATCGCCTTACCGAATAACCGCAATAAAAATCTAGTACCGGTTCACTCGGTCCAATTCCCTCGTCCTCCCGGGACGAGTTGCAAGGAAATTTCGATCGATTTCTCTATCGATTTCTATCGAGTTCTATAGGCAACGCATTTAACCGCTTATACCTCCGTGATCGTGACTTCGAGTATTCGACATTTCGAGAATCGAACATTGAACGTCGCTCATGAACGTCTTCTCTTGGAGCTTGTTACGCTTAGGGAACAATATTGTGTAACTCTGTGTACCTATATAAGGAGGGAAGGTTTTAGATACCAGGTACGCGCGAAGCAAAATATCGTCGAACTGAATTAAGAGGCTAAATGTAAACGAGTGTCAGTGTAAGTAGACGTGTTTTATGCCGACAAACGTAAATCTTTCATCTTCGAACGTGTAAAACATATCCATCTCCGACTTTTTACATAACATCCATTCGGATGTTAATTAAACATATGCGCGTTTCTAAAGGTAAAAGAACGTTGGCAGCGATTATCGATAATCGCGCGATATTTGTGTCGACATTATTTAACGATTGAAAATAGAGAACATTTGCATAAGAATACTGCTACTTGCACGATCACCGATTCTACGTTTATATACAACGGTTATAAAGGATACGGGATAACTGATTGCGGTTTCGATAGTTTGTAAGAACATATTGAAAGCATAATTTTGTACGATAACATTAAGAAGCTGGTCAGTAAACTTTAACACGTTATCGATATGTTGTATAAAATTTGCGATTATCGATTCATCTTTCGCTGTATACAAAATTTAGGATGAATTGCACGTTTACATTCTCAACTGTATCTTCGATCAATGCAATGAAATTTGTGCGTGCGACGCGATTAAACGTCGATCCGATAATTTTATAGACCGTCTTCCTTTGCAAGATTGCGCGTAAGTTTATATTATCGTTTGCCAATGCTGAAAATTTTTGCAAACCGACGATACATTCGGGATAATGAATCGTGTCGCGTGGATAAAGTTCTACCGTTCTCTCTGAATGTCTTGTTCTTTCGAGGATAACTCTCAAACGGATGTCACTTTACCAAAGAATAAACATTTCAGAATCTAAATTACGATATACATACGTGCCGGCTGCGAGCAAAGGCATCCTTTTGTTACACGTGTATGTGTCATTTTATAATCGTAATTAATTAATAATATATATTGCCTACAGTAAGTACATCTAATCTACCGCGTAATTACCATATATTATGTAATATATAATTAATTAGTTATCATTGAAAAGTTTCTGTCACGTATGAGATTAGTACGCTCCCTAAATATTCCTGCAACGTTATTAATTAAAACCGCGAGGGGAGTCGATGATTTTTGTCTTTGTTACGAGTCGAAGGGAGTTAACTTTTAAACTGCAAGACGTTTAGACACTGCTACACTCGTACCAAAAGAACGTTACGTTTCTTATCGCGCTCGGTATTGTTTTTGTAATATAAAGAAATTTGTAAATAACTTTCCGCCATTCCGCGGGTGCGTATTCTTGCCAGCCAATCAGTCTCTTTCCTATAGCGTATAATCTAATTGTGATTCTAAAGAAAATCGCATATACATATACACGGATATTCCTAAGAAAAGGTAGGAGTCTCTATCTCTCGCGAAAGATTATTGAAACGTACACGTTTGCATTTATTTTGGATTTATACGCATATTTATATATATATATCTCTCTCAAGATATATATAAGTATAAATATTATAAATATATATATATATATATATATTTAACCTATTCTTATACTCTATCATTTATGTACAGAACTACGCGCTAGAAGCTAATCAGAGCAATTAGTCGGTGCTCGAGATATCGATTCTGATTGGTTAGACCGCTCGGCATCGTGAGACGAGATTTGATATTTTTATAGTTGGCGAGTACAAATTGAAACGGTGCGACAGGTATTAGCGAATTATTGTTTTTAGTTGCGTATCGCCGGAAATTCGCTCGTAGTTTGCGATACGATCGTAGTTGCGACGAACGTCACCGCTCGTTTCACTTGTTAACGACACGTCTATTAGATTACACTTTTGCGATGCAGTTTGACAATTCGACCGACTGTAATTATTGTTACCGTTTTTCATAATAGCCACGTGTACGCAAAACATCGACGATCTTGCATTATCAACTTGTTGCGGTAGTTGGAAATCGAGTCAAGCGAGACGGAAGAGAGAGATATGTCGTTCTATAGATTTAATTCGTTCTTTCGTATTTACGGGGATGACTTGGTTTGCGTGCACGTGGCTCCGTTGAGTTGTAAATTTTACTCTGTGATGTATTTTACGTTATCCTCGATGAAACGTTTATCATCGATCAATTAACGTTCTCGTGGCACAATTCGTTAAGAGTAATACCAGCTCGATCGCAGGAACATACTGTATCCTCGAGTTCCCTGACGTTGTACGTACATATCGCATAACTGCTTTAAACGCAAAACATTAACAAGAAATTTGATCGTTTCTCCGGCAATGAAACATTGTTTTCTCGTAGTAAATTTTACGGCCAAAAAATGTCTAAAACTGCGCGTCTAAAAATTAAGAGAAAAAACTAAGAAAAACCATTGAATTCGTCTATTTCTAATAAACGCGTACGAAACGTGTCATCGGAATTAAGTCGTCAATGATCACAATGAAGGATTTGTAAATATTCAACATCGATAAATATAAAATAGAAAATAAAGAAAATAACACTCAAACGCTGTACCATTGATTATTTTACGTTCCTCTTAATCAACCAGTTCAGTTAATACGTACCGTCATTCGTTCTCGTACAATTTTAATCTTTGCATAAGCTATGCGACAATCAACAGAACTTTGATCCTTTTAAAACGTAGAAGATTATCTTATTTTTGTGGGTTTCCATTCGTAGCAACCTCCTCGTGGTGAGACCTGGGCAATCGATATTATTTACGATACAATACCTGTATTGCACGATAATAATACCTGTATCGTACGTACGTAATGTCGAGCTAATGGCTACGAGATCAACCATCGTTTACTGCATATACCTTTGGAGAATTTTTTAAAATTAGTGAGAAATACATTTATATATGCACGCTGTCGGTCGATTTAATAATTAATTCGAATAGTCGCGTCGTTATATGCAGTGTTCGAGGTTGTCAAAATCAATCTCAATATTATTATAGCAAACGTCTACCGGAAGAAAGAAGAAAGGAAGAAAGAAAGAAAGAAGAAAGGAGCTTGAGCGCGCAGAGAAAAGAGTGCAGACGTTGAAGGGAGAAGAAAATTCGATCCGCAATAAAGTTCACGTCGGGATATGAATTAGATTTATACGTTTTGTCAATCTTTAATATATTAATATTTTAAATATAGACGTCGAAGAAAGAAGAAAATACAGGCCGCGACGAAGTTCATGTTGGGATATGAATTAGATTTATACGTTTTGTCACTCTTTAATATCGTACGTCAAGACTGGTATAATTTACATTACATTAAAGATAAAATGCATACTCGAGAAAACTTACTTGCTACTATTGTCGAAAAGAAAATCGAGACGACGAATGTGCTTTCGTTGAAAACTGTTTACACGCGTATCATCGCACTGGGAGTAATAATTTAACCCGAAGGAATAGCGAATAATCGTGCGCATATTTACAAGTTTAGCCGAAAGTAGAAACCGTTGCAATTTACATCATCGATCAGAGATTTATACCGTGACAGTTAGTAAAATAAAAATAGTTGAACAGCTAATAAGTTAAGCTAGTTAATAAGTAGCTAGTATTTAAAACGTAGTTTTCGAGAAAGTACTACAGGGAAGAATGGATTTAACGTCATCGATACTAACGCTAAAAGCTATTTTGGACAGTGATAGTTTTTCGATCATTCTAATTTCTGGATTCGTGATGATTTGTTTTAACTATGCTCGATATTTGTGGTAGTTTGATTATTCGGATATTCGTTCTCTACTTTCAAGATCTAATACACGAAAACCATCCGCTTTCCTATCCCCTCCTATGAAAGACATCGAAAAGTTTGACCACACGACCAAGGGTCTAATAAATTCCTTTATCGTGAAAGGAAGTTAACTTCTGTGAAAGATTGTTCCTTGAAACGTTCGATCGATGGTGGTACAATCGACAAAGCTTTCTGTCAAGATTTCTTCGTCGTTAGTATTTGTTTCAGTAGCCGGTGTAATCGTGCCATGATCCTCTTTGCGGCCTGTATTGCGCTCCACCGATCTGAATCGTTTCGGGCGTTCTGTAATACACGGTTCTTAGTCTGTCGTTGTTGCTAACCGCTGGCAAAAATTGAGAATTAGAAACGAATGGTTTCTGTTGCTGTTGATTTACGGGCCTGGAAACTTTGTAATTATTCTCGGATGATTGTAGAACCGCGTCCCTTCCCAGTTGTCTGTGAAGAGGTAGAACGAATCCACTGGGCAAGTTTGCCTCCTGATTCAGCGTAGGCGTTAACGCGTCGTTCAATGTGACGTCGTACTCGCTTTCCGGGATATCCTGCAAACGATGCGTCACCTCGTTCAGCCTTTGTTTCACTCTGTAACTCTGAGGCCCTGTTGGTTGCTCCTCGGCTTCGTCGTTTTTAAACGTAGACCCGTAAACGTTCGAATTTTCGGTCACGGTTAATCGGCCTTTGTTACGGAACGAACCCGAGACCTGCGCGTTTCCTTCGTTACTCTGCTGATTGGAAAATTCCTCGGTGGGCCATTTGGCTAGTCCTTCTCCAAACTTCTGTTCATTTTCCGTTTGTTCCTGCTTGGATACCCTAACAAACGCGTCGCTTATAGTTTTTTGTCGTTCTTCTTCCCTTTGTCTCTCAGTCGGCCTTCTAATCGCGGGTCTCGCTATAGATGTATCATATTCGTCGTTATATCCATGCTGACTCTCGGTTTGTACATTCCTGTACGTATCGTGACTTTCGTTTTCCTCTTGTTGCGTTTTAGGCTCTTGATTAGATTGCCCGAGGTTGTCCTGCGTTGCCTCATGCGCGTAATAATTTTTCCCTCTCTCCTGAACGTTTGTCCTTTCAGTCGGTCTCTCCTCTTCCTTCTTAGACGCGGTAGCTTTCACACCGACCGGAGACAAGCCTCTTGGATTCGGGTTCCCGCCCCTAGATGGTAAGAAGGGTCGTTTAACGATGCGAACCGTGGTTCTTGGCGGTGGAGCGGGTGGATCTTCCGGTTCGTCGTAATAATCCTGCGAGTATTCCTCCAACGACGCGGTATGATAATGGCCACGATCACGCTTCTCGTCCTGATCTCGTTCTTGGTAATCCGACTGCTCACCCGTTCGATACGATTCTCCGTCCTCGATCGGCGTTCGCGTTGTTTGAGTCTGCGCAGATTTGGCTTGTTTTTCGGTAAAAGATTGTCTATCGTTTGCGGATTCTTTCGAAATTGATTCTGCTTTATGAACGAGCTGTTCGGGCAAACACGTGGTAGTCGTCGTAGTGGTAGTGGTAGTGGTCCTTTCCGTGCGATCGTAACCGCTGCCTCTTCTGGACGAGTCTGTAGTTTCTTGTAAATCCTTGGATCTTGAACCCGTCCTAGAACGATCCGGCTCGCGTTCTTTATCTTGAGGTCGATGTGATCTTTCTGGCTTGTCCGTGTCTTGCGTTCTTCCTCGATCACGATCACGATCACGATCCAGTGGTCTCTCCGCGTTACGATCCTTTCCACGATCGAGGGATCGATCCCTTCCACGTTCTACACCCCGATCCCTATCCCGATCGTAGTAGCGATCTCTCGAGCGATCCGAGTGTTTTCTTGATCGCAGGTCGTCTTCGTCGTCCCGATATCGAGTTCTGAAATTAGAAATTTTGTTAATTTTCTTTAACCCAGGGTAACTGTATCTTTTATACGAATGGTACGTTCGAATGGGTATGTTGATGTGTTAGACACGTATGTTACATCGCGCATCACGCATGTTACGGTATCGTTAGATAATGTGTTGCGATCAATTAGTTACGACAGACGAATATACAGATAATTGTATCAGTGTTGTGTACGTACGTTACCTTACCTGTAGGGTCGGCCCCTATCCCTTTCTATGGTGTCATAGAAGTCTCGATCCCTGTCTCTGTAAGCTGGTCTCCTTCTCAGTGGTCTTCGAACCGGTCTCACATCCTCTAACTCATCTTCGTAATAGTCATCGTCCGCGACGTCCACCGGTCTTCTTCGAGGTTCTTCTGCAAAGAGCGTGAATCGCACGTGTTTAAAGTCTCGTATCGTATTTCAATTTAACTTGAATCATACAACGACGAATCGTTTAGACATCGTTCGGCACAAGAAACTTACCGGTCGATTGAACGGCTGTAGCTTTGTAGGCGTATCTGTCCTGTTCGGAGAGCGGCACGGGTCTTCGAATTTTTGGAGGAGTTCTCGGTCTTGCATAGACCGACGTTGCAGGCGCTGCAGGTTTTACCAAGCCGTCCGAGTTTCCAGTTGCACCCGAAGGCGGAGAACCAGCTTCTTTATCGTCGTAATCGTCTCTATACCTACGAAAGAATTTGCTTAATTCGTCGTCCAACTATCAAAGGGGAAAAAACATTCGCGTTTATTGTTCACGAAGGAATTACCTTTTATCGGAGTACCGACGATCGTCGGTGTCTCTGAGCCTCGACTCGGTTCGTCGATCGTCCAATTCCGCGTCGTCGAGTTCTCTGGACGCGGACCTTGATCCTTGATCGGGATCTCTAGATCTGACCCTTGTATCTTCCTCGAGAGGATCTCTCGCCCTAGCAGGGTCTCTTCTGTTGCTTCTAGGCGGATACCGTTCTCTGGTGCTCGCTTCACGATCTCTCTCGTCCCTGGGGATTCCTTCCCGGGACCTTGGAACGTCTCTGTCTCGGAAGTCACGATCCCGATCTCTGAAGTCACGATCCCTGTCTCTTCTGTACTTTCGGTCGTCGTAGTCGTAGTCGTCTCTGCTGTAGCCACGTGGACGACTATAATCGTCGTCGTAATATTCTTCGTCGTAGTAATCGTACGCTGGCCGCCTTCTGAAGGGTCTTCTTCTTCTTGGAAGATCTCTGTCCCTCGGTAGTTGACGTCCTGCGGCGGCTGTTACCGGTGCCACGGTAGTTGTCGTCGACGTGGACGTTGTGGACGTTGTGGTTGCCTTGTAAAGGGCGTCGTTCCTGTGCCAGTATTTCTTCGAATTGGCGCAGTCGACTTCGGAGACGAAGTGGCAGATGAAGGTCTTTTGATCGAACGCCGTGAAATTCGCGCACAGGAAGTCGTATCTCGTTCCGAAAAGGCAGTGGTGGTACACCTTGAAAAAGAAGAAACGCGAATTATTGGATTTTTCATGGAAACAAACAGATCGTCATAAAATTACAGATATATCGAAATGAAAAATGAAGAAGCTTTGAAAGTTTGGAATTCGTAAAAGTAGGAACGCCTTTTTTTTTTTTTTTTTTTGTTCCTCAAGGAGTATCTATCTCGTAAGGAACATTTTGATCATTTTTTCTTTTTTTTTTTCCCTAGGAAACAATCTTCGACACTCGTAACATACTTTTCACCGAACGCAGACGCTCGTCGTGTTGCTAGACGCTATCGTAGCTTTCACACCGTGACTACGTGTGCTCGAGTAATTGCCACAAGCGCGTCTGGTGGTATTACACGTATAGGCGGCTCGTCTCTGTAAAACTATCTACGACTGTCTGGTCGGATTATCTAAAGGTATTATCTAGAATCATTCAGAGCACGTCCAGGTTGGTTCGTGCAACAACTTCTTCGTTCGACTTTGTTTCTTCGAGACGCTGTCTCATTCATTTTTTTCAACGTTCTGAACGACAGACGAGGGGATCCTCGTCTACTTCCTTCGTTGATCAATCGTTATTCCCCATTTTTTTTTCCTCGTTTATCCTAATTTTTAATCGAATCTCTTCGCACGCGCGCACGCTAGTCTCCAACAGCCTGTAGTTTCTCCATGCTTTGGTAATTTTATTGGAAAGTCAGAGTCCCCCGTTCTAAATTGCAGGAAGTAACTCGTTGCGTATCTGCATGACAAGAACGCGCTCGGTTTAAAATCACTCGAAACTCTGCTGTTGTTTCCAAGCATCTCGAACCGGGTTAGTCGAGCGATTTCGCGATGATGGGTCGCGATTATTGCTCAACTTCCAGCCGCTAAATGTCAAACGTACGGCCAACTCGACCACGAACGGTTATCAGAGAAGCACGATCGCCCCAAAAGTATCGTAAAACCATTTTAGCGATCGTAAGTTGGATAAAGCGAAACACGCGTCTAATTGCGAAACGTTCTATCAGATCGCTCCGCTTTGCTTCGGAAGAATTCTTCTTTTACTTGTTTCTGTACGATATCCTGTTTTGCCTCGGCATCGTTGCCACACAGAGGGCCGAGCGAGGCGAATCTGCGAACATTTGCATGACAATAGGCCCATTCGTTCGGTAGCTGGGGCTAAACAATCGATAAGGAACGTCGGAAAGGGGTACTTTGCAATCGCTTTCACAATCGAAAGATCGCCGCGCGTGAATCTCGAAACGGTCAGGGACGGGAAGTGTATCGGACCGCGAAAGTCTCTTCTCTTCTTCGTGTTTTTTTTTTTTTTTCCGCCACAACCTCGTCTTTCTCGCTTTTCCAACCAGCATTCTCCTAACGCGTACTACGTCGAGGTGTAAAATTTGCGTTTCCTCTCCGAGTACTAAATCGTTCACTAAATTCGTCTCGTTTATTTCTCTATTATTTAGAAACTTGGATGTTTCAGTTCCGTTGCATTGAACGGCGATTAAATGGACGATCGATTATAGAGAATGTTCGAAACGTTCGACGCTTTTCGAATCGATAAGTTTTTTGTTCTATTGGATGTCGGATCACGAATTTTGTTTCTCTATTCGCCGTAAGGTAATAATCATTTCGTTTTGTGTTCATAAAACGTATTACGAAAAGGATAAACT
This sequence comes from Bombus difficillimus, assembly GCA_014737525.1. NCBI lineage: Eukaryota > Metazoa > Arthropoda > Insecta > Hymenoptera > Apidae > Bombus > Bombus difficillimus. The sequence goes on along the minus strand of JACXIT010000182.1, from coordinate 683,887 downwards.
TTCGTCGTGGCAGGAACTTGTTAGACCTAGTTGGATAAAGACGGTTCTCGCCATCAACGCGTGATCTCTTTTGTTCGCGGCCGGTGCTCGTCGTCCCGTCGATAGAAACGGAAAAACCGCAGTCACGGACCGTTGACGTCTGTTCATTGCGCGAGTGGACGATACACCTTGTCAGAAAATCTTTCCCGGGCATTCATCCAGATGACACTGACTTTCCTTTTCACTAGAGCGATCACGATACCCACTTTTACTCTTGCGATGGACGCGATCGGTCCCACGTTTCACGATCGTTTCGCGATTACGGACTGATTTCCGCAAGAATGCTACGCACGATGTTTCTCGATATTTGCATACGTTTCGTTGTAGCGCCCCTCCTGATAAAAAATACTCCGGAATTTATCGAGTAAAAGTATTTGGACATGTGCCTGAGAGGTGTTTGCGAACATGTTACGCGTCACGCGTAACTTTTTAAAATTGTATTACTACCATGTACTATTTGTTTGTAAGTGTACGTTATATCGTTGAGGAAATTTCGAAATTTCGAAATAGTTGAGAAGCAACAGGCGTTCTTCCACACAGCGGATTAGCTTGTCCTCGATCTTACAGTTTTATGCGCGACTTCCGCGTTGTAGGAATCTTCACGTTGCTTTTAAGAAGGTCTCCGAGAAACGAGAAACGATAAACGACAAAGTTCCATCGATTATGCAGAATGATCGTGAACGTAAAATAACGCGGAGAATAAGCGAACGGTCGAGCGCTCGTTCCCCTTTGGAAGGCATCGAGGCATCTTCGAGTCGACGGTGTATATCCTTCAAGATGTTCGTTTTATTTACAGAAAGAGAAAGTCCACCAATTTTCATCGCCAAGAATAGCTAAGCGATTGATACCGCGTCAAGCAGAATAATTACGAAGAGTCACAGTTCTCACCTGGCATTTGTGAGGCACGCTTGCGTAAAAGCCATCGTGAAGACCATCGCATTTAAAGTCGATGTCCTCCGGTATGCTGTTGTAAAACGGATAATCGCTGAGATTGTAGCCGTTCAGTTCACGAGGCAGATTTGGGTCCCAGATGTAATCGATCTGCGGGATTCCTGTGAGGACGTGTCCAGTCGTCGCGTTCGTTTCGCTGGCCACCGTTGTGATCGTCTGAAGAAAGTCACAAACAAAGCATTCTTTACGAGTTACATTACCACTCGTAAGTATCCGGACACCTTGATCGATTTGTAATAACGATACGTGCATATTATTAAGATTTACTATTTTTTTTTTTTCTAGAGTCAACGTATATATATATATATATATATTTCAGAATATATTAAAATTAAATACACAATTCGATCGAGTGTCAATTGATTTTAAATACTATTGCAGAAATCACGATGTCTCTATTGATTTGGAAGAATCTTCTTTGCCGTGTCTACGTATAGCCTGACGATCGAACGAGCCGAGAATAATCAATTGCTCGAGTAACAAGATTGCCCTTTTTCATGTCTGACGCCTACAGATACAAACTTTCTAAGGGTTTCCGAGTCTTTTTTTTATTTGTAATTTTCAAACATTGCCATTCTGTTAAAAGTTAAGCGAGCGTGCACACGTTTGCGAGCGTAGTAGCGTGTGTACCTAGCCTGTGAGACGGTAGTTATCTAATGCATCGTAGTTCTACCGTGGCTCTTGGTAACGGTCAGTGATGTGCTCGCGATGCTACTTCGATGATGTCACGGTGCCGTTTCTATGCGAAGGTAAACTTGTCTTTGAACGCGCCCCAACGGTGGTTTAGATAGACGTTAATTAATTTAATATGAATGTGGCGTAATCGAGAGATCTAAACCGGCGGATCGTCGTAAGTTACAACGATTTGGGAGAAACGCTCGTAAAGAGACGTATCGTTTGGACGATGCTACCGGTATCGCGATCTTTCGTCCTATGCATCTTCGTTGCATCAAGTACAACACTAGCATGTATAATTGGAAAATAGAAACAGACGCGTGGTTTGTCGTGACTGTAGCATCATCAACGCGATTTGCATCATCGACGATAAACGATCTGGCCGTTCTATTCTCCTGCAGCGGTAAATCGAGGCGCAACACGACAGGATCGCGCTACAACCACGGCTTAGCATTATAAATTCACCGCTCGGAGCTACGCGAGCAACGTCTCGATTCGATTAGACGCGCCAAAAGAAGTTGAGCGCAATTATATCTCTATGTCTGCGATTAGAATGTTACTTTGTTAGGGCATACCTCTGTGTCTTCGTTTTCATTCTCGTGGACGTGGCTGTCTTCGGTGGTGCTGCTAGTGGTCGTCGACGTGGAAGTTGTCGCGATCTTGAATTTCGGCCTGGTAGGCTTTCGTTCGGCTGAAACTGCGTTGGTCAACAGAATTCCTGAAATTAAGAAAAAAAAAAAAAAAAAAATTCGATATTGGTCGTTAAAACGAAATACGATCTGAAACTTCGTAGTTGATCTTTTCTCTTCGGTTTTCCCGTATTGCGGTAAACGTCGTCGATCGAAACGTGACTATTAAAAGCAACGGGACAGGTTTGATCGTTGGAACGTGTTGGAATGGGACACCGGTTAGACACATGGTAAATAATCAAAGGCCGATACGCATTCACGGGTTGCATAAGTCACGAAGAAGCGTCGGCGTTGCGAAACCTGCGCATGAGAAGAGCAGCGAGAGCTCGGTTTTAAGTGTTGCAATTTTCGCGGCGCAGGTGAATGCGTTCGGTTGGGCAATTGTTTTCAAGCAGATCAAGGCTGTCTATCGATCGTTTCTTTCGTGGGTGACTTTCGTTGATAAACGAGGAGATTGTACATTACGATACGTCTAATCGTTTCATTTTCGTCGGTTCGAGCGTTCAAGGATAAACCTTTGCCGTGTCTCTTATTTTTTCCCCCGCTGCCATAACGATATCCCGTTAATGAACTTGAATTATCGCAAAATCTTTGCGCACCAACTACGTCTAATTAAATCAAACCGGTTCAAGGTCGGCGGATTGACGACAACCTTTCGAACCAGACAGGATAACTTGTCGTCCCGTGGAAAAAAACGCCATACTTTCGCCGATACTCTCTTTGCAAGGGGTGTCCGACAGCGAAGTGGATCGGATGGGTACGATCGACGTGGGTGCGAGGGTCTTCCTTACGGTCTCCTTTTCGGAGTGTGAACGTCCTCGATGTTGAAAAACACGTCGCCCGGCAGCGGTTGTGCACCTTCGTAACGGGATCGTGGTTTTCCAAGCTGGGATCGATAACAACGAGCGACCGGCGACGTTGCATAAAAATGAATTATGGGAACGCGCTCGCATTCCGTTTGTGAGAAACGCTGGCGCGGGCACACCCCTGCTGGAAATGTAACGGCGAAACATTTTCGTGACGAAACAGACTGCCGGAGCGGCGGTCTAAACAAATTGCTTCGTTTCGATTCTATCGTATCGCCAACTAACGATTGTCTTTTCGATTCCCGCTCGAATGGGAATGCCACGACATTCTCGTTAAAAAAAAAAAAAAAAAAAAAAAAAGGGCGTGACGATACTAATTTCTTTCGCTCGTTTTCCATCCAATCGCATAATTTAATCATTATTACGTTAATGGAATAAAGTTTCTTACGTTTGAAGATAAGATAGGAGAATCGAAGCAAGAAGTTAATCGGAACTTTTCCACGATCGCGCGCGATACATCGACGGTAGAGCCGAATTATTCGAAAGATCGGCCACGTAAACTCGTTCGAGAATGGTAAACATTCGTGCAAAACCATGGCTGAAAATTTTTGTGATCCCGAGGAACGGAGACGCGAGTGTAGGGTACACCGTATCGTTCGGTAGCTTTCAAACAAGTTTTCGAAGGCCTCGGTTGGCTGTCGCTCGATACGAGAAACGAATAGTCGTCGAACAAGTGAAAATGTCAGAAACCGCGTTAACTGTACACGTGATCGTTTAACAATGTTCCATTGGACGACTGCTTTTACGTACAGAGGATTGTGTCGGCTAGCGACGAAAGCTGCCTTGCTCGAAATTTTATAATACGTTCGTCTCGTTTTTCCGATGCCTCGATCGATAGAGAATTTCGGAGCTCGTCGGTTCGCACTGCACGTCGCAATAGGACAAAGGAAGCAGACTTGTTGATATGCGCAACAGGTTTGTCTTTTCCTTTGTGGATTCTTTCTGTGAAGTTCTTTCGCGCGTCACACGTACGCGGTTTACCTGTGTCGTGAATACGAAACGTAGCATCTTCTTTTACAACGTAAATTGACAGATTCGATCGTTCTACCGTATCAAACTCTACGAAGCGAGCTCGATTCGTACCGGAGGTTGAATATATGTACGTGGGACGCCGGTGTGAACGAACCTTGAATAACATCGACGCTAAACTCTCGGATGGAAGGTCGACCGCTGTCTTCGACATTCCTCTCCGGATATGGAGAGTCCAAAAATACTAAGCTCTGTCACATCGAAATCATCGCCAACTGCGCTTTTACTTCCATCGAAATACCGATCGAGAATTTAAATCGCCGCGTAGATATTAAAAGATCGTGAGCGATATGTTTTAAATGGCACAGGGCGATCACCGTGTTTGGCAGCGAGTCGTGGAAACGTATGTTTTACTTACCATACAGAGCGAGCAGAAGCCACCTTTTCTCCCGCATGTTGGCGCTACTGTAACAGGCAGAAATATTTCTAATTAATTCGATGCAAGAATTTCGTAAGAGCGTTTCGGCGTTGACGCAATATCGTAGCTACGATCGTATTAAAAATTGACACGGAGGTGGACGTGGATTGCCAAAGCTCGATATCGAGTTGTATAAAGCATAATCGAGACGTTAGTTCTGGCGTCGACCGTGTAGACCGGTACAGGCACTTGAGCATATGGGAACGGTTAGGAACTTTCTCTGTGCTGTCACCACTGCTAACCATATAATGCAAGGATAATGTAGGTGTTATATAAATGCACGATCACGTAATACCGGGTGTGACTTTGTCGTCACTGCTGCGCATGCTACTTCTGTTAATTACTAAAACAAAGGGAACTTCGCTCTTAGGGTACCCGGTATATCTCTTCCTCCGCTACACCGATGAAACTTTTTCGAAACACCTACACTGGGCCTTCTACGAGCAAACAAGCGACGAGAATCGGCATGGATGGCAACGATTTTACAGAAATATATTTCGATCGATCTAGCGGGCGATATTCGAAGGTTCGGTTTTTGATGTATTCAGAGCAGATTCTCTCAATTTCGAAACGGAAGCTGGTGAAAGTAGTTTGAAGATAAGATTGGCTTTCGTGATAGGTTTTGACTACGTAATTCGGTATTTTTTTACCTTTCCCCGATTAAAGAGACGATTTACAATATACGCATCTTCCGCCATTGAAATAAATTATGCCGTATTTACATTCGCAAAGATTAACAGCCAACCGCTTAACTTAATTCGTCTTCGTCGATTTTTGCTTCTCCGACTATAGAAATTTCTGGCTAAGGTTAACGGATCTCTCTTTAGTTTAGTATCGGATTCGATGATCGGACGAATTTTCTAGTCTCGCCTCGGTTTTGGATAAAAAATGTAGAGCATTCGGGTTGATCGCGGCATATTTTCGAATTAATTAAGCGCTCTATCGCGCTCCAGTTCGCAGGCGGATCGTTATCGTTCGTGTAAAAGCGGCAAGAAAAAGCAGAAGGATGGCTGCGTTCCTCTCGGAGATAGAGAATCGCCGCGTTGTTCGGTTACACAAGTTTCGTTGTTGCTTTCTTCGCTCGTGTCACAACCAACTGTTGTGCGAGTTCTCAGGCCTGCTGGGAAATTTAGTCGCGTTGTTCGTCTCGTTCGGGAGAAGCTACGATTACGCGATCGTGTTTCGTACGGTATTTCCAAAATGGCTAGAGAATCAAGACGAAACGAATTCTCTCGCCATTCGACTCGCTTGCAGAATCGTGTAGACACTTTGAAACGCCCTGCGGCTATTCCAGGATAATGCAAATACGTTTCCCCCAACGGACAAACGGAGGATTCCTCTTTATCGAGTTGCGCGCGGAACGCGACACTCGTAACGTTACCTTACGGTAAATTACGTTATGTTACGACACGCGTAACGGTCATCCCGCGACCGCTAAAGGTCACCGGAAGTTATGGCTAGCACGACCAGTTGCCCGACCCACTTCGTTTCTTAAATACCTTACGATAGGCTAAGCGCTTTCGGATATCCTCCGAGGCGTTTTCCGGAAATGAAATTCCAAGTGTATCTCATTCTTAGAGCTCGAACAATTCCGTCGTGCATGGAAAATCCGTCGAAATTCCACTGTCAGGGATATATTTTCCATTCTATGCGCAGAAGAAATTATTATCGTACGTATTTAGAACGTGGTCGCCTCCGTTGTTTCTTCCCTTGAGACATTCGCGATTTTTCAGATAAACCATCGACACGAGGCGTGGTTAGAAAACCCGATAGCCTTCAAAAGTCGTACAGGTTGGCGCAGCAAGCTTTCATTTCCTCGTGCTTGGAGCAGCTGCTATCGACGTTGCGTTATCGTACATTGTTACGAAAAGGTTGCACGTCGGACAGTGGCGATAACGACGAAGCGACGAAAGGAAAACAGTCATCGAATGACTGTGTTCCGCCTCCATTCGTACGAGTTTCCGCATTTTTTTCGAACATTTATCCCGCGTCAGGTGCTTTGGCAACTCGAGCGTTTCTCCCGATCGTGCGCTCTCAATTGTAAAAACAATTACTTAAAAGCAGAACGTGAGAATCCACTTCTCTCTAGTTTCGTTTCGTTGTTCCTGTCGTTATACGTATATATCGCAATCGTAACACCGGAGTAAACGTAGCTCACCACGTTCACCGGAAACTCGAATCACGGATCATTGTGCAGTGGAAAAAGCTGTTAGAAGTCAGCCAGACGCTTATCGATACGCTGCAAGTAGATTCAGCTCGTCGCGATCAAACGTTCCATGAAAAGGTTTTTTTTTGCGGTGAGGTCATACGCTTTCTCGTCGATTTTCCCGTAATCGGCGCTTGGATTATCGTCGAGTAACCTTATCGATCTGAGCGCGCGCTCGATTCGAGATCGCGCTCGGTCGTCTAACGCAACTGATCGTGGCGAGGTCAAGGCACAGAGCAATTAAGTTCGATCCTGAAAAAGGAAGGTAACGCGATATTTTCCCAGTCGTTAGATCAGGGATATGGGATACGATGCGAGCGAATTGAAACGAGGGAACAGGCGCGTTTCACGCGACCGCTAGCTGCCACTTTTATCCGCGTTTCATGTTCATTGGACTACGGATTACCGCGTCGTGGGTAGAAAGTGTCCCGTCGGGACGAGTACCGGTATAACGTACATTCCTTAATAGACGCGCACGCGGTCTTCTCCAACGTCGTAACTCGTTAGACACTTGTTGCATTCGCGGTGCACAGCACATAATTACGTGCGGTAGATAGAGAGGATTGTGGTCAGACCCGGCGCGATATCAGGCGCAGACTCCGTCTCGTTCTTCTCGTTCGTCGCTTTCAATTAAAATCACGGTTTACAGTTATTGGTAGACGTGATCGTAGGATAACGAGGCAGACCACGAACGTGGGTTTCTTTCGCGTCGTTAATAATCCTGCACGTCGTTTAGGAAAAGGATTGCTATTTCGTATGTAGAAAGTGTTGGATTGTGCAGGCGAACGAGTATGCCACTGGCGTCGATGCTTGTCCGAGAAATATGCAACGAGACTATATCGCGATCGCTTTTATTCACCTGGTAGCTCGAATTCAGCTGTTGTCGTAACAGAGAGGAATTAGGATAACGCGGCGGATCTACCTCGAGAACCTAGGCCTTGAAAGCATGGAAATATATTTCAATGTATCATGCTCGCTCGCAGAGACATGAAAATCGAGCATCGTTGCTGCGAAGGTGCGCTTTAATGCTGACTGGTTTTTCGTGTCAAGGTGCCAGAATTATCCGGATTGGTCGCGTGCGAGTAAAGCTGACAAAAGCTGATACGCGACACGCCTGCTTTACGCCGTAAGACAACGAGCATTCGATCGAACGAGAGGAGGAAACAGCTGTCTCGACTATGAAAAATTGCGCTCGTTAGAGTTACAAAGACCCTAGCGCGTTCGTTTGCAATCGAACATCCTCAAGTTGTCTACTTATCTGTATCGTACTTATCAGATATAATTATTACAGTTCTTGGTAACGCTTTCTTCTCGTATAAATACCAATCTGGAGTATCGTTCGGCAAATATAATCGATCTCGCGTTCGCATCGAAAAGCGGTCAACTTACGTAACGCTGCATCCATTCATCGGTGGTAGTAATCTCGGTTGACCAAGGAGCGCGTTTGATTCATCGTCGCGGTTGATCTCTAGATTCGTGAGTTTCCCGGACGAGTTCGTTCGACCAGGAATCGAGGATGCGAAGTTGAAGTTTTAATTGACAAAATCGAAACGTTTCGTGGAACGACGATCCGTGAGAGGCGGTGACTACGTTGCTCTTGCCGCGGAGAGAACCGGCTTTGGGATAAACGATTTCACTCTCCACCGTGAATAAAATTTATTCGACCGTAAACTGCTATTTGCCACGTTTTATCGACACATTGTGTAAGCCTGCCGCGACAAATAAACCGGCGTTACAGCCCCAGAACGCTAACGGTGCGAGGCTTCTGCTCGCGGAGTTGTACCGCTTTTTTCTTGGTTCGGCGTTAGTTGGACGATAAAAAGCAAGAATGAGCCACAAGTTAGCGAAATTAGCGATATTAATGATAAGGAAAGTGATGATAAAAAAAAAAAAAAGAAAAAAAATGTACGCTTTCCATTCGTTTTCGCGGCCTGCAGCCATATTACGCTTATCGACGGTCGTTCCACGATCCAGAATCCGATTTCGTCATCGTTTCGGAGAAAATTTTGTAACTGGGAATCGACGTGATTCCGAAACCGCAGGAAAGTGATTGCACGGAAAGAAACATTGCCGGAATCGGAAATTGGACTTGTCTTCTCATCCTCCTCTTTCTCCTACGAATTTCTTTCTCGCGGGAGAAAGAGACTCGCGTGTATAATTAGCGCAATTAACGTGTCGTGAAGCCGTTACGCCTCTTTTCTAGTCTTTTTCAGCCACAGCAACGATAGCGCGCCGAGAGAGCATAACGGGCCCGATACCGAATCGTACAACAGACGTTTTACGATTGCTTCCTACCGTTTCTTAAATTATACCCGCGTCTACAAAATTACACCGCCATCGAATGGCACGAGATCACAGAAGAGCGTGCGATTAATTAGTCGAATTATCACGAAAGACCAAGTATAGAAAGGACCAGTGCTACTAAAAAGAAACTAGAACTTTATCTTTCGAGCCTTTTTTCCAGAAAGTTGCACGATCGTCTCTGCTTGAATGGAAATTTCACGATCACCGGCTTGTGGTCTGTCTCACAGTTTCACAGACGCTGTTCGCATCGCTGCTTTAAAGTATCGTACACGAAGACAGATCGTGTATATCGAATCGATCGGTGCAGATCGCGCGGGCGTCATCGAAAGTAGATATCGCGCAATATTCACGCGTGCCTCGTAGAACAGTCTGACACACTTTGTTTCGTTTCGAAAGCGATGGTCAAATTTCGCCTTATCCCGAGGCGAGAAATAGCAGCCAAAATCGTCTTTCCCTTGCCTCTGTTCCCGATACTCGATAGACGACTTAGCTCTCCTTTCCCTACAGTCGTTGAGAGTTTTACGTTACGATTGCCGAGAACATTTTCGAAATCGAGAGGAAAGATCGACTCACCAAAGAATAAAAAAATAGTTGGAAAAATCGTTCGCTCGCTCAGTGCGAGACCAGCGGCGTCTCGAGACCACCGCGAAATACTCTTTATAATGCTATTTATTATTAATAGCGCATTATCGGATACGGGCGACGACGGTTCTCGTTGGCCGTGCACGCGATATTCATTTTCGCGAGAATTCTTTGCAAATGGAATTGTCGACCAGCTCGTTGCGATCGACGCGTTTAAAGGATATCGCGCCCGATGAAACTTTCGTCTCTGTCCAATTACGCGCGCATACGTGAAAAATGTTTCGCACCACGCGTACACGTAAGTCGTCGTGTTCAACGTTTCACGTTTGCGATTCCGCTTGGAACCCGATCGGGACGCGATGTACTCTGGGGAAAGAATTGGCTGGATTTTCGTGGCAAATCGACCCGGCCATTAAGCCTATTCCGGCTGTTCGATTACGACCAAGTAGCTCGTTTATTTTTCCGACAGCGTATAGCGGGAGAAAGCAGACCGCGGCTGGACGACGCGCGTTCTCGTGTCGTAACGCGGCGTTCGTTCGAGCTCGCGCGCTCTCGATATTGTTTATCGAAAAAGACTCGGTAAAATATCGGTCGACGTGTCAAGCGTAAGCTCGCGAAAGCGCTCGCTGATTACGCAACGAGCCAGCGATAGTCGTCGGCGGTTTATGCGCGATCGAGCTGCGACTTCGAACCTATAATTATTGGAACGAGCCTATTTCTTAGTTTCAGAGGGAAGCGAGCGTTCATTCTCCGCGCTACTTTCCTCGCTTTCCTCGCATCCGCTCGATCCTGTCAGATTCCCAGAGCTTTCACGTTTCTCCGTATCTCGATACGTATTTATGCAAGTTGCTTCGTTTGACATCTCGTCGACTGATCGACGACGAATAAAATCACAGAGCGGCGTCGTAATTGCCGGCCGCGGAACGCTTCCAGACGTTTAAGTTTCCGCGGAGACTCGAAACAGTGATTTCTTGGTGCGGCGAGTAATTAGGCCGGCTAGGCGTGTCGTGAGTCTAACGGGCTCCTCGCGAAATAAATTCACTTTCAAGCGTGTATAGAATCGGCCACGGAATCCGCCGATCGAAAGTGAATGTGGACGCGTTAGAATGCAATGAGGAGGAAGGAGAGAACGAAAGGGAGACACCGAAGGAAAGAGAAAGAGAGAGAGAGAGAGAGAGAGAGAGAGCGGTTGGTCGAGGCACTGTCGAGGTTACGGAAAACCACGAGATTAATCGACAAAGTAGCCGATCCGCCGTGAACGGCGGTTCGTTCATTTCCATAGATCGTTGAAAAAAAATCGCAGCTAGAATTAGCCGGCGTGTAACTTGATTAACGATTAAAATTACGCCCGCTTGTTTATCGCCGTGATGTTGTAAGACGCGTAACTCGCGGAGAACGTTACGCTACACGCCATATTCTGGTGCAAAATGGAAGTGTACTAATGTTGTACTTCACGACACATATATATATAATTCGAACGAATCAGACAGAAAATGGAACCGATGTCGAGTCAGAGCGTTCGAATTTCCCAAGAAATCTCGGCCGGACGCTCGATTGCCCTCGACTTCTTTTCCTTCGATGGATCGAAATCGCGGAAATGTATGAACGAAAGAGCGTGGAAATATTCCACTTCCTAGAGGTCAACGAGAACTCTTTCTACGATATAAAAAAAAAAAAAAAAAAAAAAATACATCAGCCGTAGTTATGGCGATGCGTGCGTACATTCGCGTGCGTGTTTTCTTAACACGTGTACCGAGCCTGAATATATTTCCTCGAACGAAACCGGTACGTATGCCCGTTAATGCACTGATCCTCGAGCAGAATAGAAATCCGCGATTTCATTCGAAGCTTATTCGAAACACGCGAAAATACCGAGATACGAAAATACAGACTGAAGAACGCTGGAAACAAAAATACGACCGACTCGAAGCAAACGTATCGGCGGTGTTTTTTTCTCCTTTCACCTTATTAAACAACCTCGAGAGAGATGGCGAGCGTAGGAGTCGCGTTCTTTTTTCCACGAAAGAAAAAAAGGAATGGAAAGTCGGGCGGACGGTAAATTCGACGATAGAACCAGTTCGCTTTCGTTGTCATCCGAAGATGTAAAAACGTTTCGGCGAAAGAGCGAGAGGATGGGATGGTCAGCGAAAGTCCTGGCGCCTTTATTTGACTCCTGAAGCTCTCGCGCGATGCCCGATCGTCCTTTCACGATTTCAAACGTACCGTATCGTTTGTCTCGATTTGATCGATCGACCATGCTTCTCTCGCTGTCTCTCGCAAGACGTCGTGAAATATCGAATCGACGGATACCGGGGATCGCGAAACCGACGAAAGACTTTGATCTTTTCACGCCAACGCGTCGCACGGTTTTCTCTCCTTACGAAAATTTGACCAGGTTATTGCGTGGCCGATCTTTTCTTTCGACTATATCGGGCAAAGAGTCGGTTCACGTAGTTTCTTTAGCCGCGAGGTACGGTTCAAGTCGTCTGGAACGCTCACGTGGACGAATTGTCGCAAGAAAATGCTGACATTCTGGCCGCGGGGAGAAGCCGACGGCTCGTACCGTTCGAATAAAACACTGTGATTACCGCTGCTTAAGTAATCCGGATCTAATTTGCCTAGCTCGTCTGGATTCGGTGGACGAATGAAGCCAACGTTCGCGAGTACGAATAGCGTGGCAATTGCCACTACTTTCGCCACGTTAATCTCGTAAACTCTCCTATTCTAACAGCGAGAATAACCCGATAAAAACCTCGATTTCCATCTAAAGGTATTTCCATTGTAGCTCTCTTTTTTCTTCGAACGACCAATCTGTTTACCCGAAATGATCGATCGCTCTTATTCAAACTTTCGCAGATTTTCGATCGAGAAACTTGCTGTTTCTAGAAAGCGTGCCACGTTCCTAAAAATAGAAGCTGCTTCGGACAAAAGAAATGCACAGACCTGTCTCTCGGCTCCGTCGATTATTCCTTAATCCCTCATGAAAGCACCGTGCTCACATCGAGGCGCACTCCAAGTATACTTGTCACACCTGTACACCGCGCGACTACTTCTCTGCCAGCGAACGATCTTGAGAAAGCACTGTGTTCGGAATGGCACGCTCGGCAACTCGAACCCGCTCTGAACGGGGGTGGATCGATGATCGAATTTTCGAGAGGAATCACCCGGGGAAACACCGCGTTTGCTGGTTGAGGGTAAGACCGCGTCCGGTCCGGCCAGAAGACTGCGCGATGGAAGTGGAAAAGTCAGCAGCAGGAGCGTTGTGCTCCGGCCAGCGTCGTCTGGTCGAGCTTTCTACGACGGAGGATAAGGTCGAAGAGAGAGAGAGAGAGAGAGAGAGAGAGAGAGGGGGGGGGGACTGGACGTACATAGGCGTCTTGGCTGGCCTCGCATTGGCGTAGCTCTGTCAAAAAAACGGTCCCCACCGAGCGAAAGGTTCGCGAGGAGCACCTGCGTCGCCACCTGATAGTCATCGTCGACACAACTCGAACAGAACCAATGCTATTTACCGTCGAACCTTTCAAACTTGACTCTTGAGCGACGCGTTAGAAGGCCATCCATTTCTATGGACATTGCATCTTGCTTTTACCGCACAGTCTGTTTTTTTACTTTTCGTCCTCTTCTTCGGAGCGCGTCCAAACAAAGGACCAAGGTATATCTCGAGCGGAGTTGCAAAGGTCTCGCGGCGCCTTCAGGGGATTCCGACTCGCGCATCCCTGTGATCTTTCGTAAATAACCCGAGCCAGCTACGTAGCAAACTCCTCGTAATTGTAATTTTTCGAAAGATCGAAGGAACGGAGTGAAAGTGGAACGTCGTCTCCGCCGACGAAGGACACGGAGGAGGACAAAATCGTGGAACCGGCGAGTACATCGCGCCTCTAGAATTCTATTAATCGATAACGATCGCTTTCTCGGCCGACGAAAACGCGCCTAGCTCTTTGGAAATAGGAAGTTCGGTTTCCCGCGAGGCTCGCGCTATGATCCTTTCGCAATCGAACGCCGTTAAACGCGAAAAAGCGATCGACTCTCCGAACGAGCCGATCGGCTTTTCGATAAATCACCTTCAGGGTCAGGCATCGAGCGAATAGAGTTACAGCTACTCGAAGAAAGTATTGTAACCTGCTTCCATTCCTTCCACTAGTCCTTTCTAACTTTAAGGGAATACCAGTGCAATTGACGCGCGTACGTGCCGACCATTTTTGGATTCGTTCGAAGAAGAAATCCGAGATGAGAAGTCTGTTAACCTTCGATGAAAACTGCGATGATCATCTAGCTGCGATTCATTCTTGATTCAGCTTCGTTGACGGGATCGTCGTAAAACAGGATCGTATCGCGATAATTGGAACTCACCCGTGCCCATGAGATGGATCGTTTCGTCAAAGTTCGCTGCTTTCTCTAAGGACGACAACTCCTTTCTTTTTCGAGATTCAAGGCCTCCATCTCCCTTGTCTTACGTTCTTTTCCTCGAGATAAGGTCGCGTCATTTCGTCGGCCATTTTATAGTCGACGGGTTCGTAAAACTCGACGAACATTTACATTATTACGGCCACAAGTGTCAGGACACGTGTCGATATTTACAAATCCAATGCCATACTTTATTCATAAATATTTTCTAGTTACGCCGCTGTAAATCTATTGTACCGTCATATATAATATAAAGGCTATAAAGAGTACCTGCAATATCGTCGTATTTACGACGTTTGAACGTTCGATAGGAATACAAGGATATGTATAAATACTTTTCACAGCTACCGTATCGCGAGTCGGCGCCCTGATACTTGTCGCCTGCTAATAGAACAGTTCGTTCAATCCAGATCGATATCGTAGATATAACGAATGCCGATGATCTTGATCATTGTCCGAAGCACGACTTGCCACGACAAGCCTGTTGATCTTTGAAAGGGGATCGTCAAGAATTTGAGGACGAGGCGTCGGGTACGCCCGTGATATTTGCGCTCGCGATTCGCTCGAGGAGGAACGTCTCGATGCGTGTTTTTTACGCGCGCGGAATTTTAACTCGCTCGCCGCTCGAAAGTTTCATGCAAATACCTCGTAATTCTGCGCGATGCTTCGATCTTTTAGAGATGTCACGGCATCATCCCGATGTCGGACGGCGTCGTGATTAAGCGCAACGAGGTGGCTACGATACGATCGACGTATATTTTTCATATGATTCGTGTGGTCGACGGAAGATGATGGTAATAACGGCATTCGACGATGACTTTGGCCTTGACACTCTAAAAACTTGTTCGACAAGTGGAAGTTAGGAGAGTTTCGTAAGTGACCACGTCAAATTTCTATTCGTTTACGTAACCGTCCGAGGCATCGATTGAAATTCCTCGTGGTAATTACACGTTGTTCGATCGGAAGAAAAACGAGCCGGCGCGACGAGGCTTCCGCGCGATTTGGTCGAAGATTTGATCGGCGTTTCTTTCCAATCGATCTCGAAAGATACGCGAGGGGAAAAGGTGGGGAGAAAGACTCGCGACGCAACGTGCATGTAAAAAGGTAAACGGAAAAGCGTAGCGCGGATGGCCAACGTCTGACAGGAAAAAGGTAGGGAAGGAGCTGATCGTTCGCGTCGGTCACTCGCTCGCTTTCTATTGTTCGATCATGCCAAGAAATCGTTCGATACGATTTCGAGTTTTGCGATGCACGATCGCGCGTTCTTTCCTCCTCTCCCCGGGATCGTTCTCTCTTAACATAGTTTTACAATAAAAAGACACGATGGCCGATACGATTAAAGCACGACCGAGGCACGGTCACGTTCAACACGTAGCAAAAAGTTAATGCATCTGTTGTTCTTTATTGAAGAATCGAAACTGTTATAAGGCGGTTAGAACTATTCGGATGGTTTGTGGGAAGATACAGAGATTTTTCATTGTTCTATGGAAGTGATCAGCACCTGCGATGAAATTCTACCTAGCTAAAAGTTCGATCAGCCTGTATCGATCGATCGTCGTCGTGCGATTTAGCGTCTGAGAATATTACAGCGTTCTGTTCACGCGTCTCTCTGCCGGCAAGCTAGGAACTCACAACTCGTTGGACGAATCTCGCTTCTATTGATATACTCTCTTGTCTCGAAGAAACTGTACACAGAAATATACTCTTTGTTAACACGCGTTTAAATGTTCACAGATTTTACAGTCGGAGCGTTAGATCTTGTTCCCGTTCACATCTCTGTACAGGTCGTCGTTGATACCGTACAGTCGCGGCGAGTCGTTGCAATCAACCTACGATAAAGAAAAAGTTTTAAGCAGACCTCGAACGGAAACGACAAAGATCGAAGTAGATGGAGAACGCAGTACCTTGAACCACCAATCGCAGACACGGGCCGATTGGCTGAAAACTGTGCCGTTTGGACAGAGGAAGCTGAACTGACGCCCGTTCGGCAAACACCAATGCCAGACCTAATGAACAAATTTCAAAATCGTGTTCATCCTTCTCCGTTTCGATCAGATGGCACGAGTTAACGGCGTAAACTTGCCTGACATCTAGCTTCGGGATCGGCATAGTAACCAGGTAACTTGCCCCCGCAGGTAAACGTAAGGCCGAAAGGTACCGAGTCGTAGATCGGATAATCCACGCCAGGTGTATAGCCGTCTACTTGCTGAAACGTCAGTGGAGATTGGTAGCCAACGTGTTTGAAACAATCGCATACTTAATTAATTAACGTTAATCGTACAGAGACACGCGTACAGTGCAAGCCTGTTGCAATTCGTAACGCGATGACGAAGATTTCAGGGAGCATGCGTACAATATGTATACGTAGAATATGTAGGGTAATCGAATTACGGCTTACGTATTTCAATTCAAATAAGTTGCGCGAATTACATCTTGATTTCTCTTGGAACAAAGACAATTAGCCGAGAAGGCGCAACTATGAAAAGCATTATTTACATTGCAATTCCCTTGGGACTGTGACGAAACATCACCGACAGCTTTCATCATCTATCATTGCTGACAATGGAATGTGGACCGAACGAGGATGCACGCTATAAGTTGCGCTTCCTTTCGTAGCGCAATTGTTATGCACGACGCATCGAGCGCTTGTTAGGTCATTAACAAAAATTTCTATCCGACTGTTCGATCGCGCAACGAAGATAAAATGCGAAAGGGGTTAAGGAAAAGGCATATAGGGTTAATGATCCAAGCAGCCTTTAAACAACATTTAAATCGCGGCGGATCGCAGGGGAATCTCGTTGCGCGATCTTTTTCGCAATTGGCTATCGGTCAAAATGAGAAGAGAAAAAAGAGGCTGTTGCGACATAACGTCGGATCGAGCCAGTCCAGTGCGTGTACGTGCCGATGTTTGACCGGAAGTCTGGTTACATTGTTCCCCGCAAGCGGATGCGCATCTCCGTGCCTTTGTACTCGATCTCCCGTCCACTACCACGCGCGCAACCGCAAGACACTGCCACCACCCTTTCGACGCGACGGGTGATTTCGACGCCTGGCAAGAAAGCACGCCCGTAATCCGTGCCGCGGTTACCGCCAGCGAAACTAGGGTAGGTCAGGGTTTTGCTCGACGATCGTCGAACCTTCCCTCGCGAGAAAAGACGTAACCGTTAAATTTGTCTCGCTGGATATGCAACGAGGTGTTCAAAAATCCTCCGTAACCTGGCAACGATTGCGAACGGATGCGCACATCGTACGAAATGGACGATCGTAAAATTTTAAAGACGGTTTGACCGAAAAAAAACTGGACGTCGAAGAATTCTGCGTTACATAATGGCATAATGGCTGGATGGTTTCTCCAACGGATGAAGAAAGAATTTCTGGAATCGCGTACCGTGAATGTTAACGCGATAACGATCGGCGGATTAATTAATCATTTTCAGTTTTCTGGCCGATGGCTCGGCGGCATTGAAAATTCGGTCCCCTTGCGTTTCGATCCGCGTTCACGGCCAACGTTTCCGGTGAAAATGAATATGCCTGCGGCTCGGTGGTCGCACGATCGCCCATCGATAAACGCGCGAATAAAAGTGCCGTCGATGAACACGCGTACATCCGCGCTCGAATCGCACGGTTTCGTAATTCCGGAATCCCGGATGGTTTTGCCAGGACCCATCTCTGGCGTTGCGCAATCTTATTCGAACGTAACAAACCTGCGAAGACGTGGAAATTTTAACGCGCCTCTCTGAACCACTTTGTCCAAGGAAGCGCGCGAGAAAACGCGTTCGCGCAACACGACTTAATTAACGAATTACTTCATGCCGCCACTTGGCGAAGATGACGCGAGAAGATACCGTCCTCCCTCTGTCATTGTTGCACGTGAGAAAGTACGGCGAATATAATAATTTCGCACTTTGATTCAACGCTACTTTCGTAAAGGTATTGCGTGCACGATACTCCCTGCTGAATATACATATGTTATATGCGACTCGGACTCCGAATCGAACGGTTTTAGAGGGGAAAAGGCGGCGATTCGTGTCACTTACCGCCATCGCTTGGTACAGCAAAACAGCGCCGAATAGGAGCAGCGCGCACAAAACTTGGTACCGCGAAATCATCTAAAAAAAAAAAAAAAATCGGATGAAATGGTCGATTAATAAATTTGAAATAATCAGATCGAAGATCGATTAATTTCATCCAAGTTCTACTTATTTCCTCAAATTCAAGTATTCTTCTTGATTTTATGTTTTAGAACACTGGGGATCGAAGCTTTCCGAGTTGTTGGAAGCGGAGGGAAATAAAATCTTACCGTTTCGTGAAAGATCCAATCACCTTAATCCGCAGTGTCCTTCCACGTGGTGTTCATTTATCTTAGAATGAGTTTCGATTTCGGATCTTGGCACAATGCACTCACCGGTCCCGATCCGCTGGACCTCCGCCTGCAAGTTCGGTCTCCACGGTGTTACGGGCAATGTTTCTTTCTCGAAGGATGCTACCACGAAGTGGTGGTATATATATGGCTTTAGAGATCGAGCAGAAACAAGGGGGGATTCTTGAGAGCCCCTCTTTTCCGGGGCTCCCACACCGGACGAACGGAGAAAGAGAAGATCCCAAGGAGGTAGGGGAGGGATTCGTTTCTACGATGCCGCAGATTCTTCTCTTACGCAATCCCTCTCGTGTTCTTACACCCGTGAAAACAGTCGTAAAGATCATACTCGAGTCAGGGTTGCGACTTCTTTTTCGCGTTTCGGGCATATCCTTCGACGTCTTCGTCGAAAAGGGGTTGAAAAGGAACAGGTAAGAACGCGAGTCGATCAGCGATCTTTCGTTCATCAGCCATGAGAGCACGATCGATCCAGTGTTGTCGTTATTTTTGTACCTCGAACGCAAAGTGGACGTTGCTCCACGTTTACGCAACGTCTGTGCTTCTACAACCGTGAAAACGATCTCGTTACAAGGACCAAGGGAAGAACCTGCCGGTTCCTTCGAAATTTCGTTATGTTACTGCCCGTGGCAGTTTTCTCGTGGAATGTTTTCCTCTACCATATCCGATACTTTTCACCGATTCGGCGGGATTGTATAATATTAATTTCATTGTATGCGTTTTCGCATTTTCGCGGGGAAGATGCTCTAGATTATTTCACCGATCCCATCGATCTGATAGCTAGGTTTTTTGTTTTCGTGGGATTCTCTGCAGAATGGAAAATCCTCGTCACGTGTACCAGTGCCGAAATCACTCGCTCTTATCTCGCACCGTGTATCCAAGGTTTAGCCACGATGCGTTCCTCCTGTGTATTACGTCCGAAGAAGTATGTTTTTTATGCTCTTAAGAAATTTGTTGATTCGAACGATGACAGAACACGATTGATTCGAGAATTACTTGGAGGGAAACTTGCAGGCTGATATCTGTGACCGACCATCCTGCGACTGTATCGAATTAAAGTATCCGGTCAAGTTATTTGTCATATCGATTTTCCGTTTTCTCTCGATATCCTTTGATAAGACTAGATACAAGAATCTTCCATTTTTTTTTCTGCTACGAAGTAAGATCACCCAATAAAATTGAAAGTACGCGTTCGTTACCATTTATCAAGTGCAGGAGGTTGCAATCAAGTAAGAGAAAAAAGAAGAAGAAAAAAAAAGAAAAATATATATATCTCTCAAGGAAATAGGAAGCTCCAAAGTACTTCCTTTCTTCCGATCGAGATACCTCGAGGTACGACGTAGCTAAACAGGCGGAAAATAGAAATCTCGCACGATCAAATCGTTCATTTGCATGCCGCATTCTGTTCCATCCTCTTCTCGGTAGCCCCTTAATTTTCGAGGCGCGTTCAGTGCCAATTAGCGGCGCGTAATTGCTGACCGCGAACATTTCGAGATTGACATGCAAATTCCATGGTATTAGATAGCTGATTTTAGCCACGGTTCGCATACTTTACCTTCGAATCGAGTAACAAAATACTGCGTCGTTTTCAAATATATCCTGCTGCGATTTATCAAACGTTCGTGTAGTTTACAAAGTAAAACGGTTGCCACGGTTAATACTAAGACGCCACTTGTGTAACGATCGTGTATTTTAGACGTGGAAGAAGAATGGACAAGAAGAAGGAAGACAAGAGGAGGATAGTTGTCGTTTTGAATTAAATTATTCTTAATTATATATCACGCCGATTACAAAATCCGTGTAACGTTCGTGGGAAGGTCCGCTCGGCTGTTTTACGATTGAAAATAGCAGGCAATCGTATCTCGAGGGAAACGCCAAGCGTTGACGAAGAAGAAAACTTTTGTTTTCCTCTCTTCTTAAGAAACCTGTTATTGAGAATATCGTAGTCGCGTTAAAAGATCTCTCGGTGACTGCCTAATAACCAAGACTGGTTCGATCGATGCTTCAAACGCGTTAATCGTGCAACGTATCTTAACGTTGCTGTTTCCAATGCTGTGCAGTGTAAAAGCGCGGCTGTTATTGCGGTAAGCGCGAACGAGACCGTGTGTTTTTTCTCTTTTTTTTTTTTTCCAGAAACAGGCAATCAAAAGGGGACCATTTGTTTTAATGGACACTTTCGTCAGACGGTTACTCTATATTCCGAATTTTCACACGCTCGGCAATGTTCAGTCGCTATGAGCCTTCGTAATGTCGTAACCAGTTGACTTCCGAGCATCTTTCCTGTCGTCGTACAAAAGCGACATGAAAGTTTTTTCTCACGTTTCTACCACTGTGTCGACCGATTAAATATTTAATTACGATATTACGGGATTAATTACTAACCAAGGTATGGGGTGGAGTATCGTCAAGCTTGTCGTATTAGCAATCCGATCCGTTCTGTTTTTCATCACCTGTTTAGAGGTGGTGACAAACTCGTAATTGCGTGCAACGACGATCGGTCGATTCTCGACGCGTTTTCGAATCTATCGTTAGAAATCCTTATCGATTTAGTTACGCGTCCGCCGATTGTCTAATTATTTTAATTGATATCTCGATTTTTATCCGCATCTTGGTACCTGTGCATGTGCGCACAATCGAAGCTTCACTATCTTTTTTTTACGTAACACTCTGTTGGTAACGTATGGATTTTATTGTACCCAGAGTTACGTAAGCAATATAACATCAATTATAACGAATGCTAGGAAGCGTGTTTCGACCGTAGCTTCGCTAGCAACGCAAGCTACACGTTCGCAAATTTCTTCGCTTTTATCATCGATATCTGTGCTTACGATATCACTGACACGTAACATCGTTGCTGTATGTTTTACAATTCATTCCGGTTGTGCTTGAACGAGACTGGCCGAGGCTGTCCCACATTCGGTAGCGCGACACCTGTTCGTCAGCAAATTAATAGTTACTCGAATCTCATTGTGAAACGAAGAAACGAAGAAACGTGGTAACGGAGAAATGCGAACGTTCACAGCGGCAAGAGCGAATCCTTTAATTCGATAAAACAAAGACCGTTGCGATTAGAAGTAAAATTGCTATTTTCTTCTATCTTCGTTCGAACAAATAGTCCATTTCCGTCTTATTCGCGACCGTTGCCGCGCGAAGATAGAATTGCTGTTATCTCGCTTACTTGAGATTTATCAAAAGTTTGGTGATAACAATAGACGCGTATACACGTACGTGTGCGTGGTCACATCGAGCTCGTGCTGGCGACTCGTCGTGTGTTTTATCAGTCGACGCGAGTCGGAGCGAGCTGCGGTGTCCCAGATTTTCAGTCGTACGTATACGCGACGGTGCATAGCACGCAGCCGGTTGTCGATCGTTCGCCGATCCTAGAGATCGGTCCATCCTTAGAACGGTTTCGCGGTTGAACGGGCGCGGATCGATCGATCGGTAGCTGCATCTACGGTTACGTTTCCGGAATTACTCGGAATCAACAGAGTGGTCCGGCCACAGTCGCATTCGTATCGAGATCGCGCTTGCGCTTCGAAACACTCATCTTCGAAGCAAGAGTTGATAATTTGGTGAACGTGTGTTTTTCAGTGATGTGGATCGTCGAACGAGTGGCAACTGCCAAGGTAAATAACAGCAAGTAATCCATCGAATTATTATTTATCAGGCGTATACACGTTTCATCCGTGCGACGATGCAAGCTGCATCGTCGAGACGGTTACTTCGTAATCGTTGGATGACACTGGTCGTTACGTCTTATCTCTTTACGAACGTTTAGTTCGTGTCTTGCGTTTCACGGAGACATCCTCTTCGGAGAAACGATCGCGTATCGAGGATCCTAAGATTTCCGTTATCTTCTTTATATATAATGGGTATTTATCAACGATAAAGGCGGCGATAGGATCTTTATAGAAATAAAAATCGCGCCTGAATTTTTCTCCTATATTTCTTCTTTTCTACTTACGATAGTCGCCGATCTACTTATCCTCTCCTTCCGCATTTTTGCCGAAGAAAAAGAGCGGTATCGTAGAATGGCGAAGACCGTGGGAAAACGCGGGAGGGAACGGCGATGAGTTACGATGTATCGTTTCGTTTCGTTCGGATCGATAACGAGAAATCTGTTCGCTCGCTATCGTCCGTATTATCGGTTAATTGGGAGATACGTGGCGCGTTAAAAGCGTAATTAAAACAAAGCAATATTGTCGCGACTAAAAAGAGCGAATATAGCCGAGTGTATGGTTTAAATTCCAACGGCGCGAGACGCGCGCCGTTGCAGTTCGTTCGTGACACGGGTATAATAGTTTCCGGTCAGACGCTCATCCACCGACGTTTCCGGTATCGTTGTTATCCTCTCGTGAACTCGAAGCGAGAAGGGAACTCCTCTCCTTCCCTGTTTGCCGCGTCGAGCAACGGCGTTCCGTCAAATTTCTTTCACGATCGTGTACGTTTCGACGTCGATGTTCAAGAATTTATTTACTTGCTGGCGGAATTGACAAAGTCCGATATCTCGATGCGTAACGGAAATCTTGGAAAACCGTAATAACGATCAGTGACTATCTGCAGCTTCGTTTCGTTCTCGAACGATACCGTTACCATTAATACTTTACTTCTTCCTTCTCTTTGCATAGATATCCTCGAATCGTATAATAAATCTTCGCGCCTTTATCGAATATTCTCTAGGCTGCCGCAAGAACCAGTTTCTTTACGTTAGCGTCGGTCTACACATGCAGTTTACAACACCCGGTACATGGACACGCGCGTTAACAGTTCTAGCGTTGTACGCGGGTGTAATTGGACGACAGGTGTAGAGGCGCAAGCGACATACAAGGTGCCCAAAAATAAATTTGTCCACCTTTTGTCGCGCTATACCGGCGTTATGGTATTCTCGACTCGAGTCGGTTAAACTCGCTCGCGTATCGCTCTTTATTTGCTTGTACGAGTTTACTTCTTCTATTCTATTTATGGAAAGTTCGTTATCGGGTTTCGCGAAAGAGAGAGAGAGAGAGAGAGGAATGTAGCCGGAGTAAAATTTCACGAACGGCTCTCCGACTCGACCTTGGTTCTTGAATTTCTGCGCTCTCGTCCCCGGGAGCGCGGAAACCAGCGGCGCACGTTTTCGAAACGGTAACTGCACACACGGATTCGCGTCGACGCAACGCGGCCTAAGCTCGAACAACAGTATGCCCACACCCGACCAACGGACGGAATACATTAACGAATCCCTTTTCACTTGACTATCGGTCACCTGACACGTTTCCTGTCCGCTCAAAGCCAAGCCCCCCGTACACATTTAGGATTCTCGATAGCATCGTGTTTTACGTGCACCGGCGCATCCGTTTCGTTCGATTAAATCTGTGACCGGGGACAATGACTGGTTTTGTATAAAATAGAGCAGGTGAAACGACTCTTTGTACCTCGAGTAGCCTAAGCGACGTGGCACGAAACGTTTTCCAAACTTGGACAGAGTTTGGCCTGACTTCTATATTTGCGAGCGAAACGATCGAGAACTGGCCGCGCGGAAAGAGAGCGAAAGCAACGATCGTGCTGCAGCGCAAGGTGCAACACGTGCTGCGCGACAGCTGTTTTCCGGTTTAAGCCGAGAACGTTAAGCACGTTTTTAATTTCGCGGCTGAACGCATTTCGGGATACAACGATGACGATAATAACGTCTACGAGGGGTCGGTCGGTTCTCCCTTCTGCTCGTTAGATCGCTGGAAATTGCTCGAGTGTTTCACTTACCCGGCTCTCCATACGTCGTATACGTAAAAGTTACGCTTTCCACTTTGTTTGGGCACGACGAGATGGTCTTGTTATGATTACGGAGAACGACGACCAGCGTTAATTCGGATGCTCGGAAACCATATCAATCGGCTTCGGAAATTGGAAAGTAGAAAAAAAAGCGTGTCGTTCATTTGCAGTAAAGACTAACCTTGCGAGCAAATTATTTGTTTATTGAGAAGTTTCATCCAAATAGCAAAACTGAGAGATTAGGTTTCCGAGAGGCTCGATGTTTCGTATTGCGTCCACTAATCGCAATTACTGTGTGATTAAAGGATCACGGTGACGCGAAGAGAGCCGATTTGGAGCAAGTGAAAAGATTCTGAGGACAGACAGGATCGAGAACCGCTATGGAGGACGAGGACTTTGGTTTCACGAAGAGGTCTGACGGTGTCCTGAAAAATGTTAACAACGAGTTAAACGATTCTAAAGATGCGACGAAAAACGACGAGGGTTTGGGCTATTTGGCGAAGAAGGTCGGATAAATACGTTCGCATGCTCTGTTACGCGTTTAAGAGATTGATAAAGGCCTGGAGCAAAGAATGACCAAAAATTTCGTTAAATTTGTCAGACGGGGGAAACGGTTAGTGGGCATAGATCAGTGATGACAGCGCCGTTATTCGGGGCGACCGAGACCGGAAACGCCGTCCCTCAGCGGCCAGCGACCGCCTCTTCATCCTCTCCGGCTTCCTCAGTCGTTTCCAACCCGCCGAACATACCGAACGTGGTCGAGTATCACCTGAAAGTGAAGCCCGGACAAACACAGAGAATCTGTCGACTCGATAACAGTACCGTGAGTACGCGACGTTTTAAACTTCCTTCTCGACAAAGCTCTTGTCTCCGATTTGTTTCTTTTCTTTCTTTCTTCTTTCTTTTTTTTTTTTTTTTTTTTTTTGACAGTCACGAGGCGACAGAAAATGTTGCTTCACAATTTACCTTGTAAATTACGTATAACTTAATTAACTGTTGGTCCCGTTTCACATATATCTTGCTTCAACAGGACGACCGTTCTTTTAAACGACAAAAAGGCGCCGAGATATTTCGTAACGCTTGTGTATTAACGTCGTATTTCTTAATAATAGAAAAGTCAAGAACTGCACGATATGAAGAAGGACAAAAGTCTCGTTTCTTCCACCGACAAAAAGAAGGATCTCGTGTCAAAATTGTCTCGTCTATCCATCGATAACAACGTTTTCGAGGGTTCGACGGATCTTCCTCAGGTGTTCCAGGTATATTTTAAAATGTTTTCCTCGCACCTCGCCTTACGCCTCTATCGAACTCTCTTCGGTTATTTGGACAAAGCATAAATTCACATACCCACCAGCGGGTAACGCCTCGCATCTCTTTAACTCTTTAGCTAATTAAATTATGACGTTATTATCTTCTTAACGCAAGTCTACGGGCCTTAAAACTCTCGCTTACGCCGTTCGTTGCGTTACGTTAGAGGTCCAAGGTCTTGGGTAAAGGTTTCGTTGTTACCTGAATAGGGCCGCACGTGGGAGACTAAAAGGGGGACCCTTTTCAGGTGAAATATCTGGGCTCTCATGATGCCAGAGGCCTCTGGGGCATCAAGCACACGAGGAGGCCCGTCGATAATATGGTTGCTGCCGCGAAGGCCTTACCGACCAACACCATGCTCCCTCTGACCAAACTGGTCGTCTCTCAAGAAGGCGTTGCCCTGCTGCCTATCGAGAAAAGGAAGCAAGACTCCAACTTCGCCAGGATATACGCCATCGAAACGATCTCGTACGGTGTTCAGGATCTCGTCTACACGCGTGTCTTCTCCATGATCGTTGTACGCGAAACGGAGAATTTCAGGAGAGTTTCGCCGTTCGAATGCCACGCTTTCGTTTGCGAATCGAAACATCACGCGAGGCAGCTCACCTGCGCTTTAGCCACCGCTTTTGACATTTATTCGAGAACCGTGAAAGCGCAGAACCAAATGGCTGAGATGGCGAGCAAGAACGCGAAGAAAAGGTTCGCCATCGATCTTAGAAGTCCCGAGGAGATCGAAGCCGATTTAGCCGTGGATTCTGAGGCTTAAATCACGTTCTTCTCCTCGATGAAATTTTTACTTTCTCTATTTTGCTATTGCAAGACTGTTACGGCGAATTGACGAGAACTAGCGTCATGCAAGAGTGTAGGACATCTGCCCGATGGACGACACAGGGTACACATTGTCGAAAATATTTAATATATGTAGATCGCGTTACATCGATAGATATACAGGGTGATTCGCGGGGGCAATCGGAAAGAAGGCGATTCTTCGGCAAAAGAATCGATCGGAGATGTAGAATAAAACTTGTTCGTACTTGCGGCGCCTCGTTTTCCAGAGTAAAATGTAGAATATCGAAAGAAACGGTTTTTGGTCTATATTTTCGACTCGTTTTTACGCGAGCAACGATCGCGCTCGCGCTTTTTGGTTGCTCCGCGATTTCGGAATCTTCCTGTACAAGTCCATTCAAGAAAAATGTTTATACGCTGTACGAATAAAAGATCAGTGGCTTAATCTTCTTCTAAGAAGTTTCTTAAAGATGCAAACGTTCGTACCGTCATTTGGTTTTGCTTTAAAGAGCGCTTATATCCGTAAGTGAATTATTTAGGTACTAGATATTATTTTTTTACTATCGTTATTCATATTATATTCGCGTAATCGTACTAGGAGGCCAGTGGCTATCAGGTATAGATCAGATCGGAGGTGTACATACGTTGATCTTGATTATCTTTCTTTCGACTGAAATGTACTTGAATCAGAGTTCCGATACGCGCTTTAGGTTTCTCCTGACAAACGTGAAAATGTGTGTGGGCACGAAAGTTGACGTAATTATTGTCGTTAATTATTTTATCGGAATTTACGAACGGAGGAATAGGCACCGCCTATCCACGATATAATGGCTAGTTATCCAAAGATACAAAATAGAAAAAGAGCCGAAGATTTACCGATTCATTTCGGTGACTTTTGCCATCTCGTATCATATTACCTGAATTTCAAACAAAAAGAGATTGGATTTTTCTCTAGCCGCTTTGCACGTGTGCGTGTGTGTTTTTAGTTTCTTTTATTCTCTTCGTACTTTCGTTAATGTACAGTAACCGCGTCGAGTACTAATTCTTCTATATTATGTAATTTATTTTCTGACTTATTTTAAGCCACGAGACCAATATCGAAACATATCAATCGTTGTAAATAAATGTTTAACGGAAGCTTCGTCGTTAACGTTTTTTTAGCTTCGTAGCGACTACGTAATAACTTCGACGTTTTATTTAGCCATTAAGTTAATCTTTGCTTTACGTTGATTATTACCGCACCGTCGTAGTTCGGGTTTCTTTCTAGGCTTGGGACATTTGTGTAACTCCTTTCCGCGCGTGATTGCTTAATTATAAATATTGGAAATAGCAGTATTAGTTACATGTACGATCATTATACGCAATAAATTTCTTGCAGACGCTTCAACTCCTTTATTTCAATATTTTTCTTAATTTTAGGCTTTCACAAATTTACAATATTACTCCAATACGTTCCTGTATAATAAAGTTACTACACGCTATCCCTAGGTAATATTTAATATCGTATTTTTATCATAATTTAAATACACAATACACATATACTTAAATACTGAATACAATTGTGTTTCATTCGTTTCGTTTCAGACAAGCAAACGTAGTTGGTTGATCTTGAGTTTTCGACAGTCCACGAATTTCGTTTCTTCTACGACACACACAGCCCATTCTTCGCGAACGTTGTCTCAACAAAATCACTGTTTTCGCGACGGCTTCTTCCGGTTCAAGATTCTCGACGTCCTGGTCTCTGGTCTGTTCGAAATCGCTTCCACGTCCGGTTCTTTCGTGCCGTGCTCCATGTCGCTTTCCTCTTCCTCCACTTCCTTGCCAATCGCCTCGTTCAAATTGTAAAACTTCTCAGACTCCTCGCAGGGTATTGAGTTTTCCGTTTTCGTGCAAACGAACGTTGCCTAACGAGACGATCGATCGGTTTGTCAGTAAGCGAGAGGAACAAAACGATTCGAATAGTTGCTCACCTGATTAAACACGGTCTCCGCGGGACAGATGAAGCTCCATCTGATCGATCCCCTAGCCTGCGGCATGCAAACGTGGAAAACTTGGCAATCGTTATCCATATCGGCGTAATATCCATAAATTCTGTCTTGACAGGAGAAGTTGTCCACGATATTGTCCCGAATCAGCGTCGCATTGTCCGGAAGTTCCAAGCCGCCAGTCTTGTTCTGAAATTTAACGCACGTTTTTAATTTATCATAAGACGTACGTATTCTTCGACAACGTGGTGTAACGTTTTCCTTTTTTACAGAACGAACCTTAAACTCTGGAACGGGTCTCCTGGATTTGGGTTGCTGCGGCAAACCGGAAACAATGGCGAAGATGACAGCAAGCGATACGATTAAACAAGTTGGCCGGATCATGATGAATGAAACGTTTCTCGCTTTCTTCTAGATTACTGGATGGAAGGCGTATCGGGCTTTGTCTTGCATGTATCGAGAATCCTGAGAAGACTGGTGGTTCGATCCGTAGAAGGGTGTTATATAGCGACTTGCGTGTAAGGATCTTGAATATTGTATGAATGGCCAATTCTCGGTAGGCAGAAATTAGTAAGTTTATCACGTTTGGTCTGCCAATGACCATCCAGACGTCCACATCATCCTCGAAGGCCCGATGCAAATTTCCCCGTTGATGTGCCGAGTGATACGATACCCGTGCAACCACGACGAATTCCTTCGGTCAGCTTCGCGTAATATTCATCGTTGGATCGAAAATTCCTCGTGACATCCATTCAGCGATTCGATCCATCGAGTCTTTTGCGGCCACAGTAAAGATCAGAATGATATTCCTGCGAAGGAGCAAGCGAGATCGTTCTTCTTGCGAGACGGACAAACGGTCATTGATATGCCCTTTGGAGACGAGAGGGGAGAAGGAAGTTTTTCCCGTCGAGGGAAGCATATTCTTGCGAAGAGAAATCTCCGCGGGTGCGGAGAATTCTCTATGAATATCCCGAAGACGTACCCAACTCGAAGGACGGATGTAAATGCGGTGGAATGTGAAAATAGCCCCCGCTAAGTGAGATCGAATTTCGTTGGCTGATTAAGAAAAAGTTGGACGTAGCCTGTCCGCGAAGAAATTCTATAAATGAACGGCGGAAGGATATTTCAGCGTCTCTTCTCACGAATTTCGATGATTTCGATGCGACACGGTGGTCTCGTTGGCCGCAGTCCAATCAGAGCTCCGAAAAGAGGTTTTAGACGTCGAAAACCGAGGGCAAGTGGAACCGGGCCTCGTCTTTCGTTAAAGGTCACACCGAGACCACCGATTCTTCGGTACGTGAATACTTAAGTTTCCACGGGGGGCCCACCGGTTACGAAACTCTGTCCGTTTCTGGTCATTGACCATGACAGACACGATATATCCTGATTCATCATGGTATATTCGTCTATGCATCTTTTCGCGTAAACAAGGACGCTCTACGCAATATTTGTCACATTACAGTACCTATCTGGTCTTATTACGTTATCGTTGAAAAGATTATAAGGCTTGTTTTTATACATTAACTAGAAATATAATTGTCGTAAAGACCGATATCTTTATCGACTTTTTATCTACCTTGTTAAGCTGTAGGTGAGATCATACATTTTTCTTGATAACTTATTTAGAAACGCAAACGTTGTTCAAAGTAAAATCTATCTAAATCGATACCGATACGTAAAGATCCGTCGATTCCTTATCCTACCTTGTTAAATTATCGCCAAGAAGATTGTTAATTTTTCTTTATCGATTACGTAGAAACGTGTAGCGTGGCATTGTTAATTTTCCAACTTTTCATGCAACGTAATTTAATGACTAACAAAAGGTACTTTAATACGAAATACTTGAAAAAGGGAACGAACCGATCTATCGAGGTCTTTCGATTTCAGCCAAGGGGACGAATAAAAGAAATACCACGTAGCTGCGGGGAGAAGAAATCTCGCGTATTTATCGGTCGATCGAAATCACGGCAAGGTGAACAGCCCGAAAGTATCGGCGCTCGTTGAAAATTCCTGTCGCATGTCCCACGCCGCGATGTCGAGGAATACGTAAGCTGGTCGCTACAGGCTGGTCCACTCTATGGAGAAAGAAGGTCGTAAGTCGATTCGGTAAGCTTTCTCGGTCGTCCTTACATGCTTCTTATTCACCGTCGATAAATCGACGATCTACGATCTACGATTCGCTTCGGTATTATAACGTCGTCTTCGAATTTATGGGCTTCTCGTCCTAGAGTTCTTCGTTCAAGGTAGAAAAGTCGGTAGAATGCGAATTATTATGAAAATAATTTATTGAGTGTACGATTCTTACAGATGTCGTTTAACGATAAGTTAACATAGTTTGGTTGGTATGGAGCGTGAGAATATATACGACAGCAGGTACGCAAAGTGGACTTTGGTACGCGAATGGGTCCTCTATCGAATGCCTTGCGACTTGGGGAAAGGTACATGAACGAGGAGACGCGATAATTTTCTTAAATAATAAGCGCATTAGCGGGTCTTAACACTTTTGTTTTAGCATAAATAGAAAAATAAATAATTTGATATAAATACAAGATTAAATATAGATTACGCGACTACGTGTTAATCTCTTGTCAAACAACGATCAACGGTTACTCTAGTAATTATTTGGAAACCTTAGCACGGAGAAAATAATCGTAGCGACAGATTTTTCTGTCACCTGCCAGTTCTCGGTGCTACTATCCTTTTTTCAATTTCGTCACTGAGAAGATGGAGTTTGATTGTTCTAGCTCGCGCCTCTATGGATTTTGTGGAGCATAGGAGGAATAAGCGAGATTTTGAGCGGAAGGATCGTTGGAGGATCGCCCCCAGTAACTAGGATCGTGATCATCGTGATCGTAATGGTGTTGATGCTGAGCGTGTTCGTAATAGATGACCTTAGACGGATGAGATTTTTTCAGATCCATCCAAAACTTGACAACGTTGAGGATCAAGGTGATGATAGCGATGAAGAAGAACTTGAGTTGGAAGTGCGTTGAGATCAATTGAAGTAGGAGACCGAGTTTAGCCTTGAACAGCATGATCAAACCGAGGAGTCTCTGCAACTGCTTCTTCTTTTTCTTTCCGTATTTCTTGCCACGTGCTTCCTCTGTAATCAAAGTTCCACGGTGGATTTAAATACAAATCACCGAATCCGTTCTAATCGCAGTCGTAAAGAATCGATTATATCGACAATATCGTTAGAGTAGACTGCAGACGTTTCCCTAAATTGACTTTTCTTTCTTGAATGTAAGCGAAACGAGTAATATCGTAGCGAGTATTCTGATTTGCATATTATTTCTGTTTCCAGATATTACGCGTATTTCGTACATTTTCGCGTATTTAAATTTTCATATAAATACGCGAACATTCGACGATCAGTCGTTAGCCGTAATTAGGAGTTTTCTGAAGAAAAAAAGAAAGATCTATATCAGCGAAATTTGTGCTCGAGTAACTAATTACGAGATCGATTTTTCTAGGCCTTTCTCCTTCGCGTGGGTACACGATTGACGCGTGAATCGACGCAGAAACTATGGAAACAGTTGGCTCGTTCTTTACCGCGAACTCACTCTCTTTGGTCGACTCGATGACCGCGATTCGAACCACCGCGAATCGTTGACGAGGTTAAAAGTATAAAAAGGTGCTGGAAACATGGATTTACTTGCTAATTCGCTAACCTCTACTTTCATTCACTTCTCCCTTCTACGCCGAAGCTACGTGTCGACGTTCAACGAGTACGGAGGAAAGAACATTTTGGACAAGTTACGAAAACGTAATTGGAGTAACGAATAATTTGGGATGAACGCGAGTCCAGTGACCTAGATGCTTTCGACTCTTGCGGACTGCGTAATTTTACTCTAATGGCTTGAAAAGAAAAGAGAAAAAGAAAGAAGAAAGAAAAATACGTCACGGTCCCGCCAAGAGAATACGTCATTTTAAAAAAAGCAGAACAACGATATCATACTTCCTTTAATAGCAGGAAGATTGACTTGATGTCTGTCAAATTGTTCAATTTCGTAGCCACGATTTGCTCGAAAAGACAAGGAAGATAACGAGCGGCGTACCGTTAGAGCAAATTTACCCAAGTCGCATCATTGAACGGTGTACGAACTGAGAGAAGCAATTGGTGACATATTGGATGTTGAACTTGAAGCGATCGTTGGTGACCTAAAGACACGTATTCGATACGTTTGCCAGAACAGAGCAAAGCTTGTTCTCTAACATTCCCGTGTTAACGAGCTTCTTCGTACGTTAAATATTATTCTGTGTAAATGTAATTAGTCTGGTTTGTTTAGTTTGTCGCAAAAGCTAAGAACTCGAAAGTCGGGGTACTCTGCCTGCCTGCCTGTCTGTCCTCCTTCTACTTTTCGCATGATCGTTTCAAAAGCAACCGCGACTTT
Organism: Bombus difficillimus; assembly: GCA_014737525.1. Lineage (NCBI taxonomy): Eukaryota > Metazoa > Arthropoda > Insecta > Hymenoptera > Apidae > Bombus > Bombus difficillimus. The sequence goes on along the minus strand of JACXIT010000182.1, from coordinate 651,128 downwards.
TTTCTAAGCTTCGTTCACGAAAGTGAGTCACCCGTGTTGTTCTCACGTTGCAACACCCGTTCATCGTCCGAACTCGCACGTACCGAGTCGAAGGCGCGCCAAGAAGAAATACTTGAAACGAACGATGGAAATCGGCGAACTTTGAAAATCTGCAGATACCCGAAAGGCAACGAAAAGAATCTTAAGGCGAGTTTCGATAAGACAAAGAGATTCGAGTTAAACAAGCCGGCGAATGTCGGGCGACTTTTTTTTTTTAACGGTGTTCTCGGCACAGAGGAAAGTTCACGGTTGATTTTATCATGCGCTCCACGTGCCGATCGACGCTCGATGCGCTTTGTCTATTTCTTCGTTGATCGATCGATCGATTAATTACTTTACCGCTAAAAACCATACGTCACGATTCTCACCTTGGTCACCGGCATCCGCGGTTTCCGCGATTTCCTCCGATCTTCCGGGATTTTGCACGTCGTCGATGACTTCGGCCATGAAATTGCCGGCCTGCTCGATAACCGCACTCATCGGTGTTTCGCTCTTCTTCCCGGTCACTTGCATCTCGATTTGATCGAGGTTCCTCCCTAGCCTCGTACTTAAACATCCCACGGAATTATCCTCTAACACGCAGGTCAGGAAACTTTCATCCTCCTCCTTGGTACCGATAAGTTCACCCTGAACGCAGAGAAGGAGTCCCAGGAGCAAGAATATGGACACTGTTATCCTCATGGCGAAGATGCGCAAAGATAATTTTTTCTAAAGACACTACCACTACGCGATATCACGGCTCGTTCGTTGCCTGTCTTTCACCCTTCTCCGTTCTTTTCTTTAATTCGAACTCGACCTTCCGCTTTTTATATCCTTGGACCGCGTGTCACGGGCACGAAGTGGTTGTGCAAGGTGCGTGGTCGAACATATATGAGAGTCTAACCCCTTCCTTCTGGACTTCCGCCAATCAAGTTGGTCCTGTTTCAAGTGAAAACCCGACTGGCATCCCCCCACTGCCATGGTTTTCGTGGGCACACATCGTTGAAACCGAGCCGTGATTGCCTCTTCTTAAAGAATTCCGACCACCTCGTGGGGTCGAGACGCTGCCACGAATGGAAAAGAATTTTGGCGAATGTTTGTATAACGAGGAAAACGGATTTCCAACAAGACGCCGGGCTCATCGAGTTACCGCTTTCGCTTATAAGTGGGTTCCTTAATTAATTTGTCCCGCTGTTTTTATCGTTCCACTTCGCTCGACGATTTTCTTTCCTTCGATTTTGGAGAAGTTTGTTGTTCATCGTCGGATGAATCTTAACGATGCGAACGATCAAATTTTATAGAATGAAAAATTCGAAAATTTAGAAATTTGGAAACGAAAAAGGAGAATTTAAAGACTGCGAAGTAGCGAAACTCGAAAATTCAGATTCGGTGATCGAAGACGTCGAAAATTGAAAGATCGAAGAATCAGAAAATGGACATTTTAAACTTCACAATTGGAGAATGTCAAATTCGTTAACGCAAGATGCGAAAAATTACAAAATTAGAAACCCGGCAATCGATTCTACGCAAATCGATGCACAACCGAGATCCGTTTTCTACCGGACGGGGGACGGTCGAAATTAATTTTTAATGACGCGTTAACCTTTTCCTTGTTGCAGAAAAGCGTAATGGATTTAAGATTGTACGCGTGTAACTTGGCACTCGTGTGAGTCACGTACGTGGACCGATGACAGAAATTCCACTTGAACAGCGTTGGGATGCTAATACAACCTAATTCTAGTCATTTTTATCGTTAAAGAATAAAGAGGCGCGAGAATGTAGTGAAATCGTTGCTTTCGAAACGCTAAGCAATCAAGAAGAATTAAAAACAATTAAGAATAACGAATATTTATCAGGAGTTCGTACCAAATTGCTCTACCCAACTGTTTTCACGTTTATAACGAAGTAACGTAAACGGACGTTCCTACAGCGAATCTCGTTATTTATTCAGGCTAATTAGCATAATCGTCGCGGTGTTCGCTCGTAAAGCTACATAATCGGCGTAACAAAGAAACTGTCACAGCATGTTGCCAATGATTGTCCGGATGAATCACCGTCATCTCGATCCTCTTTTAACGCGAAAGACTTTACGCTCGACGCACGAGCGTTCCGCTCCAATTTGATCGTTTACGGCAAATCCTTCAAGCGTGTTAAAAATTTAACGAAATTCGAACACAAACGTTTCAAAATTCCATCGACTCGACTCGCTTTTTTATATTTGATCGATCGATTTTCCCTTTTATTCGTTAACAATGATTTCACGTCGCATAAAGTTTCCCCTAAGCTAGTTTAACAAACACAAGTTTTGCTTTCTTTTAACAAATTTATTACTTCAAAATTCGAAAGATAAACAAAATTCGTTATTCAGGTCCAGTACCAAAGGAACGAGTATCCATTCAGTTGTTGGCTTTCGTTCGCCGGCAATTTCGTCGCGTTATCGCTGGCAACGAACGAAACGTTCGGCTGATGACCAAATTCGTTCGACAAATATTTCACTCGGGTATCGATACCGTTTTCACTTTCTGCGCGAAAGCTGCCATTTTTTCCCCCGCTTCTGTATCCATCTTCTTGATGCTCGTGCGTCGTTATCGAGTAATTAAAGCGATAGTAAAGATCGTTCGCCGTTCTCTCCAGCATTATTTGATCATCTATATTCGGCTCTTCGAGGCTTGACGAATCTGCCCTATCTTTCGCGACGTCACGAACTAAATTCGTTTCTCTCCTTTCGTTAGAAAAATCCTTCGAGCTTCGAGAGATTTCATTTGTCTCGTGAGAAAGTTCATCTGCAAAGTAATTGAGTAAATAGCAAAATGAGAAATAAAAATAGTCGAATCAAACGATGGTCATCGGACGTGTAAGAAGTAGTAGCGTTACCGGTCGAATGGTCTGCGTAATACGTTCAGATTCGTCTGTTTTCACTACGAGTTTGCACGCACTACAAGCCCTTGCTACAGCTTCTGCCAGCTTCTTTGCAATTTCCGGTCTTGCTTTCAATATTTCTCGCGCATCCTTCACTGAAATTTAACCATTAGCGTTTATTACTTTTCTCCAATATATATATATATGTATTCGAATTATCTTGGTTTATGAATATAATTTGCAGACTCACAACTTTTAATTCTTATTCTTCTTCTTCTCCTGGTGATGATAAAATCACCGTTTTTATCTGTGGCGTATCCTGTTTCGTGATACACTCCATCCGCGGTTATAAATTCATATTCTCCCGCGATAATTCCATTAGCATCTCGTGAAATGGACATGTATTTCGTTAAATGGCTTTCGTCGAATATTTATGTCTGAATCACATTCTCGCTCCGAAAAAAAAAAAAAAAAAAAAAAAAAAAAAAACGAAAACAAAAAGATGTTCAACACGATCGAAAACGACTCGAAGAACGCAGATTTAATTCGCTTCAATTTTTACGTGTTTTACGAACCTTTCCTCTCGTACCTATGTTGAAAATCAACGATGTTGAACCCAAATTCGTAAGGTCTGTTTTATTCGGCCGTTTCACCTGTCATTGCGAGATTCCAAAGAATAATGGCACAGAGAAAGCACATGATTCTGGTAACCGTTTTCTAAAACGGTTCGAGCACACTTCGATCTTTACGCAACGTTAAGGTTATACAGTTGAGAGCAAAATTTGACTAATAATAATTCGGCTAAATAAGCTACGTTTATTCTAAATACGAACCCGTAACGTTAAGACGTGCTTTGTTACAATTAATGGTACCTACAAAGGTAAAGAGATTCGTTGTTTCAAATGAAAAGAAATATAACGAGCATTTGTAGGCAAGGAATTAATTTCAAACTGTACACACTAAACAGCTGTGTACACTAAAGTCAATCCATTTTTGCTCTCAACATCTCAAATATTTTGCGAGAAAGAACGTCTTACGTGGAACAACATCTTCACGGTGTTGCAGCAACTTGGCTTGGTCGACACGTTAAACGAAGAAGAGCCCCTCGAGAATTCGACGATGATGTAACTGAGCGAGGGAAAAGATTTTCTCCGATTTATCGAACAACCTATCGAAGGGGAAGAGGAGATCGTGGAATATGGGAAAAGTCTACGAACACGTAGAAGCGTCCTCGACGCTCGCTTTCGCGCGTTTCGTATGCCTGGATAATTATACGACGATATACGGCTGTAAATCTTCTACCGACGCATCGAAGCTACATCGATTTTCTACGAATGTACAAAGCCGTAAAAGTTCTTGTCAAAGTTTCTTTGCTCGAACCACGTTTTCGTCGCGTACACCGTACGATATTTATGTTCACGTAATAACCGCGAATTTCGCGAATTTATCAACTACTTTCTGGATCGCTCGTTTCCTACGATCTTTAATCGCCTATGTTACGTACTCCTATTTCTACCGTTTTACGATTACCTCGTAAGAGATCAACGGATCCGGCTGTTTAATTTAATTAAACGAAATTAATAAGCGACGAACGAGACTGTATGCCGTTGAATGCCATCGAGATCTGTCATAAAGATCGTTAATTTATACAGTTAAGGGCGAACAACGTCGGGTATCGTGTAAACGTAAAGCGAACGTAAAGGGAAGAATTCCGTCAAAGAGAATTCGATTTTTCTTAATGACAAACACGCTCAACCAAATTAGATACGCGATCGTAGGTTCTCCTAAAAAGCCGAATGCTTTCACGTGTCGTGGCGCTGATCTAAGCTCGTACGCATACAGAGATTAATCCGGGTTCGATTCTGATTTGCCACGTATGCGTCGTGCATCGTGCATTTTGTAGTTTAGAAAACGGTATAGGACTACGATTCGTATGGCGAACTGTCGATACGGGATCGATGGCGTTGGCATACTAACTACGCGAACGGAAGGTGGGTTTCTGGCACGTATACGCACCACGAATATCGAGGCCTTGGAGAATAAATTCGACATTGACAATACTTTCGTTACGTGCCCGTAGCATCGATCTATATCCGTCTCTAACGATCGAAGCTCGTCGCGAAACAGTTTGCTCGTTTCTTAAAAAGTAGAGCGGTCTTCTGGTGCAATTTTTGCATTCAAGAATCGTGATCGTCGTTACCGTGAACGTGAGGAATTTTCTGAAACGGTAGTTACAGTAATTCGCCAAAGTACCTCGACAATTATATTTGAAGCTTTTCATCGATACACTTTGGATTTCGTACGGGATATTTACAAATTTCACTAGCGTTACGATGACACCCGACGCTCGTCACGATTATGTCGGTAAAGTTTGAAAGAAATCCGAAGATGTACATAGAACCTACGAGATACGCGGACCAAGTATATCGTATCTCGGAGAAATCACAAAAATATCGAAACGCTTAATTATCCATTACACTGATAATTCGTTACACGCGCATTTAAAGACGAACGTTCGTGTCGTATACCAATTTTTTACCAAATAGCTCGTAGCAAATGTCTTTTAACCTCTTTGTAGATTTCTCTGATCGGTTTCAAATTTCAACGACATAATCGCGACAAGCCTGTCTCGTTGCAGCGTCGATGAAATTTTATCCGAGAAAAACGACAGAAAACTGCGCTGTAATCCCGAAGACGACGTCTGGTCATCGGCACTCGATGTTCGACATCTAACCCCCGAAATCGAAATCGATCGGTATCGTTTAAATTTCAATTTCGACGTTGAATTTAACGGCAGAGAAAAGGGAAACCGCTGGTCGGAGCTGATCGCTTGAGAATCTGGACCAAAATGCCGTTACCAGCTCGAAGTAGGTCACTCGGAATATCTCGTTGTTGGTCATTGTGCCGGACGTTCTTTCGAGACCCAAAATTTAATTTTAATTTTATATAGAATCCAGTATCTTTTCGTCGTGCGAAAAATCGTGTATACTCTTGATTTGAACCGTATATTTGAAATATCGCGACATTTTGTCGCGATCATTACGTATCACGGATACACGACTCGATCGGAACAGCAATTATTCTAAGTACGATTATTCGATGAAGCGATCGAAGCTATTCCATTTTAAAGGTGCCGTTTCATTCGTCGTCCCCACCAGCCTTTGTCGTCGTCTTCCAGTTCGTGATAAGTGTGATAATAGTGATCGTGATATTCAGGTTTATGGATCAGCACCACTTCCGATTTCTGCGAATTCCTCAGCGCGTTGTACAACATTATCGCCAATGCGATTTTCCCTATGAAGATGCTTCGAAGCAAATTGATCTTGAGGGAGGCGAGGGTGGCTGGTAACGTTGCTAACTAAAATGCAAATTCGCGTTAGAAGTAGCGGGTTTCTAAATTCATTTATCGGTAATATATAGACTGCGAATATTTATGCATTTATGGGAAATACAAAAGTGTAGAAATATACAAAGTGGGGAAAAGAGGGGTACAACGGAACGAATAGATAAAATAAAACAGCAATGTTTACTCTTCGATAAGAGACAGCCTGTATTTCGACGTTTCACCTTGTTCTTTATCTCGCGTTGAAGCATAAGAATTGAATGTTTCGTTAAATTACTTCACCTGGGGCAAAAGAGAATACTAGCGTGGGATAAAACCTAACGCCCACGTACCCCTATAGGAAAGAGTGAAAATGTCTCTTATTATATCGCGGAATAAAATTGTACGATAGTAGTGCATTATACCCCGCCATTCCGTTATTGCATAAAAATTTGCAGGCTAGTGATACTTATAGGATGTTAATTTAAACCTGCCAGATCAGAGGAGCCATCATCATCGTCATTCCAATTCGTTTTAGAATACCGTTCTTAAATTTGAATCTTCCTGTATCTCGTTGCTCTACATCGTTCCCTTCAAAAGAAATTGCAACGAATCGCGTGATTCGTACACGTACAGTATCGAACGCTGATCTTAGAAACGTTTTACTTACTTTCGAACAGCGACGACAGGCTCAGAGTAACGTTTGCTTCGTCATTCGCGATATACAGCGTAATTCCCTGAGAAACGTCAACCCTCAAAGTGTCGTTTAGCTGCTTCGCGATAACTTCGGCCCGGGCCAAAGTTTGAAAGAGAATTACGATGCACAAGCACGAAAAGACAGCGTCCACTCTATTCATGGCTGCGTTGCGTCGCGTCGTCGCTTAGAGAGTTAATTCTTAAATAGTAATATAATCTATTAGCTTCCTTTTAACCGCCTTTCTAATCGTCGCTTAATTATTCATTCTTCTTACGTTCGTTACCTTTCCTTCTATCATTCTTCCGATATCGATCGTTACGGGGAGTAAGGAATCTTGTCGCGAATCACCGTTTACCGGATTTCCGTGTAACATATAACGTTGCGCATTACTTCCGGTCCCGGATGCAAGCCGACTCGGCTGTCAGAACGATCTCGAAATTCGTCAGATTTTACAATCGCGCGATCAAATTATCTCTCGGGCTGTCGAGCTTCTCGCGCGCTTAAAAGATCAACGATCGTTTTTACGTGTTTGTACTTTAATTCGTTTCATAACCGACGAGTAGAACGCGTGGTGCTTGTATTCGATCGGTGATGAGACTGCTAAGGAATCGTAGCAAACGGAGAGCAGACAATTTCCTTTTTGCCGTCTGCTTACCCCACTGAAACTAGGAAACTGGGTCTCTGCAGTCCGCTGCCGCGATTCGTGTCATAGAAGGTGTACTATACACGCGGTTGGTCACGGACGCGTGCGAGTTTAGCAGACCTTGAAACGCGGAAAATTCAACTTTGCTTCTAGATCGCTAAAAGTCGAGACGTTCGACGCTTTTCTCGTTCTCATCGAATAATCGAGCATTTCGACGGATCCGTGGCTACGATTTCTTCGGTGTCAGAAAATTCATCGGTCGAACAGCTTAATTTCGAAGTACAAAGAGAAATTTGCTTGCTAAGAAAGAGTTTAATAAATACATTCTACGATGATACATACACTTTGAATAAATAGGAGGAGAGACGCAGTTTCTTTACAAAATAAATTAACATTATCGCTAGTTTGAGGTAAACGCGAGGTTGCTCCTTAAACGTACGAGTTTGCAATTTTGGTTTTCCAGGTTGGTCGATTGAACGACACGAGTTACCAGTCTTATCTCAGAATACTTGAACAAAACTTTGGTACACGAGAATTGTGCTGCGGTTCGCTGTATCGTCGATGCCTGCTTGACAACCGCAACGTGCTTACTCTATTTTCCCAGCACTGGTCGAGGTCGTTAGGTAAGGAACGTAATAGGTCCGATAGCCTAGTTTCGATCGCGGCGATCGAAGAAACAGTTTCCCAGAGAAAGATATCGTCGAGGAATTCATCGTCATCCTCTGTAGTAGTAATGTTCTCCCGCGTTTTCTGGTCCGCTTGCCGACATCCATCCGCTGTATGCTTGATTGTGAGCTGTCGGCAGACTGTTGTGAACGTGCACGTGGATCGGTTGAGCAAACTGCGCATTGTGCTGCCCACCAGACGTAAACTTGGCTATTATCGTGCTGAGTTTTAGTATCAATAGTATGGCACCTGTAACCAAGCCCGTACTCAGATTGCGTTATAACGAAAGAATTACGATGCGCGAATTATAAGTAGGAAAAGCGTTGCTATTGAATTCTAGATGTTTGATGGATTTCGAATAGCATCTATCGATAAATGGGCCGTCGATGTCTCCTGATTCGGTATGCACGTAGAGTACACTATCATAGCCGAACCGTTATCCCTACGTACATACGTACCAATGACTATAGAGTAATTTTCGCTTACCAACGAGCAATCCCTTCAGCGAGATCAGAGTTAAAACGGTTAGCATTGTCATCATCGCTCCCATTTTGTACATCATCGGCATTAACATAAATTGGATTCGCTTCTGGCCAAACGTTCGAGCTTGTCCGCTTGCTTTTCATAAACATTTAATAACCAATAATTAGTCGTTCGTTTTCGCGAACGATAATATCTCGAAACGTCGACTTTACGCTTACCTCGAATCTTCTTCCTTCCACCGACGAACAGATCGTCGAGGAATCTTCTCAGCTCCTGGATATCGGGATCCACGGTCGTGTCCTTGGAAATCGGCAGCAGTTTGGTGACTTTGGCGCGTCCAGCTTCGTGCTGGTAACCCGCAGCGACACCAACACTCTGGACGTCCGACAGGATTGCACTTTTTGGAAAAGTAGTGGCGAGCAACGCGCACGCCAGCGTCCAACCAATCGGCCGCATTATCGAACCGGTTACGATCACGTGGTTCTCTTCATCGACACCGGGGCTCCGCGCTAGGCAAAGAATTTCCCTGTCTGCGATCGTTACTCGATCCTCGATCGTCAGATGCGAGTAGGAACCACGAATTACAACGTGTTAATCGTGCTCGGACGAACCGTCGTATGATTCGGTCGAACGGCCACGACGGCGTTCGCACCACAAAAGAGGATCGGCCTACGTGTGCGCGGTGGATCTGCGCACTACCTCGACTGTCGATTTCGTGGACGCGCCGCGGTTGAAACACTTTTCGAGAACGCTATTAGAACGTGCCGCGAGCTTCGCCGGCGTATTCAGCGCGATCGTAGTTTCGTTGCATTTGCCAGGCTTCGATTTTTCATGGTTCTACCCACCGATCCCGTGTCGCCCTTCTCCTTTCTCGCGATGCTCGTTGGAAGATCTTGGAAAAGGGGACGTACTAGGAAGAACAGCATTGTCGTCACTTTCTGACAAATATTTAAATACGAAAGACAAACGTTATCTCTGTTATCTCTGTTTCGAAAAAGAAAATGGAATCGATCGATCGGGACAAAACGTAAGATCTCGCTATTCTAGGGTCCCTTCGCGAGTCGTCTGGAATCTTTCCCGCATCCAACGTACATCATGTCCCACTTTCATGGTCGGTGTCCCGCGATCATCCGTACATTGCTCGCCTCGCATGGAACTGCTCGACCGTGGAATCCCATAGCCGAGGGGATCGCCGCGTCAGCGACACCGTACGTTGATTATTGTTCGAGTGCGGAGAAAAAGACTCTCTTTTCCTTATAACCGTCGAAGGAATACGAAACGAAGGAGGCAGTAACTATAGAACGCCTTTGTCCATTAGGCTTTCAATGGCTTTCACGGCACTGCTAATTTAATGCAGTCAAGCAGCTGTTTCTGCAGCGAAGAAGGTAATAAACGTGGTCTGCAATTTCGAAGAAATTACGAACTATAATAACATTCCCGACGAAGCAACCAATGGGTACAAACGGATCCTGTGGAAGGTCCTGTGGATGCTTCGATGGGTCGATATCGATCCGTACGCATCTTTTTTCCGATTGCCTAGATACGCGATTCTTTATTTGTAAAATTAAATATGAAATTAAGTAACATTTGCTTTCGCGCGCGCATCTTGGAGACATCCGAGTATCTCTGATACCTGAAACCTAGGACGGTGCGAAAATGCGGATCGAGATAGACGCAATATGGTACCAACGATGCACTCTTTTAGTTTTCACGCGTTTGGACGAAATATAGAAAGAATGGAAGAAAGCGGTAGATCGTCATTGCTTAAAGCGAGAAGAAGTTTCTAACGAGAAAGAAGGCGATTGTAAAGATAGTTAACCACGGAGAAATTTATTGGCAACCCGGTAGACGTATTACGCGCTACGCGCCGACGTAAAATCTCGCGAATAATCGGGTGACATAACACGGAGGTGGGAAGCGTGAAACATTCCGCAGAGAAAATGGTAAAAGTAAAGGAGCGAAAGCAGCGATTTGCATGATACGGCAAGGCGGACGCGGTTATTGCTAGTAAAATCAGAGTCAACGGCGGTTGTGAGTACACCTTAAGAACGAAGATGGCATTGGACGGATAAAAGGAAGAAAAGCGGTACAGGTTTACCGCATCGGCTTTGCGAGGTGAATCCGAATTCTTTATGGAAGGAAAGAGAGGAGCGTAAGCCGAAGAAGGAAACAGCGGAGGCCATGTTGGAAAATAATGCGCGTCGTAAAAATCCTTTACCCTCCCGTATCCTGTTGCCGGGTACTCCTCTTTCTCCCTGCCGTCTCATCTAGTCTCGATTCGCGCTCAAGGACTAAAAATCCAACCCCTTGCACCAGAACCAGAAAGGCCGTATTAAAGATGTACTTGAAACCCGGCTTCGACCGTATTCAAGCTGTATCCTCCGGTCTCTTCGCGACGACTTCTTCTTCCCTCGCCGTCTTTTTGCTCCCCTCTCTTGCAACGTTTGCCCGCTCGAACGTTGTGCTCGATCGCGGCGAACTTTTAAAAGCTGGCCTCGGTGCGGGTATTTTAAGAATACGATAAGGATAAAAGAAACTGATAAATGACTCTTTTTTATCAGCGTAGAACGTTCTTCGCTTCCAAGAAGCAAGTTTTTTTTTTCGAAGAGAGCTCGTCCGATAAGCCGACTGTCGCTCAATTTCCCTTTCCCATCGAAAGTACGGTCTTTTATCGTTCGGCAAAGCAACGACGAAATATCAGATTCTATGATATTTCGCGGGAGAATGTGGATTCTCCGTGTCGATAATCGATTCGAATTCCGTTCTTGTCTGTTCTCCGCGGAGAACTAGCCGACTATCTATCTTTTCTCCGTTTAACGCGCGACGATCTACGATTCTGTTAGTTCAACAGAAATGGCGGAAATGGCAGGAAACGAGGGACGAGAGGTCGAGAATAGAATCGTAAGAGGCTTCGGCGTTATTTTCCAAGCACCACTGCCTCAAGGTTGAATGGCTCATTACCGTTCGGCCGCAAGAAGAAACAGAGCTGGACACATTAGCGGTCGGCAACCGGTATAAGCGACTCGTTGCTTCAGCAACGCTGGATGTTGAGCCATAAAAGAGAAGCCGATGTTATCCTTACGATAGAGTTTTTAACGGCCATTCACGATAGGATTCTATCTATTAGCTAGAAAACGTTGCACAAAACGCGCGCAATTTCCTGAAAACCTGAAAATGTTCTGCTCGCGAAGGAGGACGCCGGCAGAGTCGTTTAATGGAATGATTCTGCGAATCTCCGCTGCCGATGGAATCGTAAGAAACGTAAAGGTAAATGCATCTACACCCGTTAGACCGCGAACTCGATTCGCTCGTAGAGGGGCAGCATAAAAATGGAAATTCCCGGCTGTTGCCTATTCACACAGTCTCGTGAATGCCCGCGTCTCGTTGGTCGAGCCTGTACGTACACTCTCACGAGCATCTTCCTCCGCTGCGTCCCGGACGACGCTATATGTATTACCATACCTCCGCCATGGTTGACCATAGACCGGCTCACAAGTGGCCGAGACATTCGCCTCTCGACCGCGACCATGAGAGCACTCAACTCGCGACGCCTACAGCCAACAAGGACCTTCCATCTCTTCCCTCGATCTTTCCTCTGTCTGCTGTTTCTCCTGTTCGTTCTTCGCGTTGGCCAACCACGCAGTGTACCGCACGATGAACAGAACCAGGCTCGACCAGTTGCCAAACTTAGGACGGGCGCGAAGAAAGGCGACTTTGGTGAAATAAATTCGATGGTGATCGACGGGGTCAAGTACGAAGAATCGGAGAAGGACATGGAAGAAATATATAAGTCGCTGATCGTAAAATGTGATCCTCGAGGACATGATTCCGAGGTAGTGTCCGAAGGAGGAGAGTCCAGGAAGAAAAGAGAGAATCAGAAGACGAAGAAAGTGGTGGACGTGGTTGGAGCGAGTGACGAGGGTAACAGCGAGGCGTTAAAACAGGAAAACGAGGAAGCTGGTGTGGTGAAAAAGCGTAGAAGGAACGACGTTGCTTTGGTCGGTAAATCCGAGGTTCGAGAGAGCGAAGGGATTCCAGTTGGACAGATCGGAGAAGCCACGGACGAGGGAATCAGGAGATTCGATTCGCAAGTGGATGCCGATGGTGTCGCGCCCGGACCGATCGACGCCCGTCAGAATAACGAGGAATACAAAGGCACTGTGAAAGCGATCGAGCCTAAAGAATCGGAGATATCCAATGCCGAAGAGAGTCGCGTCCAGGATGATGAAAAATCGAAACAAGCGCTTCCCAATTACTTTCGAAAATCGGGAAAGCTCGAGGACGACGATAGCGCAAACGAGGAGGAATACGCGTCGTCGGACGAAAGTGCAGACTCCGAAAAACGGGAAGAGTTGTTCGCGAATAGAAAATACAGATCTTTCGTCGAGCCTCGAGGTAAATCGAAACGTAAGAGTTCCACCGTTTACTTGAACGCGGAGGAGAAGAAGATATCCGATGGGGAACAGCAATCGATCGTCGACGGACAGATAAAGAAGTTAATATCGATTCGCGACGACGCGTTGGACGCTCAGAAGACCGACAAGATAGACGAGGCCAAAGTCTTAAATTCGAAACGGCAGGTTGGGACGGACGAGTGGCTTGCCTTTAACGAGGAGACGGTTCGGAACGCCAACGAGGTAAAACATACACTAAACTAACAGACGCTAAACGATCGGCGAAGGTGTATAGCTTTCTTAAACGGTGGAAAGCTCGGGCAATTTGTTTGCGAAGCCGGATCGAGGATAGCGCGTTCGTACGACGTTTGAGAAAGCGGACGATCGAAGTTGTTCCGGAAATTCCTAGATTCACGAAGACGCGATACGAACGAGCTTCGCTTAACCGAGATTCAGTCGCGAATAATCAGACGCGCCGAACTATCGGTAGCTAAGTAGAGGGCGACGATCCTTCGTCGTTAACTTGACACGGTGCGTTCGACGGCTTAGTGTCTTAAATTGTACGCGGATGTTCGTTCGGCCGCTCGTGATGGACAAACCAAACTCCGATCGATATAAACGTGTTTGACGTGTTTCAGGGTAACAAGCAAAAATCGGGCAGAGTCGAGGATCTTCATCGGGTCAGGCTTCTCACCCCGGACGTCGCTGTTTACAACATCCTGCAGGACGCTCTGGAATCCTATCCCAACGACGAAACGCTGGTCTCTTACATCGATCCGAAAAACGACACTCTGAAGGAATTGCTCACTTTCGATCAGTTGACTATTCTCCAGATGGCCGAGAAATTTTTACCTCAAGCCTTGCGCCGAGAATATTCCGACAAGATGTTTTCGTGCGTCAGAAGATTCGAATATTTTAGTTGCGTCAAGTACTTTGCGTGGCCTTTGATCAAACAATACTTCCCAGCGTTGCCCGCTTTTCCAGATTACCAATGTTGGTATCCGATCGCCGATCTGTCTCCGCAGTATCCGATTTTCCCCTTCCCCGGTTTCTCGGAAGACATCGGCGAGCTGCCGGAAGTGGTGGACGCCGATGGTACCAGAACGAGGAAGCCCAGACCAGAGGCGCTCATCATCCAGGTTCTTCAAAATACGCTAAAGGAACAGCCACGTATATCCACATCGCCGTCTTTTCTGGATCAATCGATGGATACGTATATAACTCTGATACCCGAGGATCAATTATTAACCATCAACATGGCCGAGCAATTGATCCCAATCTCCTATCGGCCAGAATTTGTTCAGAAGACTGTCAGATGCATGAAGGAGCACAACTATCTCTCTTGTTTCAAATACTCAGCCTGGCCCACGGTCAAACGTTTCATTCCGACTCTTCCGGACATTTTCAATCTCTTGCCGGAGTTTCAGGCCGCAGGACTGTCGTCGGACGTTGGTAGCTACGTTCCACAGCTGTCCGCCTATTCCAATCTCAACTTCTACGTGCCGGTCGGAGCAACTACCGTTCCAAAGGATACCGAGGCATCGGCTTATTCGTCGCTAAAGAATCGAGGAACTTTGTTACGATCTTCCGACCAGTTGGAGACCGAGATCTTGGAGATCCTACGGAAGGTCTATCTTACGAAATCCTACGAGCAGGCCAGAGAGATACCGTCGTTTATCTTAACGGGAAACGCCGTGAGATTCGTTACGTTTACCAAGAGGCAAATCGAAATTCTACACCTGACGGAATCTCTCATCCCGCCATCTGCTCGCTCGACCTTCATCGCCGAGTTTCTTTCCTACCTTCAGAAGAGCAACGATTTCATCGACGCCGCCAGATACGTAATATGGCCAACGATCGCAAAGTACCAGACGACTTTAGCCGAATTCCCGCAATCCGACGTTCCCGATCGCGTAAACGAGCGTGCTGATCCGCAAGGATCTTCGGAGATCGTGGAAAGCTCGATAAATCCCGGGGTTCTGATACAAGAACGAGTCGTGTCGAACGTGGAAAGAGAAGAAGCGGCGGGTGTCTTCTTCAGAGACAAGGAATCGCGAAACAGAGTACCTAACGTACCGGTAATCAGCGTATCAGGCACTAGATTTGTCCCAATATTCTCCGAGCTTCCAGAGTCTGTGATTTATAACATTCTCCGATCGGTACAACTGCAATCCATCAAATCCACTTCAGCAACGTCCAGTTTCACGACCAAAAACCAGCAATTCCTCGACTTGCTTACCACGCAACAGGCGAATATCATTGGTATCGTGGATACTTTGCTTCCAGACAACGTACGACCCGATTTTGTCAACGCGATGCTCTCCTGCTTACGCACCGAAAACTTTCTCATATGCACCAGGGACGTAGCTTGGCCAACGCTGTCGCTCTATTTTCCCTGGTTGCCTAATTTCCCGGATTTTGGAATCGTAAGCAGCGTACGACCAAGTAATTTGTCCAGTGCCGTCTCTAATTCCACGTTAACGGAATCTAGCTCTAGTTCCGATGCTCCAGCCCTTTCGGAGACCGACGTGAAGACAGGACAGCACGGGGACACCACAGTGACCATAACCGACACCAGATTCTTTCCAATTTACAACGAATTGCCAGAGACCATCATATCCAACATCCTGAAAGCTGTTCAATTTTCTATTCCTAATTTAGCTGGTTCGCCAGCTCCGGTAAGAACGCGAGAGTTCTCGCCGCGTCTGTCGGAGCATCAGATTAATATTATAAATATCGCGGAGAATTTGTTGCCGATTCCGACGAGGCCCGAATATATCGAGAATATCAAGCCATGCATCGAGAGACGAAACTTCTTGGAATGTAGCAGAGACGTAACTTGGCCAACGATCGCCAAGTTTTATCCATGGCTGCCTAGCTTCCCGAATTTCGGTACTCTTCAGAATCTGCCCGACGATTCGAGTTCCAGTTCCATCAACTTTCAGGTCGTCCTGTCGGAGAAATCTTCCGGCCCTGCGGTCCAGCCATCTCAAGCTGGTTTGATCAAAGAAGCAGAACTTTTAGAGCAAGCCGAGGAAAAGATAGAGAACATCTTATCCGACATTTTGAGCAAGAGTCCGGAATTGGAGCGATCGTATTTAAATCTAACCGATTCTGTTGCTTCCAGTCTGAACAAGAGACAGATAAATATCATCAGATTGGTGGAAAGAGGAATACCAGACACGGCTAGACGATCTTACGTCACGCGAATGCAAAATTGCATAACGGGTTACAATTTTCTAGCTTGCACGAATAACGTCATCTGGCCGATTCTCAAACAGTACAGTTTCTCGTTGCCTGACTTTTTCAGCATCAGCGATTTGTTTTCTCAGTTCCCCGGCATCGTACAGATCCCCGGCCTGCCAGACTTTGACTCCATCGCCAGTAATATTCCAGGTATTTCTCAACTACCAGGGATCTTACAGATCCCCGGAATTTCCCAGCTGTCAACCGAGTTTCCCACGTTGTCGACGCAGCCTGGCGAACTCGCGGCACGATCGGACGCGGAAAATTCGCAAAGTAATTCGCGCGCGGAAGCCCAGCAGGGCAAATCGAAAGGAGACCCAACGATCACGCCGTCAGTAGGTGAATCTATCGTTGATCGATATTTGTCGAAACTATCGGAATTATCTCTAATTCTTTCTATCTTTACAGACAATGACGGAGCCGTCCCAGGATACGCAAACCAACCGCCAGGCATCCTCATAGACATCTCCGGCGAGAAGGTCGATTTACCCGATACTGGTAGAAGAGCGGCAACTATCGATTCAAAATCGTCGGAAGATGTTAAAAGTAGACAACGTAGGAGCACCATAGACGCCCTCGACCCTTATCACGATAACGAAGAAACGGACACAGCGGACAGCTTGTCGTATTCGAAATCGTCGACCCTGGCGTTGCCAAACATCACGGAATCCGAGTACCTTCGGTTATTGATCAGAGTGAAGGAGAATCTGAGATTTTCCAACGCGAGTCCCTCTAAATCGGAACAGTATCTCGTCGACCAGTTGAACTCGACGATGAGAAATTCTTTGACCGCCGACCAGTACGAGATCTTAAAGATTATCCAAGACTTGGAAGATCGACCGTCGAACAAAGGAATTACGCAGCAGGTTATACAGTGTCTACTGAGTCTCAGCTTCATACGATGCCTGGGTATCTTCGTTTGGCCGCTCGTCGTCAGTAATCTGCCTTCTCTTCCGGGTCTTCCGTCCCTACCAAGTTTCGGTATCTTGGGGCGTTACTTGGACACGGACAGCCAGGTGCGCAATTTCTTCGGCATGTCGACGACCGATTTCGAGCAGAGGCTGCTGGAAAGGAAGGAATCGATCGAGAGCTTCTTGCTCGACTGGTACAGGAAACTGGCGGAGGACAAGTTTCAAACGGACGTAGGATATCTCAAGATCAAGGGCTATGGGAACAACCAGCTGGGAATTAGCTTCTCCGGATTCAGAGAAGGCAGAGCAGCGAAACTCAAGGATAACAAGAATCTTCCTAGTATATTGACGATCATAAGCGACATAATGGAGGAAGTTTTGGACCAACGACCCGAAGGTGACAGAGCGAAGAAGGACAAGGAGAAAAGGGAAAGAAGCATAGAAGGCTCGAGGGAAACTGATATTCAGTTCTTGAAGAACAGCGAGGAGGAGATCGTTGATATTAAGAGATCCATAGACGACGATGAGATTATCACGCTGTTTCTCGACAGGATCAGACCGAACGATTCGGAGATAGAGAACGACGATACCGGGTATACGTCGGATGACGCGTACGATGCTTTCGGAGTTCTCTTTGGGACGAAACTGCACGACAAACTTGCCGGCGAAATAGAATCTCTCGATGCCGAGTTTAAAATGGAGAAAGAAGCGAACGATCCGATAGAGCCGATAAGGGAAGTGGACATCGTGTCTTTGGAGTCTGGAAAAGATTCCGACGAGTTGAAAGTTCTACCGACGAAGGGCCAAGTGGCGTACGATTTCGAGAAAGAGTCGTCGCGGGACCAAGAAGAAAGACAAAGGCAGAAACGAGCTAAGAACTTTTTCAAATCCTTTTTAGAGAAATATTCGGACAGAGCGATTCGGTCCGAGGGCGACTCCAACGCGGAAAGTTTCGATAACGTCGGAGATAATAAAATCATCGAGGAATATGAGAAAGACGCGAAATCCACTTTGGTCGTTAAACTGCCACGTTTACACGAGGAAGTGGTGTCGAGAAAGGTGACCAATTCGGTGATTCACATGGGCAAAGCTTTCAAGACGAAGATGACGCAGATGATGCCAGGATTCGGACTGGTCCTGTCGTTTTTGCTTCAAATGGCGCTGGCTCACGCGCGTGCGACCGCGTCGATGGCTGGAATGATCAGCAACATGGCGCTCGGAACGGCTATGTTCGGAATGATTCGAGATTCTTTCTTTGGATCGGGCGGTCATCCAAAAATTAAGTACGTTTACGACAACGATAAGAACGGGCCGGGAATCTCTTGGCCTGCTCGATACGAATCCGGTTCTCGTTACTACGGACAGCCATCGTTATAGATAACTAATTAACTACGAGCGTTATTGGTATATTATATCGGATAGCGGAGCGATGAAATTTCACGCGATATTCGTCGGATATTCTCTTACACGCGTAGCGACTTTGATAGATGTAGCGATAAGAGTAAGCGACGTTCGAGGATTCCGGATTTCTTGGGAACAGGGGTCGCGAATTGTCCGGAGTCGGGGTGCATAGGCTAGCCTACGAGCCAGTTTTAAATAATTAAGAGGGTTCTACGGTTACTGATTACGATTACGCTATGGTAGAATTGTAGTTGACGCACGGCGCTTGATCTACTAAGGGTTAAGACGTATCGGCTTAGTCGAGTTGGTCGAGGGTTCGTCGTTCGTTTACCTTAATGAAATAACAACTGACGAACAACAATGAACGTTGTATTGGGCTAGCTTTAATTTTCTTCCGTAACGCGGTTGACGACCGATCCGATCGTCGGCGCTCTTGCTCGGTCTTCCTACGAAACGAATACATATTTACATAGACATTTTTAACAGCACGGACTGCAGAGACTCGATCTTAGTTAGGAACAAATGAATCGATACGTTTCGGCGAGTTTATTTTAAATAAAATTCGTATCAGCTCTTGTTCGTTCGTGGAGGGTTTAATGGTGAAGGGTAACACAATATCTTGATTGCGCTGTTCTCTTATCGATCTCCGTATATATAATCGAATTGCGCTCGATAACTAAGGACAACACGTAGGTGGTACACGTATATTGTAAAGGCCTAAATAGCTGCTAAGACTGCCAGCGATTCTCGCTAGTTTCTCGCAATATCTACCTTTACGAAGAATAAAAAAAAAAAAAAAAAAATAAAAAAGCGCTTGAGAATCCACCCATCCTGGTTTCCTTCCTACAAACACCTCTGACTTTGCTACCGCTTTTTATCGATCCTTCTGTTGCCGGCGCTAATTTTTCAAGATAAGGATCGCGGGATGCGCGCGAGTAACGTAATTGCTCCTGTCTCGAGCGCCTCGCTTCTTGCGCGTAAAAAAAAAAAAAGAAAAATAAAATTAAAACGAGCTACACCAACAGACATATATCGAGATTAAGAAGATGGATATTTGATTGTACGGCTTATCGCAACCGCGAGCAACGACGGACGTTGGCTGCAATTTCAAGCACTCGGAGGAACACGATCCGTACGGTCAAGGTTCGCACGAATACGACTTTACCTTGTTTATTTATTTGCCATCGTACATCGACTACTTTATTTTTTTTCTCTTCTTTTTTTACGCTTTAAAGATTAAAAATCCTACCGGATGTTATATTTTAAATTAATCGTACTATAGACGGAACGGGGGGAAGAATCGTGCATCGAACCTTTGGAAAGTCTCGACATACGCTACGAGAAGAATGCTTTTACGTTGCATTTACGACGGTATTTTTTTACAAAGATAGGTGCTCGCGATCGATCATTATACTATTTATTTCGAAACATATATTACAGGAATACATATGTCGTTTTAGGCAAAAATATGAGTAAAATATATCGTCGGAAATACGTGTACGTAATTGCATACTTGTCACTGTATATGTAACGGCTAGGTCGAACGTTGATTTCCTAAGAAATTACGCACGTTTATTACGATATAGAAATTTCGCAGGCATAAACTCGTTAGGTTCTCGATAAACGTAAATTAAAGCGATACTTATGCGACGTGTTAATCTGTTAGGCGTCACGCCAGCAGAAGGGGCAGCACAGAAGGTATTTCTTCTTTTTCCTCCGACAGGGTGTGATTTTCATCCGTCGCTTCCACGGAGAAAGGTAGCTCGTTTAAATAAAACCTACAAGAAATTTACAAACGCTTACGTTCGCTTATATCGAGACGTTCAAACTCCAGGTATTTACCATTCGTTCGCACGATCGCAGTCGACGTGTTCCTCGTCGCTGCACACGCGTTCTCTCTGATCGAACAAAGTATTGTTTGGACAAATTACGGGGAAACCTTTGCCGAAATCGTCACAGGCATGGAAAACTCGACAATCGTAGTCCAGGTCTGCGTACAAACCAACCGGTTTACCCTCGCAGGAAAATCGGAAAGTCAGATTATCGAAAACATCGTAGAAATCGCTCGTTTCTTCGGACAGATCCTCGTAAGTCTCTAAGCGATGTCGATCCTAGTGAGAAGAAATATCTTTTCATTTTCTTCTTTTTTTCTCTCTCAAATTTTAATTCGTCATACGAAAGAAGAATTTAAAACGTACAATGTAACCTAGAGTTGGTAAAGCAACGATGACGACCAACAGCCCTGTAAAACAGAAATTCCTTTCGCAAAGGAAAATTCGTTTTTCAAAGAAATTGAAGATATATTTTACTTACGAGTCCATAGCAGAAGCTTCGAGATAAATATAATCGAAGAACGCATGTTTTTCCAAATTTCCGAAAGAATTTCAGGTAAATGGTTTTTTGTGGTATTCGTCGCGAGTCACGATCTCTGTGCGTGCGATTCGACGATACTCGGCTGATGCGGTAGCTGTCTTTACTGGCACTCCTGGTTCTTGAACCGTGCTATTCAGACAACTTATCGACCTTAATGAGCGAGTAATTTCTCGAAGAGCGTAACGCTGTTTCTCGTTATGCTTTAAACGCTCGCTAACCGGGATATCCGGTTATTATTTGACGAACTTTTACAAACTGCCAACTAATCGAATCTATGTACGTTCAAAAAGTTAAAGACATCTCGGTTACGAGATCCACGTCCGTCGGTGAAAATAGATTCAACTGGATTGCTCTATTTGCGAAAACGATATACGGTAATGCGCTTAATTCAACGTTAATTCGACGTTACACGGTTCGAAAGTTTTTCGTCGCTCTTATCCTCGTCGTTGAACGTATCTATAACATCGATTGAAAATCTCTGTACGATTAATTTTACGTACCGATAGATGTCGTTGGCTCGTAAAGAAGTCGTTGTTCTAAGCGACTTTCACCCGCGTCGGCCAATCGCGGCCATCGTTCTCCACTTTCTTCCATCTTAAACGCGGCTTTCCTCCAACGGCTCCTTCTTCTCTGACGTATACGTATATACGTAAACAGAAAGCCACGGAGAAAAACGATTCGGAGTATTATTTTCTAAGCTAAGAGTTTTAAGTTGAGAAATTTGTCTAAAGCGTTCGATCGTAATTACGATAAGAAGAGAGAATATCGAACAGGCGTATCGAGAAACGGGCTTCGATACGGCCCTGAGAGGCAACGAACCAATGAAGCGCAACCTTAGCGTCCTTGTCTCGTGGAAATGTTCTGGGTTTAGAGTCAGAGAGCCGCGTGTCCACGAAAGGACAGCGCGTATCGACTGTCTACGAGGGAGGCCTCGCTTCTCGAGCCGCCTTTCTCTTTAGCTTCGAGCCACGGGCTCAGTTTTCACGGCAGCCTCGTCCAGGAACTACTCGCAGAATGTCCGGAAGACAGAAACGTGGTGAAACGTTAACGTGATTTTCTTCTTCTCCTTTGCGTACTGATTTCGCGCGCGTTCAAACGGATCGAATGATAAACTGGTCGAGCGACGAATATGTGACTCGAAGACGACGACTGTCATCGTGCTTTCTGAACGTGCTGTCCGTACGCGAACCGCGATACAAGGTACTTTATCTTCGATACGAACACGATTTCCGAAGGTTGTACATGTAATTAACGTTTTAATTGAAACTCTCCATACGAAATCGAAGAAAAACGCGATGGTATTTGATATCGCGGTTCCACGTGCGCTTGTACGTCATCTGCCAACTGCGGCGAGTTCAACGCGCGAATAGAGATACGGGTTACCGGTTATTACGCCAGTGATCGCAGCTTTTCCGTAATTATACATTTCCTTTCGGCGATAAGATTCCGATTTCTCCTCGCCCATCCATGTCAACGAGTGGTTCTCCCGATATCAGCTACCGTTCGTGGCATTGACGACAGCTTCTATCGGAAACCTATTTCGAGTTTCGAAAGAGATGGAATTTTTTCTAACGCTATCCGTCGCTATAAGTCTGGCTTTGCAAGGACAGCTGGTTCAACGAAAATACCCTTGAAAGTAGTCGACGCGGAAAGGAAAAAACGAAAAGTTCCGTGTGACGTCGTCTCTCGCCACCCTCCTCCCTGTTGCGAAAACGAGGAACGCGAAAACGAGAAACGCGAAAACGAGGAACGCGAAAACGAGAAACGCGAAAACGAGGAACGAGTCGAAAAGAAACACCGACGATATTAAAAATTGTTCTAGAGATTTCGAGTTTTCCCCTGCCACGCTGTCGTAACAACGTTAATTGGGCGCAGAAAGTAGAGCGTGGTTTTTTGTGTTTTCTTCGCGCGTGAATTATTCCTTCCGAGACGGAGGTACTGAAACGTTTCTTCTCACGAGCTTAGATCTCTTCTCGATTATTCGCGCATCCACTTGTTTACGCCTCCTCGAATTAATATAATACGTACAAGCCATGGTTCCAGCCATTCTTTGACGTTTTACTTTCGACATCGTTCTTGGATTTCTCCGATTTCACATCGATAGAAGGGCAACGTGAAATATCAGGCGTCAAACGCGAAATTACGTCATTAGAACCGGTGCAGGAAATTTTTTTTAGCGTCAACTCGAAGTCAAAATGATTCGGTTCATTGCTTGTCGTTGCACCGCTAAGGTCGCTTCGCGAGAAGTGAAAGGACCAACAGTGTTTTCGATATGCCGCGCGTCTAACCTGTATCGCTTCGCTAAAATTCTGTACTTCCTATTATACAACGCGTTTATCGGTACATTTGCTCAACGTCGAATCGCATAATTTTGTGGAAAAGATGCCTGGCGCTTTACACAGGGCACGTTTCCGTATTACGCGTCGTATTTACGACCGGCTCGGTCGTGGAAGGCTCGTATTATGTTCCGATCGTTGCATAAACGCGCGGCGAAACTAGATCACCGCTTTTCTCTTTGCCTCCTCGCTCGCTGAATTACTAGATTACTGGAACCGTAATAAAGCACGCTTGCTCGTTTCTCAGGTCAGTGGGCCTCGCGAGCAGTTCATCGCATTTTAAACGTTAGGCTGTAAAATTAGCTATAAAGTCGGCTGTAAAATTTTTAGGCTGTCGGCCGATAGAATCTTTTCTTACCGCCGCAGAATTCTCCCGTTTCTCGTTGACCCCCTTAAACGTCCGTGGTCGAGGCCGTGATCGTTAACGCATCGATCGAAATAAAGAATACTCGTTTTGCCAACCTACGCTTTCCTCTCGCGAATCCTCTTTACGGCAAACTCCTGCGCACCGTCTAACGGTTAATCGAAGGCCTAATTTCTAGATCGAACGGTTACATTTTCCTAAGTACTTGTCGCGTCGAAACATCTCGATCGTTGGGTCGATCGGAAACGTTCTAGCCTCTTTGTCCTGAATTTCCATCGTTCTGTCTCTCTAAGCGACCAGACGCTCCGTACAAACGCTACTTCCAACAGGATACCAGGCAGAAACGAGAAAATATTTGTCGATGAAACAAATATTATTCGTCTCGTTCATCGAACAGTGGATTCGTTGTTATTTATCGTGGCCGTCGTGAAATTTCATTTGTCGAATTCATTGGCGAAAAGGACGAATAACTTTTTCTCACGTCGATCTTTACCTACTCGAACGAAAGTACAATTTGCATTCGACCGCGCATCGGGGAGCGGCATTTCACTTTCAGCCAGAGAATGCAGTGGCGATCACCCGCTTCCCTTGCCGATAATAATCTATCGCGCTCTTCTCAGATTTGCATAGCGACGTTCGATCGTACGACAAGACGAAATTACATCTTTCTGTTCGTAGGAACTCGTAGAAATTTAATTAACGCGATTACCTGCCGCCAACAGATTTCCTTTATGTTTGATCGCGGCAACTTCGTGGACGTAATTGTCAGGCAGAAACTCTGTCTAAACCGATACGTGGGTAACAGTGCTTGCACGCGATTCCTCGTAAAGGCGGTATACCAAGGAAGTAGTAGCAACGAGGTCATTCGTCTCTTTACGACTTCTTTGTTTCTACTGGCTCCTCCGGGTGATCGCCGATCCGCGAACAAATTAGTCGCGCCTCGCCGTGATTTGCGCTTATTTAGACACCCAAAGGTCTATCCTTCTGCGATTTGTCTACGAGACGATCGTACGACGGTCTCGTAATGTAAACGTGTTATCGCGTTTATTTACGTTATTCGGATGACTATGTGTTCCAACGGTTGGAAGTTAGGCTCGCGATATGGCGGAGTCGATATCGTGAGAGACGATGCGCGTAATTGGTAATCGTCAAACGGGAATTAACCGGTTCTACAAAGACCATTGTCACGGCGACTCGGTCGTTCGATTAGGCGCGGTTCCAACGCAAGAAAACAAGAGTCCACGAGGAAGTTTCTAGAAAGGATGGCGTCACGGATTTTGAAAGAAGCAGGAAAATGGAAAGGCGAGACGGTCGATCGGAAGGTCGCGTTCCGAATCGAGGGAAAAGTTTAATTGGCTTAATCGTGGTTTGCGGTGTCTATAAGCGCGTTGTCGAGGCGCGAATCTAACGCAGGATCGACCGACCACTGGAAAAACTTTCTCACGTTTCACGCCAAACAGCGCGATTACGACACGAGTGCCGTGACTAATAAAAATGACTACGACTCGCAGCACTTGCTCCCGTTAGAATTCTTATCGGCGAAATTGGCGTTCTTGTTGGAAACCAACGAGAATGAAAGATTAATTGGTAATGCTCCATTGTTTCGTTCCGCAGATGATACTTTTCCCGTTATTATGGGTTTTGATCGTGCCCCCTGCCATCATGGGCGGCTACGTTCCACCCGGACCACGGTTTAGATGTCCCAAGGAACCTAAGTACGTCTATCCTTGCGTGTGCGTTCGTGGCAGTGACAGAGGCCTTTATGTTCGTTGCGAGAACACGAATTTGGCGAGTTTGAGCTTGGCCTTCTCCAATTTAGGCAACGAGGGCATACCGATCGAGGAACTCGTTCTGTACAAATGCAACATAGGTAAGCTAGCTTGCTGTTTCCCGGAGAAGCGCGAGATCACGCCTCGTAAATACGTGGAACGACGTTCTCGAGCTACCTGGCAAATCGCTTTCGTTATGTTACGATTAAAGGACGTTTTTACGGGCCCGCCCTCTACCCTCTGGACGTTCGAGTGTTACGGTTCATCGACACTCCATTGAGACTGATAGAAGAACACAGCTTTCTCGGCGTGAACAGAACTCTGCAAGAACTTTACGTGATAAACAGCGCTCTAGAGAAATTCCCGCGTCAGGCGTTGCAAATTTTAGGGAATTTGAGTATCCTGAGTATCGTCGGCCATCGCATCTCCGCTCTACCGGTGGACAGCTTCGCCGACAGCATCGCGGCCGCTAAGATCGAAAAGTTGGAGATCAGCAACGGTACTGTACTGTTTCGCGCGCGAGCAAATCGTATCGAACGAATCGTATCTCCGGTTTCCTGCGGTTATTTCACTGTTGTAGGCACTCTGACTTCTTTGCCGGTGGAAGCGTTGACTCCTCTGAAGAAACTGAAGAAACTGGATCTTCACGATAACGAGATTAAGGAGCTGAAGAGGAATCAATTCAAGGGTTTGAGGGACACGGAATATCTAGATCTATCCCACAATCAGATCAACAAGCTCGATGGATCTCATTTGGCCGACTTAACGAAGATGGGCTGGTGCAATTTGTCTCACAATGCCATTTCAGATTTGAAAAGGTAAACCGTCTGCGTTAACGGCGTTTTGTTCCCTATGCGAAACAAATACGAATAAACGACGAAAACGCGTTAATCGGTGGACGAATATCTTTGCCCATAGGGGAACATTCGCGAGGAACTCGTTGCTGAAGGTGCTCAATCTGAGCCACAATAAAATCAGAAAACTCGACTCGAATACCTTCCGTGGTATGCGCTTTTTGATAAGATTGTACTTGAGCGATAATCAGATAAACGACGTTGGAAGAGGTACCTTTGGCCCTGTTACCAGGATAGGTACCATTGATCTGGCTAGGAATTTTATCAAAAAGATCGACTTCCAGATGTTTAATCAGCTACAGTTCGCGGAGGTACGTGAGTATCGTATATATCCTGAGAAATAGTAATCGATCGAGGACAATCCGAACAATTTAAAGCAGTGTAAAACAGCGTAAAGCAGTGTAAAGCAGTGTAAAGCAGTGTAAAGCAGACGCGGACGCAAAATATTCAATTTGTTTTTCGTTGCAGCTGTTAGACGTGTCGGAGAACTTCGTGACAGTGGTAGAAAAGCTGTCTTTCAAAGATCTTTACTTGGCGAAGATCAATTTATCTCGCAACGAGATTTCAAAAATAGAGCCAGGCGCCTTCGAAAACTGCGTCAACATCACGATCCTGGATCTAAGTCACAACAAGCTCGAAAATATTTCCAGATACTCGTTCGACAGTTCAACTTACGCCACGGAACTGCGATTGAGCTACAATCGATTCACAGCGGTCAACCAGGTCTCTTTCGGAGGCGAATAATTCGAGAATCGAAACCCTAAGAAATCCGGAGCGAAACGATCATTAATAATTTTGCAGGTGCCGCTGCACAACATGACCGGGCTGAAAGTTCTCAACGTGTCGCACAATTTGATCCATTCGGTGCCTCGTCAGACGTTTCCCAAGCTATACGAGCTGCACACGATCGATCTGTCCCATAACAACTTGTCCGAAATCCACAACGCCGTATTTCAGACTCTCTTCAGTCTTCGTTTCTTGAACCTATCGTACAATTCTCTGGAGAGGATAAAACCGTCCACGTTCGGTCCTCTGCCGACGCTCTTGGAGTTGGACATGAGTTACAATCAATTGAACGATATCGCTCGTGGCAGTTTAACCAGATTACCAAGCTGCAGGTAATCGGTGATTTTATAAAAAAAAAAAAAAAAAAAATAAATAAATAAATAAACAAGACTCGTTCAAGTTAGCTTAAACTATCGAAAAACGAGAATGATCGCGTTAACTTGCAGGAGCCTGTCTGTCAGGAATAATCGATTGACGAAGATCTTCCAGTTGCCTATTTCTCTCGGTAGCCTAGATTTTTCCGAAAATTGGCTGGAGGAAATCCCAACGATGGACGTATGGCCCACGATGAACGCTCTTCTCTCGCTGGACCTTTCGGCGAATCGATTGGCCGATAACCTGAAACATGGCAGCTTCGAAAACCTGCTTACCTTGAGGACTTTGAACCTGCAGTCGAACAACATGACGAGGCCACCGTGGGAGGCACTAAGCACTCTAACTAGCTTGCAGTATCTTTATATGCAGGTTCAACGATCTTTTATATGCTACCATAAGTTAAGTTAATATCACGTTCCAACTTGACGAGCAAGGTGATTTAACTTAACGCCGGCGATAACGATTTCAGCGCAACCAGCTAACCGAATTAGGAAAGTCCGCGTTTGGACGTCTTCCAATAGTGTTCGAACTGAATCTAGCGAACAATCGGATATCGAACGTGAGCGCTCGAGCTTTCGAGGGACTGTTGCAGTTGTTGACGCTGAATTTGACGAACAATAAACTTACCCACATCCCCAATGGAGCGTTTCAGAGTCTCGTCTCTTTGAGGTCTTTGGACCTTTCTCACAATAAGTTGGAAAGACTGGATAACAAAACTCACGGGCTTCTGGACGATTGTTTGTCTCTGGAGAGACTCAATCTCAGTCACAATAGGATATCTTTCATTACGAAGAAAACGTTTCCCAACGATCCTTGGATCCCTTATCGGTTGAAAGAAGTCGATCTTTCGTACAACACCATGCCTGTGTTGACGCACGAGCTCACCGTGGGAACGAAAAAGTTGCAATACTTGAACATCAGTCATAATAACATCAACGAGATTCGAAGATGTGAGTATACAGAAGGATCCGCGAATTCATTTTCGCGATAAGCCAATAGTTTAGCAAAAAAGAAAAAAGAAAATTGAGATGCGAAATGAAAAAATTGTGTTTCGTGAAAAAATGATAGTTAAATCGAGCCAAGTGGCGATCGATTCGTTTATCAACCGTATAATATTATTTTTTCGGTATTAATTTAATATCTTTCCGTTTCTCTCGAATATCCTAGATGTGATCGGGAACTTGACGGCGATACGAACGCTGGACCTCTCCTACAACGAGATCAACGACCTCTCAGAACCGGATATCTTCGATCCTCCGAAGAATTTGACTAATCTGTACCTGAGTCACAACCGTCTGACTCACGTACCCTTGAACAAGATCCTTCCGTTGCCGAAATTGAAGATTCTCGACGTGAAATCCAACTCGATCGGAGTGTTCAACGATATGTTCATGAAGATCATAGAAAATAGCACGAAGCTTCAGTATACTGGTAAGGAACGAGTAGCCAAACATCGATATCTCTCAACACACAGAGAGAGAGAGAGAGAGAGAGAGAGAGAGAGAGCAAAATGTTAAACACGATTTTACCCATCATTATTTTTAATAATCGCCGTTAATAAACGTCGTTAGGAAATTACTTTTACGAGATATTATTATTATTGAGTATCAGGAGTATCGTTATATATATATATATATGTTATTTCCAATTGCCGTTTAGGAAATCCATTGCACTGCGACTGTTACGTGAGGCCCTTGAAACGATGGTTGAACGTTCATACCGAAATACCAAAGGAATGGTCGAACGTTAGCTGTGAAAGTCCGCGTTTCCTGGCCAACAAACTGCTGACTGAGGTGACGGAAGATCTGATGGCATGCGGTCAGAGGGAAGTGAAAGAGTATCCCGAGTTCGACATCACTCCGGACGTAAAGTATCGAAACATCGAGTAGTACGTATTCTAGGAAAGAACGATCGATGTTGGATTCGCAGCGTAGATCGAAGCGTTGGCACTTCCTTCGCGTAACTGTGATCATTTTGCAGCAACGAGGAGGACAAGAGTTGGAAGGCGACTTGGTACGTGACGTCGCGAGAAGACATCGGCGACTTTTACGTGGTGGTTCGTGAATCTGGAAGCAGCAAGTCCGCGATCGAGAAAGATCTCGTCTACAGCGAGAGGTCCTTTAAAATTCCAGAGTTACAGGATTCCGGGACAAAGTACGAGCTGTGCGTGCTGGCGAGAGACTCCGAGGGGAACGTGAAGCATTTTCGAAGCTCTCAGTGTCGGATATTGGCGCAGCACGGGCTCGACTCTTCAACGTCGAGATTCACAGCGAACGCGTTCCTGATTCTAATCGCCGTGTCCTTCGTTACTCTAGCGTGATGGCAGAAGAAAAGAGCGTCGGCGACATCGTGCCAGATGTTTCGCGCGATTCTCTCGTTGCTCCCACGACTAACCGTGTAAATAACGATACGATCGTAAATCAATGTTCCGGCGTGGATCGTGGCTGTACATAGGTTGTGTTTTACCAGTACGCATCGCGAAGACGTTGACCGTCGTGTATTTATTTTTGTAAAATATAGTCGCTGATTGGTACTACGATTCTCGTTGTTCACTCTGGACGAAGAAACATGACACGCTCGGCAGAGGCACGGGCGATTTGTCGACGGAGGACTAAACGAAACCGATCGGTCGCTATCGGAGACGATAGGATCGAGACGAAGGATAAAAAGAGTTTGGCGAGCAGGTAATTGGAGATCGTTAGGCGGTCGAGAGTCGTAGACGATTAGCGGACAATTTGTTTTAATAACTTTGGTCGTCCAATCCCACGAACCTAATTCCTCGCGGAGCGTTGTCCCGTCGTTAATAAAGGCGTTTCTCTCGCAGGCCCGGTTGAAAAAGTTCTCAAGGAAGTCAGCGGGCTCGCGAGCCGCGCGTAGTAAGATGATTTCATTATTCCGCGTTGTTATAATTAGCATCCACGGTTATCCCGGAGGAAGAGGAACGGCTCGGGGCCTTTCTAATGAGGCCAAAGTCCCGTGGAAGTTGTCGCTTCCGCAAAACGATCCGCCAGGAAGATTAATGGCGTCAGCGTCGATCGCGACACGTTTCGCTCTGCTCTGCTCTTCCCTCCTATCGTTCGCTCAATCGGCCATTATTCGGCCTTGTTCGGTGGTCTTCCTCGCGATGTCGCAGAATTCGCCAGATACGTAACAAGGAGGGACGTGACCATCCTGTTTCGTCGACGATTAACGGGACTTTGGATCGGTAAACGCGCAACGCGCACGATCGTTATCGCCTCTACGCAAAGAAAAAAGATAATTTACTTTTTCGAGCATCCGCTCTTAGACAAGAAAAAAGTGGATTCTTGCGGCAAAAAAAAAAAAAAAAAAAAAGGAAAAAAAAGAAAGAAAAAATCTCTCAAATATTGGAGGTACAACGTAATGCTTAAATTTCGGTTCCGAGCAAACGCTTCGACGAAGAACCGCGTTCATCCTGCTCCGTTCTCCAAGCGAAGATCGTATCCTTGAATTTTGTCGAAGCGACGAAACGGTTTGCTTAAATACCGACCGTGTAACACGGTAAAGAGTACTTTAACGGTATCCTAAGATTTATCCCGATTTTTCGAAAGAGCGGAACAACAAAAAGATTAAACGTGGACGTAAACGAGATGGCTTATCCACGAAGGATTTCTGAAACTCGGTGAAAGAACGACTCTTCTCGCTCTTTAGAACGCGAGGTAATTTCTTCGGTACGGAATAACAATTCGTAACAACTAGAAACGGATAAATTGGATTACGCGAGGAAAGATGGGATGATCCGAGTAGGACAAGACGGAACCGAATCTTTCTCCCCCTCCTTTCCTCTCGTTATCTCTCCTTGTCTTGTCGCTGATCTTGTTATTTGCGCTGTTAGCGCAAGGTAGGAACGGATCCTTGATAACACGTTGCCGGAAATGTCGCAGACTTTCGTGCGATCGCTTTAATTATCGAATGTTTTTCGAGGCAGTCTCCGAGGATGGAGCCCAATTAGCACGGAGCCGTGGCGGTCGTTACGGAGCCAAACGATTTCTCGTAGCGAGCGTAATCGCAATCGGTTGCTCGTTACGAAATCCTTGGACACTTTCACCTGGAGGCCTGGAGTATGGCGTGGCTCGTCCAGGTACCGTACACGAGAGTGCACGATCGTGCACGAGCGGGCACGAACGACGCCAGTGTCTATCAGAGGCAGACATCCGTTTGTCTGGCCTCGGCTCGGCCATAAGGCCCCAAGGCTGTTTTGCCTGAATAAATTTATGCGCGTCTCATCCTCCCGGTCGAACGAGACGCGGCGAGCCTCGGTTTCGTTGACCCGACAGTCGCCGCTTCCACCGCTAATGCGATAATTAATTATCGATCAACGACCACCCTTCTATAAATCATGGATATTTTTGCAAGCGGACCAGCTTCGTTCAACGTATCGATTTCCAATTACTTATTCCGGTTCGTGGTTCATATCCATGGCAGCGAGAGCCAGTTATATATAGATGTGAAAAAAGAAGCGCTGGAAGATTTCCAAGGGAAGATTTAGCGCGATAAACAGGCGACCAGTTTCTTCGTACTGGCTGAACGCATTTACATAGTCCACTTTGGGCAGTGACTCACACCGGATCCATGTAAGGCCCAACGTCGCGTCTCTGTTCGTGGACCTGTTGTACGCCTACGGCGAGACGACGAGTTGGCGCTTGCAAAATAAAAAGCGGCGCGTTCCAACGCAACGGGAGGATCCTCGAAAAGGCTACGTGACTCGATTTCGTAGTACCAACGAAAATACAGAGTACCAGTCGCGGCTGAAATATCGAACGATTCCTCGGGCCCAAGATGCACGGCTCGTTAATTCTCCGGCAACTTCGCGCCAGCTACTCGTGGGAGGAAAGGATAATCTCTCGCGGCGTATCGCTCTCATCGATCTTGCCGCGCGCGCCGATCGATCCACCGAGCAATTAGCCTGACACTCTTGCAACCCCGACTCCGTTACATCGAAACGTTACGTTTGCAAACCTATCGACGAGACGAGACGTTACGAGAGGAAAATTCGCTCTACGATAGCAAATTCTTCCTTCCTTTTCTTTCGGCAGAAGTTACGTCCTCGTAGAAAGCCGTGTCTATCGCCTGCGTTCGTCGCCGGTAAACGAGAGTTAAATAATCCGTCTCGGGATACGGAGCTGAAACGATCTTTAGCCTGTCGAGATCCGCGTTCGGATCGTTTCCACTGCGGGCCAATTTCACCGGTACGATAGGAGCGCGCTCGAGACTGTTGCGGCGTTACGGCTTTGTCCGTGTTCGTTTCGGACGGATACCGGCAGGATACCGGCGTGGACCGCGAGAGAGGTTAAGCCAGCGGTTGCGAAAAATGCCGGTATCAGCGGCAAGGGTACCTGCCGCACGACGTACCATCGGACGGATCTCACGTGCGCGCCGTTAAAAAGATGTTGCCCCGTTCCGCGTCGACGTCCGGCTGCGCGCGGCCCGTGTACCGTGTGGGTCCGGTGTGTCGGTGTGTGCGGTTCGAACTCTGCCGCCACCGCCAGTGCCCGGGCCCGTCAGTGTCTCTCGCGTTCTCGCACGGAGAACAACTTCGACTCGATCGCGTCGTCGCGTCTCGCCGCTTCTTCACCTGTGTTTATCCGTATTCCATCGGGATCGCGCAATACCGCGTAACACCGCGTCGTATCGCACGAATATCGATATCGCTTTAAAAGTGAACGCCCAAGGACGTCGAGACAGCTGATTCTCGAGGAGATTCAACAATCCGACTAAATGAGAGTTTCTCGTGGTTAGAGCGAGAACGTCGCGTCGTCCCTCTTTCTTCCCACCTTCTTCCTTCTCCTTCTTCCCCGTTCTTTCTCCCTCTCCCCCTCTTGTCCCTTTTACGCCGCTTTCCCTTAATTTCCAACCTCTCGAGAATATCGGTAACGTCGGCCAGCTTGACATGGAGACTGGACCCCGAAGGCTGCTCCTCTGCTGGATATATATTCTTAGTGTGGCAGGAGCAAACGGTGAGCAAGTTGAAAGTGCAGCCGTTTACGAGAAGGATTATTTTCGCGAAAAAATGGGACGTGGCCCGGATACGAGGGAAACGTCACGTGGACGGACGGTGGACGCCTGGCTCAAGGCCGACGGACGTTCACTCGCCAAACGCGCGACTCGATCGTCGCATCGGCCTCGATGCAACGCTCTCTCGCGTCTCGTAAATCTTCGTTTCCATCGAATCTCCGTCCTTTTCTTTTCTCGTTCTTTTCTTTTCTTTTCTTTTCTTTTTTTTTCTTTCGTTTTCTTCCTTCCGTCAGACGGAGGAGAAGGTTACGCGAACCTCTATACGATAATCGTAGCGATTGCGGTTCGCGGCGATCGGAGGGTAATCGTACTGTTTTGTCGCGAGAAACGAGGGAAATGTTGCGCGAAGCGAGAACTGCGTTCATCCGCGTGTGATCGCGTTTACCTGACGTGTATTTTTAGATCGCAGAAGAGTTACGAATGGTTTTTCACGTATCGGAATTCTCATGGAAAATCAGCCCACGACGGCTTGCATGGTTATCTCGCAAGCGGAAAAGCATCGGAAAATTACGTAAGGACGTTGATGATACCGTGCGAAAGGCTGGAAACTTGCGTGATTTACGCGTGAACAGTAACGTTGCCCGATGAATCACGCGATCCCTTTCATACGTCTCGTTATTCGCCACTCGTTGCTTCTAACTGCTCGCGCGTTTACGGCTGTCCACGGCGA
The DNA here is from genome assembly GCA_014737525.1 of Bombus difficillimus. Taxonomy (NCBI): domain Eukaryota; kingdom Metazoa; phylum Arthropoda; class Insecta; order Hymenoptera; family Apidae; genus Bombus; species Bombus difficillimus. Next base: position 616,928 of record JACXIT010000182.1, on the reverse strand, counting down.
AAGTTAAAAGGTTTTTGTCCCTTCTGGCTTGGCAAAAAATTAATTTCCTCGCAAATTGGTCGAGCTGACGCGACGATAGAAATCGCAATATGGTCGCACAGATCTCTCTGTGTACCGGTTGATTTAACGTCGGCATGTTTTTGCGTAATCAAACGGAAGACGCATCGCTCGCGATTGCTTCCTCGTGGTAATTCGTTCCTTCCAGTTAATTCCTCGGCGCGAGCTTAATGGGCCACGTCATCTCGGGCTTGATCGATCGGATTCGATCTTCCTTCGCGTTTCTCTGTTCCGTCGGCAAAAATTCCTGTCCGAGAGCCGACCAAATTGATTAGCCGACCTCTGCCGCGCCGTGTAATCCGCGTCAGAATCTTTCCATCGGGGAAAGAAAGGGAAGGAAAGAGGACGAAAGTGATTTTCTACGCTTCGCGTTACGTACGCGTTCCAACTGTGCATGCCCTCTTTTCTTTTCTTCCCTATTTCTAGGCCGAATTTGGAGATCGTTCGAGATCCATTCGTCCTTTAAGTCTTTAGAAAATTGACTCGATCGTTCGACGATTCGTTACGTCAGGAGGAAAGCCGCGTTTCGTATTCCGTTCTCTCGTCTCGGCTCGGTTGGATTCCTGGCACGTGGGCAGGAGAACGTTGAAAAGAGAAGGTGAAATTCGACTTGACTGCGGTGACTCACGAAAGCATTTTTACGAATATTTATCCACTTATTTGTCACGAATCCAACGTGTATAAAAGATTTAACCACTGTTTCTTTAATCTCGCGTCCATAAAAAACGCGAATTTGCCCGATCCGCAGAGGAATGAAACGAACCCGCGTGTTATCCACGCGGATCATCCTCGTGTCTCTAAGTCAGTTTTATCGTTCGTTTCGTCGTTCAAGCATGCACACGGCAGTGCTTTTTTCCTATCTGGATCGGCAGCTGTAGAATTTACTCGCTAAATTTCACGCTGCTAGCGGCCGCGAATAAAAGTACGAGCGGCACGGTGGTTTAAAGTAAAAAGCGAAAAAAACGGGGATCGATGTAAGAGTGGAAACGGGCTGGTCGCGTCGCGTCGATTCGATATCCTCCCTTGTGGTCGATAGGAGGAAGCGAAAAAGCGTAGATAGAGCGTAACGCAAAAAGCGTGTTCAATCGCGGACTAAATCGAGTTGTCCGATTAAAATAAACCAGCCAGGCCGCAGTGGTTCGTGGCGAAGGTAAAATAATAATCGCGGCGGATTCCAGGCGTATCTCGCGATGTGATTCGTTTCCTCGAACACGGGGAAAAGCTGTGAGAGAGGTCGCGGACGCGACTCGAGCCCCTTGTCGAGAAAGCGAAAAGTCGCGAACCGAGCTTGCCGGAAACGGCATCTCGTATGTTTCGCGATCAACCGAGACACGTTGCAAGCAACGAGGAATAAACGAGGTTACCGAGGGTCGGTCGGAGAAGCGTGACCACGAAACCAGAGACGCCAGAGAGGTTCCCTTCGGCGAACGAAGTCTACGAAGAAAATTCAAGATACGCGCTAAATTCGCGATACGAGCGAAATCGGGGAGATAGCCGGCAAATAGTGATTCGCGGTAACGCGTCCGCGGCAGTAGCTCGTAGCTGGAACGCATTTAATTGCGAGGCAGCGTCTCGCGATCGAGCCTTGTATGCAAAATAACTATTCGTGGAAAAGTGAATCGAGTGGGTGGTGTCGCCAGTGCCGTAGCCGGTGTCGAACGAATCCTGTGCTCGTCGAACAAGTTTCCTGGACGTCTCGTTCGTCGGGAGAAAAATTGGCGATGTTGCGTGTCGGACGCGTATCATGCCGCGTGACAGGTTTGCTTTTTGACAGGTTGCCTTTCTTTCAAAAGGTAAGGGGTCCGGCGAAAGAGTGGACGAAGGGAAAAGGACGAGGAGAGTGGAAAGAAAGGGAGAAGATGGGGTATCGCGGCGGCCCTGGAGGAGGAGGAGGAGGAGGAGGAGGAGGAGGACGCGGAGAATGCGAGAGGGTCTGCGCTGGAATGGGAATCGGAGGTGGGAGTGAGAGTGGGAGTGAGGAATCGGCCGGGAGAGGCCATAGGAAAACCGGTTGCCAATCTGCGCGGACGTTGGACATCGGCGAGCATACCAACGGAGAAAAGGCTAAAAAGACCGGCACTCCGGTTTTCAGCAAACCGATCCGCCGATCGATTTTCATCGATTCTCGCTGCCAGACCACCGTGAACGAAAACGTAAAATAAATGGTAAAAGCAATTACTCGTTAGGAGAGAGAAAATCCATCGAACGGAAAGCCGGCGAACGCAAAGGCAACGCGCTCACGAAGAAAAACGTCACGACGAGAGGCCTTCGTCGATCCAGTTTGAAACCGAAACGATCATAGAGGAATCGCAGGTCGGAAACTCGATCCCTAATCTCGTTGGTAGATCTAGAAGTCCTCCTCGTTTCCTTTCTTCCAGGGCAGCGGCGTCTATCGAAAGCTTAAAATCTAATCGGCATTCGATTAATCGTTCGTTCTTGCTATCGAACGTTAAAGGATTGAACGCGGGATAAAGCTTGATAAAGCGATAGGATGGCGGACCTGATGCGACGAGATTACGTCGTCCGGCGTGGCTGATCCAGCGGATCTACTTTTTTCAAGGACGATGCATCGCGACGCGTGATCGACGGGAAACTTTTCCCACTTTTTCCACGAGGCGGAACTGGGTCTTAGGTGGCGGGTCGTTGAACGATCCTCGCGACGCGTTCAATTTTTACGGTTAAGGAAGAATAGCGGTGCACCACGAAAAATCTGTACAGTTATCGCGATCTTTGACACCGGGATTCTTTAGGTCGGTGTTGCGCGAATGGCGATCCGTTGATGGAAGAAACGTGCCATCCTCCATTCTTCGACGCTTCTTTAACATTCCGTGCCACGCTGGCTACGACGTACCCTCGTAAACGTTATTCACCGTGGAAAGTTTTTCCACTAAAACTCAGCCGTTGGATGCTGAAAGGCTCGGAGGCTACTGTTTTAAATCTCGATGCCACATATCCGCACGTTCCGGACGATTCGTGCGAGGGAACCATTCTCTCCGTGCATTTCGCGAGCTCGGCGCGGCCCGAGCAAAAACCAGCCTGAAAAAGATTATCGAGATCCGTCGAACGAAAAGGCAATTTCGATTCGGTTGTTTCACGCCTCGACTTAACTGTATCTGGATAATGCTACAGGCGTAATCGATAGGCGGTAAAAAGGCAGCAGCGATCCTTCTAGACGGAGGGATAACTTTTTGCAACGAGTTAAATTTACTCGCTGCGTGGAGTTAATTTACGATCCTCGTTTCGTCGTAATTCACGGTGTATCGAACGACGACCGAACGACGGAAAGCTGTAGTAACCCGGAGTGCCGATAGCGTAGATGACCTCTTCCCCTGGCGGATTTTCTGCGTCTCCGTAGTTCACGCGACTGTTCCTCCAGCCAAATATGGCGGATACCGGTCGAACCACTCGCTGTGCACGCGTGTCGTGTCACCGTGGCTGCGTGGGCACGCGTGCCTGTGCGTGTAGAGACGAAGGACGGACAGGAGAGAGCACCCACGGGCGAATTCCTCCCGTTCGACGATCGTCTCTCGATGCCGTATAAGCTGCTTCGCGAAGCACAGACGAGCCGTAAAAATTGCTCGCCGGTACCTCGCCTCCGTTTTAGGCGGACGATATCTTCTTGCCGTTTCGAACGACATCCGTACGCGACGATTGACACGTAAAGACCACCGCATTCGTCTCTTCTTTCGCCGATGTGGAACGAATCGCGCACGGTTCTTTTCAACGTCATTCCTTGCGCTTAATTCTCAAGACACGTCATCGACGTCAAGACTGATCTTTATGAATTTCATTTACCAGCAAGTTTACCACCGACGTTCCTGTTCCCTGTTATACGAGCACGGTTTCTATATAAAAAAAAAAAAAAAAAAAAAAAAAAAGGAATATGTTCGAATGAAATTCGTCGCTTCGTTTTTCTACGCTCGCATGTTGCTGCATAGGTGAAACGCATTAGACTAGTTCGGTAGTTCAGCTTCAAGGATTTCCACCTACCGGATTTACGCATCTGGGACGTAATTTCAGGCTGGTCTCGCGTCGCGTATAAAGTAGCAATTTTCGAGAGATGGAGTAGGTATAATCGCCGCGTACCTCTTTGCGCCGCATTCTTACCGCGTCTCGAGTTTAGACGACTCGACGACGTTTTCTTCGACGATGCCGGCCACTTCACCGGAATAATCGCCTTTCCGTCCACCTAACCTATCCCGAGAACGCTCGGCACGGCCGCTAACCGCTCGTTCTCGCCATTGATGACGATATTTCCATCGAATACGAGAGTATAACGTCGTCATCGTTAATCATTCGCGCGCTCTTTCTCGATCATCTCCCAACTCGTTAAACAAAGACGGCGTAATCGTGGCCTCGAGTCCATCTGAATCAATGAAAATTCTTCCAAAGACTTTTCTCGGCTTTCGCTTTAATCGTTTGACAACGCGGAAAGAGAACATCTTCCCGCTTCGATAGAGATCGATCCTTTGAGAAACGTGACGCGACGTTTAGCTCCTGAGACGTTCCATTCGGGGAAACGTTAATAGATTGATAAAATTCCCCTTGGAGATTCGGGATTAACGAAGAATTAATGCTAACGAACGTAATAATTACTACGGCGTTCGAAAGGAAGTGCCATAACGCTGAACGGAATGGGCAGTCTTAACGAGATAAAGATAGAAATACCGACGAAAGTTCTGCGTGTAAGCAGAAAACAAAACACACACACGCACACACAAAAAAGCGCTTTCTCGATCAGATACGAGGGGCGAGGTTGTAAAGAGAGAGAGAGAGAGAGAGAGAGAGAGAGAGAGAGAGAGAGAGTCGACAGAGATCATAAAGTAATTGCAGGCACAGGCCCGTTAACGAAACTATCCTACATCGATTCTTTAATATCTACGCCATCGAATTAACGAAGGATCGCAAAAACGATCGCACGACGATCGTTAATAAGCCGCGACGTTCTTAACCGACACGAGCGTAAACGCCCGTTCTAACGATTAGTACGCGCGATGAATTCGCAAGTGGGATCGTTCGCCCGTGTAAAAGTCGATCGTGAACCAATTGGTCGAGATGAGATTCTTCGGTTGTAATTTATCGCCGGCGATTGACCGGATTGGCGAGCGTGACGTTGGCCATTCGGGCTACGTCGGGCTCGCGTACGGAGAAAACTCGGAGATACAAGCAGCGTATTTGTGAGAATGAAAAAAACCGTATCGAGTATGCAACGAGCATCATTCGTGCGTGTTCCTCGACGGTGACTGTATCGTAAGATTCCACTGTTCTGCCAATGATCGTTACCTGTGCTATCAAAGGCAATAAATCTGCGCTGGTTCGCGTACGTTCCGCCGAGAACGTTTACTTATATGTGGCGATAATTGCGCGTTATGGGCCCTGCTAACGACACGGTTCGAATTAAAAATAAATTAAACGCGAGTACACGCAAAACGGACAGTCATTTTTCTTGGCTATGGAGAATGCTGGAGAACTCGGTCGAGAATCCTGTTGAACCGGGAAAGGAATTCGCGACAAAGACGCGATATAACGAGGTCGTAAAACGAGTTAAAAATTAAAACGATCGTTTGGCCGACGTCGAAAGAATGGTATTACAAAGATTTTGGAGCGTAACGCGTCCCCCGATACCTACGCGTACTCTCGGACTATCTTCGACTATCGAAATACAGTTCCATCGCCATCGCGAGATCGTTCAGGTTCGCACGAACTTTTCTCTCGCATCGTTGTATATCCCTAATCTCGGAAATTCGGTTCGAAGGATCTTGTAAAATATGCGACTCGTTCGTTGCGCGTGCGCTTGTGTTCTACGTCATCCGTATTAATAAAGATATCTTTAGCCGAACTATACAGCGAAATGGAGAACCTGAAACGAACTCGAGAACTGTTCCCTCGTAGGGGACGTCCGAGAATCAACGTGGAAAGGACGAACTCGCGGAAACAATTAAATTCTCTGATCAGATAAGCGCGCGCGAGTATCCTCTGGAAAATGTATTCCGTGCTCGAGTCTGGAGCAGTACAAAGTCTGGATAATAAAGCGTGCCGGAAGTCGCCTGCGGATAGAGTCAGATTCGATATCTCGACGATGACGGTACAAGGAAGCCTCTTTCAACGACAAAGGATTGTTCTTCGTAGGATAAGCACGCAGCGTTGGGATTACGCGAGCGAAACTTATAGCCGTGGCACGGCGCGATACGATCTGGATTTCGATCGATGCCCAACCGTTTTCTCTTTCTACGAGCGAGCAGATGCGAGAAAAAAACCGACCGTCACGGTTAGGGATGAAATTCCGTTACGCGTCGGTGGTAATCGAGGAATCGGCGACTTTGTTGGCGAAATACCGCGAATTCCACGGCTGAAAAGTCGACGCAGCTCGTTACGTTCCGCGTACAACAGATCGAAAGAATGCAGACCGAAAAAAAATGCGCGTCGAACGGCCACGTAACGACGCGTGTGAACGTTTTATGCACCGGTGATCCGAAGCGTAAAATTGTTCAAATAATCGGCTTGGCTGTGGTGGACCGGTGGCGATTTAATCGTTGCCGAGATTACCGAAAATGTGCATAACGGTAGTCGCTGGCTTCGCGCATAATTTCTGCACGGATCGCCGCCATGATAAATTATTCATTCTGCATTTGGCGCGCGCGATGCACCTTGCTCCCTGTGTCTCTTGTATTTCGTGACTAGCCGCGACCCTACGACCGACCGATCCTCCGACGTCATTTGCATCCTCCCCGCTCCACGATTATTTCTTCGAATCGTGGAAGGAAATCGACAGCCTCTTCTCCGTAGGAATCTTCCTGGAAAGCAATAGGTCCGTGTCCCGCGTGAAATTTTCGAGAGAGAAGAACACAGGAAATGAAATGTACTTGATGCGCGATTATAATTTATAAAATTAGAACAGCGAAGTATTCGTGTGCACGTACGTACGTACGATGAAAAGTAACTTTTACGTATATTTCGAGATCGTTTTCAAATTTTACGCTTCTAATCGGAGCGGTCGTTTCTCATCTTTATAAAAATGTTCTGCGGTGAATATTCGAATAATTTCGCGAACCACCGCCGTTGTTCGATCGCTATTCTTCTCTCTCGTCGTTAGCCGCAAAGAGTCAACCGGCTTTAAACAGCTTGAAATTAGTCAGCGTGTTACCGACTGGTTGCTCGCGCCACAGCCAAGAATCAGAGGACTGACGTCATTACCATTTAGGTGTATAGCGTTTCTGCCCGTTCCGCGGATTTCCAGCGCTGCGTTTCGCGTCGTTGCGAAGGGTTTCGATAAGATACTCGAGCACGAAGACGCGATATTTCTCAAAGACTTTTACGATTCCTGTAGCTCGCGTTCTTAGGTTCACAGACAGCCGATCTTGGGGTACGACCTCGATCTAACGGCGATGCAAAGGACAGAGCGCGGCTGATCCAAAGCACGTTCCAACGTCGATCCTCCGGATTTGTTCGTATCACGGTGAAGAATAAGATTCCTTAGCTGCTGCCGGCGTTCGATCGCATTATCGTCCACCTCGATGGTCGAAGTCCGGATCCTGGCTCTCGACACGTCGTTTAACAACCGGCGGCTGATGCGAGGCGGAAAATAACGAAACGCGTGCTTAAGATTCGCTCGTGGCGTCCGAGACTTTGTGCCAATCTCCCGGCGGAATCTGCCTAACGATTCAGCGAATGAAGAACCTCTTTACATCTTGCAGGCGATTAAGGGGAAATCACTTAGCTTTTGCTCTATCGAAATTGCTTGTTCATCATCGAAACCGGTCTGCTATTTTCAGTTACGTAATTCCAGCAACATCGAAAGGACGGGGATTTAGCATAAGAGATAGCAGCGAGGAGATAACAGAGAGACGTCGATCGTTGCCCTCGTTGTTTCAGGCATCTAACGATACGACCAGACCAAGCGAGCGAACGCTCGTTCTTCGTCTTTTTCGGCAAAATTGGACAAAACGAAAGCACAAACGAGCATTCATTCGGCGTTCGGACGTTCGATTTCCGATCCGGATGCTCGCTTACGCTTTTGTTTTTAAATTTTACTAGGCGCTCGCTCGTTCGATCGTAAACGCGCCATAAGGACGCTTCAGACTCTGGGTCATGTACGCGCGATTTCGCGATGATTCTTTCATTTCCACCTAATCCTATCGACGAAATCGCAGGGCGCTAACGATCGCTGATCATCGGTGATTTACCGCTGGCAACAGCTGTTGTAATCGGGGCGGCGCAACGCGGCGTGTATCGCGCCGTGGCCAAAGGAACCGGAATGAAATCACCGTTACCGAGTCCGCTCCTCTTTTATCACTCTCGCGGCCAACCTGCTTCGCATCGATTACGAACTTTCGATCCTGTTACGCAGTCGTGGTACGCTTCGTGCGTTCTGTTCACCGCGTCTAGCATCTCTCGATTATAATATTTCGCGAGCCGCGCGATACGGCGCGTATTATTTTGCCACGTACTTGCACGCGTTTTCTCCTAAAGTATCGGAATAAATTTTCTCATTCTCGTAGATTAGCGTCGCCAAGAATGGAATCAATCAGTTTGCCTTCTCGGACTATCTCTCGGTGCGTCTATCCGTTTTCTTTCGTTTGAAAATTATTTAAAAACGAAGCGATAAAATTCCTTTTACGATACCCTGTAGAGGAAAAATTGCAGTCGAGACAGCTGTTGCCTGCAGTCATCTACAACGGTTAATCCTTAAGCAGACATTGAAATTGCTCGCGTCTTTTTCTGAGAAAAGGTAATACGCGAGGCAACGCGCGCAACTGTTGCATTGTCGAAGGGAAAATAACTGACGGTGGCGCGTGGAGATCGAGAAACGACAACGCGGAGCAATTGAATTACGTACAGTGGTGACGTTCGAATTAGCGAGGCTGCGAATTTATTTGCATAACCGAGAAAACGTGGGCGTCCGTTTAATTAACGTCGTTGGTAACGAGAAATGGACGCGCTCCTTGGAAATTGTGGCAATTAATATCGCACGTTCTTAATTGGCAACCGATGTAGCCTACAAGTACGTTTATCCGAACTCTGTTTATCGAAACGAAATGTTAGCTTAACGCTCTCGATTAAAATCTCTCTCGGATCAATCAGGTTATTCGTATTCGACTCGTTCGAGTTCGCGTAATCTGGCCTTGGACAACTACAATCGTCAACGTATTATCATTACGTGTACGAAGTTGGGTCGAGTACAAAGTCGAGAAGAAAGAATTTCGATTAGAGAGTGTAAAGTTAGAAATAACGTTACGCAACTCGCTCGACTCGTAAAATCGATCGACTTTTCGATATCGACGGTTGGTATAAAAGCATCGTGCGAGAGGACCCTCTGAGAGATCTATCTAGCGTAGAATCGAACTCTAGTACGAAACTAGCCAGTACCAGCAGCGTGTTCTAACTGTAACTTCGAAAGCGTATCGATTTACGAGCAATCCATTCCGCTTGCAACCGGAAGTCGTAGAAAGCTCTCGAAGGAATCTTGGCGATATAAAAGTTGGCTGCAACCGAGACGATAGCCGTTTCAGTGTCTCCAAAACTGATCCCTCGGTTAACGTAGATATCCACGCGGTCGCTGCATCCCTGCCGATTTTGTACCGCCTCGAAGTACCGGCAACGTTATAACGATGGTTGTTATTGCAGCACGGTGCAGATCGTGAAGCTACGAATTGATTCAAGCAGTCAATTTCGTGTCGGCGAAATGAAACACGATTTCGTTTCGTTACAACGCGTATAATTGCAAGGTGTAATCCGTTTCTCGTGCGAGTCGTTCTACACGCTGTGCAGCGAGATGAAGCTAAATCGAAGCATCGAGTAACGGCATTAATTAATGCACCGACCGGCACAGTTGCGTTCGACGTTTGCAGTATCAATTATGTTGTTGTTGTTATTATCATTATTATTATTATTATTATTAATAACACGAATTATATATCCATACGTACGTAAATATAGTAGTACGACTAGAAAAATTTAATACTACGAAACGGAACGTAGGATCTGGTAAAAAATCGTTAACAGGAAGATAATGGTATGTACGAATATTTTTTGTCGAACAAGATGTACGTAAACCGTGTAACAACCGGTAGTAAGTATGTGTAGAAGGGCACGCCTACGTAAGTACGTACGAGCTTCCTGCTCGACCGACCGATCCTTTGCTGCCGTCTACCTATCGACCAGTTTAATTGCTTGCTACGGATATTCCCGCCTTCGTGGTCTGCCTGCCCTTCTCGACTCACGGTTATTCGTTGTACAGTTAACGTCGCGTGGACGCGCAGACGACGGGCCACGAATGCTAATCGCGTCGCACCGGATTTCCACCCTTTCTTTCCGCGTTACCGTCTGCCTTACGTGGAAAATGGGGTCGAACGCACCGCGTGCGTTTGTCGTAGACAGACTTGCGACCGCGCGAGAACGTTTCGGTCCCACTTGGCATCCCACTCGTAGGTCGATTTAAACAAATTAGCCGGTTTGTAGAGTTTCGGTAAAGGCCTCTCGCGGGAACAGTTCGCTTTCGATTCTCCTTGATCGTACACCTTCGTACTTATTTATTCAAACGACGGTAAATCAACTTGGCACCGTAATCCGTGCAACACAGGGCGTGTTACACAGCGATGGTGCGTAATTATGCAACTTGGTTTCTCGTCTTAACACCGAGGTCAGTAATGGCCTCAAATTATTGTAATCCCGAGGATCGTACGTTGTCGTAATTTACATCGATTCCTTCTTGTTTCCCGGCAACTTTGCGAAACAGTCGAAGAAAGGGCGTCCGTGAAGGTACAAGAGAAAAAGAGACAGAAAGCGGAAGAGTGGAACACCGGTCACTAGCAGGCGAATCCGGCAAAAAGCATCGACGATACATGGAACGTTTCGCCATCGACGGTGAAACCGATCTACCGATTCTCTTCGTCGAGCTCGCGTGTTGTCGCAAAGAAACGCGAGAAACAAAGAAGAAAGCGGTAGGAGTTAATCTTTCTGGAGATCGAAGCAGTTATCCGTGGTAGATATCGAGTGAAAATAAAGATAGCCTCAGAGTCTAGATGATCTACATGCTGATAATAACGGTTGAATCGCGATTAAAGAGGGCGTTTCAAATCGTTGTACGCGAAGATTACTACGAACGATAGAGACATTTTGCGATCAAGCGGGAGAATTTTAAATACCACATATGTGGAAACGAACTGTAACGGAGAATGGATCGACAACGAACTGATTTCTAAGATCGATGCCGGACTCGTCGAAAATCTGCAAACTCCGGTCGACACGCCGGCGACACAGCGCGAATGCTGAAAAATATACGCAAGGTACGAAGAAAAAGAAAGTCCTATAGACAGAAAAAATAAAAAGCGCAAAGCGATTAACGCGGAGGGCGAGCGAAGAAGCGTACGAAGGTCGCAGGTCGGGAAAACCACGCGAGAGCATAGGTCGACTTGGAGTTCTTCGTAGCCTTGCGGAGATCTTAATCTTCGAAGGACGGAGAAGAGATCGGAAAGAAATCGAAAGAGAGAAACGAGTAAAACGAAGCTCGATAGCGGTGGAGAAGGGGAAACGTACAGAAGAACGGAATTCTGAGAGAGCGGGGCGATGCGTGCTTCTCGGATTTAATGGCGGCAAAGAGAACAGGAAGGGATCGGAAACTCGGCGAGAATAATAAAGAAGAAAGGTACAGGGGTCACGTAGCCCCTCTCTCTCGCAACCTGGAGAATCGTTCGCGGAACGAAGAACCGGCAGCGTTCGGGCGAAACGATTATCCGGTAATGAAAGCGGATCCCTATCGGCGGCATAAATTACCAAGACAATAGGCCGAGTGTCCGAACCGAGCAGGGACGCTCGAAAAAAGTGTCTGCTCGTTGTTGGACCGTCGACGAGGTTGAAAAACTCGAAACAGGAAGTCCTCCGTGCGTCTGACAGTAGGGTAAATAAACGACGTCGCGGTAGAACACGAGAGAGAGAGAGAGAGAGAGAGAGAGAGAGAGAGAGAGAACAGCGAAGAAGAAGAAATGGGAAGTGCAGGATCTCTCGCGGTGACTGCGAGACGTTAGGAGAACGCCGCTGATCAAAACACAAAGAGGAGACGCAGGCGAGGAAAGAACAATAAGAAGAAGGAGAAGAAGAAGGAGAAGAAGAAGACGAAGAAAAGAAAGGAACAACCAGCCGAGTATCGAAAGAGGAGCGAGTAAAAGGGGCTCCTGCAAAAACGTAGCGAACGTCGAAAATGAAAAAAGGACTAGAGAGAAAGAACGAAAGAAGAAGATGGAGAAGAAGAAGTGGAAGAAGGAGAAGAAGAAGGAGAAGAAGAAGAAGACGAAGAAAAAGAAGATGAAGAAGAAGAAGAAGGAGAAGAAGAAGAAGAAGAAGAAGAAGAAGAAGGTCACGGACCTCTGTCGAGAGATGGCTCGAGGATCGTACCTACTACAGGTGGTTGCACTGCCTGGGGAAACACTTTAAACTCGCTAATGGAAAAGACCGCCAATCCTCGGGCTATTTGAAAGTGACACAACGCGCAGTCATGTAATTTACGCGTTAATCGCGACCTGATGGACTCGCGGAAATCGTGAACAACCAGTTACGGCAGACACGAGCTACGCGGGTGACTTTTCATCGTTCGTACTTGTCACGATGCGCGACGGCTCAAAAGCGAGACGGACATCGAGTTAACGATCACGAGGAATTTTCTCTTCCAGAAGGAGATCGACGAAAGGTTACGAAATTGCCCGAGAACGCACTATGCGGTAGTATCTAAATCACGGAAGTGAACAAATCTGTCGGAGGACGGGATCGTTTAATCGCTTCGATTCGTAGGCAAACGGGTTCCTCGTTCGCCGACAGAGTTAGGCTGTGCGGGAAACTTTCCCGACTTCGTTCGCTTGTCGTAGGAAAGGTACGCCGCGTTCTTTAACGGCGTTCTTTGCCCGCGTGACGATGATACTTCACCGTGAATTATTGCCCGACCTGCGTAGTTGGCCGCGAAGTGCGTGCGCTACGTCCCGCAGAGATATTGCGCTTGTTCCAAAGATCAACGCCGCAACTATATATCAAACGACAACCACGAGATATCGTTTCGAGCATACGGTATTTCTGGATGAAATCGTTGGTCGTGGCTCTTCGTAATCGCGCGGAGATCTCAATCATCGGCCATTGGATTTTTCTTCGTCGAGCGCCGATCGATCGCCAGCGAATCTACTATCGATCAAATACAATTATCGATGGCGATTTAACGATCACGAGGGGCTACATCGATCGCGATCGAATCAGCCGAAAATTCAATTATCCAGGAAGGAAATGAACTACGCGTCGCGCGGGTTATCTCTTCTCCTATCTCGTCGCTTTTTCGCGGCCGGATGCAACCAACGTTCTTAACATCGCGATAACGTAAACCGGTGGTTTAGGTGTATCACGCGGACGTTACTCGCCAACGGTGAAAGTATCCGTCGTCGAGTTCCGCGAATAAACAGGGTCCAACCTAAAGGGATGCACATCGGAGCGCGGGTTTCTCGAGCGCGCAATGTCGAGCTGCTCGCTTTTCAAGGTCGGGACGTTTACGACTTTATGGGGCAATTACGGTGGTATACTGCAAGTTAGTTTGCGGCTACGTCGTACTTTTCGTCTTTCGTTTTTCTTGCGTTCGCCGTCGGACGGAATTTCTCTTCGCGAGTTTCTCGCCCATTTTTTCCCGAAACGCGTCTAATCTATCTGATCGATATCGCTCTACTATTCTCCTTCGAAATTGCTCGCGTTTGCGCAATATCGATCGAGTTGAAACGACTTCTCATCCGAGATCCCTTCTGGGTTTTTCTGTTCCAGTTCAGAGCAAAGTGAGATGCTCGGAACAGTGGATGGAGGTTGACATCGTAAGGAGTAGTCCGCAAGCGAGGATATATCTGCAACAGATGAAGGACTTTCCAGGTAAAGATCGATTCTGTTGTCGGCTGTACGCCGACGTGGCCGGGATGCAAAGGTGGACGCGTATTTTACACGTTGAAACGTATCTTCTTTTGCAGACGAAGCTTGCAAACCTCGGCTTAGCAACGGCGTCGCCACGTTCCGATTACCGCTCTTAGAGCAGGACATGCTGCGATGCGGTATCACTAGAGTCGTTAACAAAGTCACGGTAGGGAGTAATTGCGAGTCTGATCGTTGATAAAACTATCGCATCCGAATAATTAAAACGATCGAATAATTTATCGAACACGGCGGTGCGCCGCGTGATTTATGGATCGTTCGATCGACTTTGTCGGATCTGATCTGACTGCGCGTGTAAAATAAAAACGGCTTGTGCTCCAAGCTAAATAAAATCAAAGGATCGCGACGTACGGTCGAACGAACGTATCGATTCGTGCTCAGAGTTGGCGGGCGATAAGTTGTTAGGACTCGTTTCATTGTTTCGATCGACGATCCCATGGATTCGAGCAAAATTACACACGCATAATGATACACAGGGTCAGAAGGTGTACTTTCATCGGATAATAGTGGAGGAGCCGGCGGATTCCAGCAAGCACACGTTCACCGTAAAGTGTGTTATCACCGAAGTCGTTGTGAAACCTGGAATCTCGATCGCAACCAATCACACCGCGGTTCGACGCAGCGTTCTTCCAGCAGGTTTCCAGGAACCCGAGTGAGTTTATCTTTCGCCTTAATATTCTGTTTCTGCGCTATTTATTCTCTAAACTTATTCGCTCAATTTTCCACTTATCGTTTCACCGTAGAACTCCGTTTTCCATCGGTCGGATTCACGTAAAATTCAGCCTTCGCCGTTCGTAGGTTAAGCGATCGTGCGCGCGCAATAATGATTGCGTATTCGCATCAAGGACATTCTACTCGCTCTGAGCGATCGCGAGAACAAGCAACGACTGAAATTATATCTGAAACTTTCATCCATCTGTGACTCTTCGTTTTACGAAGTACCTTGGCTCTTCGACAGTTTAAACGGTTGCAACCTTCCGGGCTGCGCCTGCAGTGAAATAAGATCATGCCTAGTCAGACCAGAGGTTCTTCGCTCTTGTTTCGTAGCGAGCAATTTATCGCAATTGTACGGACAGCTGGTAAAACTGTTTGATCAAAGGAGAACGGTAATTCTCGATTTAGGTACTGTTTACTGGTTGGCTTACTGGTAATTATTCGCGTCATACTCGTATACAATGAGAGTCAAAAGCGAGTGTATGCATTGTGTCTTGCATACAGACTTACCTACCTAACGTTAACATAATACTGTAATATTACAATAAGTAACATGAATATTTTTCAACAAATTTCGCGTCTTCAACGCGTATATTCGCTTTTTGATCTTCACTGTACCCGTTGGCAAGATGCTCGTTTACTTTTTACCTTTTTTTCTCGGTCTAAAATTATATTTTTCGAAACGATTCGCTCAACCGTTAGCACTACGCCGAACGATCGAACGTTTCAGTCATTATAGATTTGCAACGAGATACGCTTCCGGGGACTCGAATGACTTTTTGTCAATCCATAGAATATAACGGCGGTGGGGATAAGCAAGGAGGCCAAAGCGTACCGCGGATAAAAATAAGTTCAAGTATTGGTCGCTTTCTAATTGAAACGAGTGCGAGATAAACGAAGATGGACATTTGTTGTGGTCGCCAAGTTGATTCATGATTCCACGTTCCATTTATTCTTCGAGTCTATACCGACGCAGGTGCTGGAAAACCTGAAATGTAATTTTAGCCTTGCGTACATCGCGTCACAGAGTCTCCCTTCCTTTTCCTGCTCGTTCGATAAAACTGACTTCTCCACGGTCATTCGTATTCTACGTGTATTACTGGTAAAACGTTTCGACCGACGCGCGACCATCCAAGGAGATCTTTTTGTTTGCGCGGAACATGTAAATGTCGCTTAAGAGACACTAACGATCACTTCGAAGTAGGCTCCGCGTTCCGTTTCTAAACGTTAAACGGCCTGTTAAAACCTTGTTTGAATAAATCGTATATCCACAGGATTTTCCATCCTTCGTTCCAATTTTCCAACGTTTTTGTCTCTCGCGGCGATCGATTCTAATACTCGACGACGAGTTTTCAAACTCGATTCTCACGAAAATGAGAAAATTTCGTTACCCTCGATCTTCTTACTTTGAATCGTAGAATCTCCTCCGACTTGACCATTAACGTAATTTTAGTTGGCAACAGAGTAGACGGCTGTCAGAGACCTCTTCCTATTTTCCGTCGATGAAAGTCGGTTCGCGAGGCGACATTCTTCCCTGGTATACTCTCCGTGACAGCCATACACGCGCGGGAATTTTTGTCTCGTTCCTGTTTCGCGGCGCTAATTTATTGGTACTAATCGATCGTACGTGGCCGTAGATTCTGCGAATCGTCGATGTCGCCGTTCAACCAGGAAGCCGTAAAATCTTTATTGTTGAATTATCACGCGGTATCTCGCGTGGCCGATGCTCGGGGTCGAGCTACGCACTACGGGCAAATTCTTTCTCGATCTTGATAACTGTTTCTGCTTCCACGAAGTCGATGGAATTGCATGCCTGCCCGATTGGATGCGTCCATCGCGATTAGGGATCACCGTCGACCGCATTGGCCGACTATCGAGGGATGATCGAACAACTGAAAATTCCTCGGATACTCGGCGATCGCGTCGTCCATATACATCCATTCGATTTACGGATGATAACAGATGGGAACAAGAAAAACAACCATCGACGAACGTGTCATCCAAACGGAAACTTCGTCTTTGTCCCTGTTTTTTTTTTTTTCTTTTTTTTTCTGACTTCATCATCGTCCTCTGTCTTTAGTACCGTTCCGTTCGCCTGCGCCGTTCGATCGTCGAAAGACGTACGACGCAGAGGCTTGAAGGAAACGACCGATGAGACGGCAGAAGTGGAAACGCGATTCAGGTCGATGCTAAGATTCGATGACTGTCGAAAGTAACCCAGGTCGCAGCACAGTTCGTTCGCCGCACTTTTCCACGTTTTCTTGCCAATCGCGAACAGTTTAATTTTGCTTCGGCCGACTACTGAATCATATAGACGTTCGCTCGTAGTTTTTGCCCGGAAATTACATTCAAACGCATCTTCCTCGGGTTCGATAGTTCCATTCGCCAGATGGCCGCGTGTTATTCCCATTTCAACGGGAAACAAAGTTTCTTTCGTGGGTAGGAATTTCATGCGCATCTTTCGCTTCCTGTGACAGCGTGATCGACATCAGGGGAGAGATTTCCGAGTCGGCACCGGTACCGATATTGGGAGTCGGCGTCAGGCAAGGTGGCAATCTCGTTACCGGGGAACTGAACGTTAGCCCAGGTACGCCTTTGCAGATGGAGATCTTCCTGGACAATGGCTCCGCTCCCGTTTATGGACTCTTGGTTACTTATATGTTGGTCACCGATACCAAGACACAGGAGGAGACTATTATTATCAATGGGTGAGCGAACAAATTCTACTTCGTTCCTATTTTAACCCTTTGACGGTGTAGCGAAAAAAAAACCGGTATTTTAATTTATCGAACTATTTATCAAGCTAATAGCGTCACGATCATTCGGTTTTGAACAATAAACGAGATCAAAACGATATTAAGAGACGAGTAGCACCAGCGATTGTTCTGTCTGCTCTAGCTAGGCCGATGATTACGAATAGAAGGGAAATAAAAAGGAAAGGGGCAGAAAGAACGATCCGGAGAATAATCGAGACGTTTTGTATCTTCTTCCGGTCAATGGGTTAAAAGGGTTCGAATATACGAAAAAGGAAATATCATACGTAACTCTTTCTACCCTCAGCTGTTCCGTGGACCCGTATCTGTTCGAAAATTTCAACACGGTGGACGGGGACTTTCTGACAGCGAAATTCCGAGCTTTCAAGTTTCCAGAGAGCACCTACGTCCAATTTCGTGGTACTGTTAACGTTTGTTTGGACAAATGCCAAGGGGTAAGACGCAATTCTGCCGTATCACACGCTCAATCGTCATTTAGCGAAGCTTGCTCGAATATCGCGTTCGCATCGTTATGCCGATGTCTAATTTCATCTACGCCTAATGTATCCGATATTTCAGATCGAGTGCAGCAACGGTCAAATTGGATTCGGCAGGAAGAGAAGAGCCATCGACGTCTCGAATACTGACAATAACAAGCTGTTCGAAGTGACTATGTCCGCTCTCATTAAAGTGGATTTCGAGGAAGACGCAGTGGTCGATAAAGGTAGATCGATTGCCATGTCTTATTCCGATTTTATTACAGTTTAATTAAAATTCTGTATTTAACAGCCTTGTCCGAGTTATACATCAGAAGAGGAAAGAACAGGACAAAAGCCAGAGCTGTGATCGCGGAAGAAGTGAGAGAGCAACCACCAGCTCCGACAACGATTAGGACGGAGGAGAGAGCTTTTATAGCGCAAGAGGTTAAAGAACAGTTCAAATACAAGGTTACCGAGACGGAGATAAACGGCTCGTCGTGTAGAACAGCGGCTGCAACTTTCGTCATCGTTCTGTTCTGTCTCTGCAAATTTTTGTAAGATTCGAAGGGAACGAAGATTCCGCAAACCGATGAACGATCGTTGACTGTAAATAGAAAGCGGCTTGAGAACCGGCAGGATTCGAGTATATCGTGGATCGTGGGATAAAAGAATGGATCGAATGTTTAGCCGGATGTTAGCAGATATATTCTTTTCCTTCGTACGTAAGGAAAGACATTGCGTATTCGTGCACGATCGAACGCATATTCGCTTTGTACGATATCGAATCGAGTTGACGAACAAGATCACGCCCATGTTAACTAACATCGTTCGAGATTTTCACCACTTTGGACAATATTAGGGACAATGTTAATGGAAAGAATTACGGCCGTGAAAGAATCTTAGAATTGTGATTGATCGTTCTAGAGATATACAAGGATTACCGTATAGGAAGAATAATCACGAAGCTTCGAGAGTTTGGGTTAATTAGCATCTGCTCGAGAAATTTCTCCGTTCAGCGACCGCCAAATTTTCGCTCACCTCTCTTCTTCCGTTCTCGCAATCCGCGTTACTTCATTTCCCAGCTGTACCCTCGCGAATAACCGCATAACAATACAGCCGCTATACTGCCAGAAGAAAATTGGCCTTTGCGAGCGGAGAATGTCGAGGAGACCTAGTCGCGCGACGAGACGTAACAACGTGATGTGACTTAAGCAACTTAGACAATTACGAGGTAATTAATTGCTGCTATAATCTCAATATAATTATAACGGAACGCGAAAAATGTAAAATAACACTTAATAAAGCGAGAGAATACGCGCGTGGACGCGTGCTCGTTGTTTCGCATCCATGAAGAGATGTTCCCTACTTTATAGACGCGTTAAGAAACAAAGATAGAAGGCTAATAAAGACGCGCATAGAAATATACTTATACATATACATATATATATATATATATAATATATATATTATATATATATATATATATATGTATGTGGAATGTTTAATGATCATGTATACATGATAACTTTGTATAAAAAATATATATCTTTGGCCTAAAATTTTGTTAGGAAGGCTACAAACATCGGTTCATACTTTCATAATTGCAGGTCACTGGTCGCATCGTTGAACACGAACCTTACATTCGGAAAATTCCAAATTTAGTTTCTGGTATGGGTGCGTTCAACGCTGCCGATAGACTAAGACCTAATACCACTCTAGTGTCGGTCGGATTGATCACACCGTCGTCCCAAAGTCTGAAAAACAATTTACTCGAATAACTTGCATTTGATCTCGCAAAGTGAAAGAACCAATAGCACGTGAAAATCTACCTGGCACTGGCATAGTACGAACTGCTCTCCTTTTCGAATTTCTCTATGATCGGTCTTTTCAGCTCCTCCTCCTCTTCCGGGGTCCACTGTCGCAATCGACGAGATTATATCGATAATTGGCAAGACAATAACAGAACGAATTGCAATGTTTCGTACCTCTTTCCCATCGCGAACGCGTTGTTGCTTGGTAATTTGCGCTATTACATTCGCAGCCTGTACCCCTCCCATCACGGATATTTTCGCGTTCGGCCAGGTATAGAGAAATCTTGGCGAATAAGATCTACCACACATACCTGCGCGTACGTATCAAAATTAAACAAAGCGAACACACGTCTCGAACAGTCGTTTATCAAACGCAAAGTACCGTAATTTCCTGCTCCGTACGAACCACCGATCACCACCGTAATTTTCGGCACTTGAGCGCAAGCCACGGCGTTCACCATTTTTGCTCCATTTTTAGCAATGCCCTCGGCCTCGGCATCCTTGCCCACCATAAACCCTGTTTTACCCAGTTTTACAATGACCAGATGTTCGTTAGTCGTGGGAACGCGGCAATTTCATTCAACGAGACACGTACCTGTAATATTCTGCAAGAAAATAAGCGGTATCTTTCTCTGAGCGCAGAGCTGCACGAAATGCGTGGCTTTTAACGCGGCCTGCGAAAACAGTATGCCATTATTCGCAACTATTCCCACGGGATAACCGTAAATTTTCGCGAAGCCGGTAACCAACGTTTCCCCGTACTGCGCCTTGAACTCGCGAAATCTCGATCCATCCACGATCCTCGCGATCACTTCTCTGACGTCGTACGGACGCTTCAAGTTTACGCCAACTATACCATAAATTTCATCGACAGAATACAGTGGTACGTCCATCCGTTTGTCCAAGTTCACGTGCATCGGTCTTTGTCTATTTAAGTCTTTCACAATCTGACGAGCCAAGTACAAGGCGTGAGCATCATCCGTGGCATAATGATCGGTGACTCCAGAGGTTCTGAAATTAAAACTTCAGAACCATAATCGAAAACAAACGATGTGTTCAAATGTACTTGTTAATTACCGACAATGAACCGTCGCACCGCCCAACTCCTCCGGAGTAACATCTTCGCCGGTAGAAGCTTTCACTAAAGGCGGACCAGCCAAGAAGATAGTACCTTGATTGCCAACGATTATGTTTTCGTCGGCCATGGCTGGCAGGTATGCGCCTCCTGTATAAATTGATTAAACAAATGCCATTGCGAGTAATTGGCGTATAACAGCGCCGCGAGATTCAAACAGAATACGTGGATCATAGTCAGACCTGCTGTGCAACTTCCCATTACTACCGCAATTTGCGCGATCCCCTTCGAACTCAGGATAGCCTGATTGTAGAAGCTTCTTCCGAAATGCATTTTATCCGGAAATACCTCGGCTTGTCTAGATAAATTTGCGCCACCACTGTCTACTAAATATATGCACGGCAAATGATTCTCTTCCGCAATTTCTTGAGCTCTCAAGTGCTTTTTCACCGTGATCGGATAGTACGTGCCCCCCTTCACGGTCGGATCGTTTGCAACTATTACGCATTCAGTGCTAAACGGCGACGACATATATTTTTAACATGATAATTTTCAGAGAATTTTTTCATGTCCGAAAATGTGAAAATACTTACCCTTCTACCCTGCCGATGCCGGTAATAATTCCACCGGCTGGTACTTCCTCGTTATCGTACAGTTCGTAACCGGCTAACTGGGAAAATTCGAGGAAAGGAGATGTCGGATCGAGGAGCGTGTTAATTCGTGCTCGTGGTAAAAGTTTCCCCTTTTTTACGTGTCTTTCTCTCGCCTTTCGTCCCCCGCCCTCTACAATCTTTTCGACTGTCTCTTTTAGTCTATCTACCATACACTTCATTTGCACGTAATTGTCCTAGAAACATTTTTTTACCAGCTCCACAATCGTTCTGACACTCGTTTTTAACCCCCAACCGATATCATTGGCTCAAGGATAATTACTATAGATAGAGTTTATTCAATTACGATTCGCGCTTTTTACTTTACGAAACGAAAATCGCTGATAGTCGTTACGATGGCAGTCATAAAATGTAGAGTAAAATTAATCAAATACTAAATATTAGAAATCATAATTGTACAAATACTATTATTAATTATCCCGATTTAGCAAAATAATCCATGCTGTGCTATCGCTAATGATTCAACGGTAACAGTTGAGAGCCAATTATTTTCATTATTCGAAACATTGCGCGCACTGTTTTCAATAAATTATGAAAAGAAGGCGCGCGCGCAATGTTCGTAACGTTTGTATTACGCGCCATACACCATCGTGAGTCAGTTGCGCAGTCGTCCATCACGCTCCGAATGCATTTAAACGAACGATATCGATTTATCTCACTCAAGAGATAAAATAATCCGTCCGTGCAATTAATATCGCGATAATTTTTACATCCCTTCCAAAGTGATAAGGTAATATCGATCAAAAGTGGAATCCTTAAAGAGATTAGTTTCAGGATGGTTCGTTTATGAATGAAATGCGCATGTACTGTCGTTCTAACCTGATACTCCGGTGACTTGGTGTCTTGTTCATTACCGATAATGATAGCTTCATCGTGAAACGTTCTTGTAGTATGGCGTAAATTTCTCATAAGAAGATTTCCTTTCCTTAACATCCTTATTAATTTCGTGAATTATCTATAACTATAATAGTGCTTACTATGCTCGCTACACTTCGCGCTTATCCATATACACAGCAGCTACAACAATGTAATTCACTTATTTTTGAGATCGAGCTACGCTGCCATCTCAGTGAAGTTATTCACAGTTCGGGGACAGAAGTTTTTATCGTGATACGCGGTGGGAATAACACATAATTGTAGCAGACTATTTATCAAAGTATAGTGGAGAGAGATAATTTTTTTTCAGTTCAGGATCACGTAGGGTCAATGATACAATACAAAATACGTCAAGATATCGTAGATTTTTCGATGTCTTTTTCAATAGGGCGAAACATAAAAATGCT
Organism: Bombus difficillimus; assembly: GCA_014737525.1. NCBI lineage: Eukaryota > Metazoa > Arthropoda > Insecta > Hymenoptera > Apidae > Bombus > Bombus difficillimus. Next base: position 594,141 of record JACXIT010000182.1, on the reverse strand, counting down.
TCCGGTGCTTTTATTAATTAACGATGTTAAATTTTATATCTTTTACAAGCGATGATGTAAAATGGTATAACGTAGATAATACATGGACAAATTTTTTATTAATACCATATTAAATGCAAATAATTGGTACGCATTGCGTTTTATAGATGGCGCTCGGATCGCAGGTTTGTGCTAGATGTCGTTGGAAGCGGAGGTGTATCGCTACGCAGTATCCGTTTTGCGTTGCATTGATGAAAGGTTCAGAAAAAGGGTGAAGTTTGAGAACACTTTGAGATACAATCGTGGACGAATAACAAACGTGTCTCGACTGATAAGTAGCTAACGATAGTCAACGTAGAAGCAAAGAACGTGACAAGGTATTAGATCAAGTTCGAGAAAAATTTGAAAGCTTACAGAATGCCGGACATATCCAGTCTATCTCATTACCCTTTAAAGGTAAATATCGTTAAAGCAACGTTCGATTTGTCATTTCCTTGAATAATTCTACTTTGAAATCATTCGCTTTGTTCCTATTCGTTGCACGTCACATTCCTTACTTTTTCTCGTTTCGCTTTGTTATCGCTTTCCGCTCGAGCGATTACGACGATTTCTCTTCGATATTCGATGTTTCCGATTATGAGAACAGATGTCGGATAACCTCTTAAAATTGTAATTACGTTTTACGAAGGCTTTACCCGTAGTTCCTCTCGACGATGCATGTCTCCTAAAGAGTAAAATAGAATTATGTAAGGGCACGGCAATGAAACAATTCCATAACTTGTTTGACGAGTTTCTCGTATTATCAAGGCGGTTTCTGCAATACCGCAATTGCATTATCAAGAATCTGTTGCCTAGAAAACTCTACTTACTTAGCATTTTAAGATCATTTTTTATGATCTTGTCGGATTTTTTCAGGTGATATTTGCAATTCATTTAGTCCTAGTAACATGGTAAGAATAAATTTTTTGTTTACTGTATACTAATCTGCGATTTAGAAAGTATCTTAAAGTACAGCAACGTATGGAACGTCATATTTGTACTACATAGTTAAACTATGGATTTCTAGGAGCATTCAGGGACATTGGTGTCCAAGGTCTGTAATGTTTTACAATTTTCTTTTCTTCGTTTGTTTATTGTGGGCTATTCACAATATCGAATCGGACGAACCTCTGCAATTTGTAAGCATTTAGCCATTGGTATATTATATTTTATGGTTCTGGTAAGATCAGCGTTTGTAATAGAATTATATATTTTAGGCACTATTTATAAACGTACTATCCATTTTTTTTGACATAGTAACATTAGCAGTCTATTTCCCATCAATGTGTAAGTTGGTGCCACTTACTATCAAATTTAAGACTAACGCTTATTAAGCTTGATAAATTATATCGTTGATTAACCTCCCTACGCAGAAGATATATCAATCTGATCGCACGAACTTGTAGATGTATCTGAGACGCTTAGTGCAACAATTATGATCATAAACATGATTGTTCGCATCATCACAAGCGTACATCTTCTACGAATAGGCCAAGCAAGAGGTGGATGTTTATCCACGATGTTTACTACAGGTCCTGCAATGGGTCAGTAATACATTGGATACAGATGTTTCGTAGGCCTGCGTTGCTTCTACAAAGTTATGCTTTGAGTAGGTGCATGACACGTCTTTTGTTTCAAGTATGCATATTATATCGCACAGTTTACACTACGTTCTTTATAACAGTATTTATGAATGTAACGCTTGGTACGATACAAACTGTTTACAATGTACAGCGTTTTATTTGCAACCATAATTGAACTATGCACTGTGTCGTACTGCCTTTCTTGTACATGTGGTCCATAACTCGAAGGGGGTAGGGAACAGACTTTTATGAATGTTTTTCTATTCTAGGCTTTGGTCGACAGGATTACGAGGACATATCTCACCCGATTCCACAAAACTCCGATTTTGCTGGAGTTTAAAAATACGATATGACTTTGCTAAAGTTCGATACGTCGAAAATTACGCGATATCAATGTCATATCTCTCTGTAACTCGTAAGAAGTACGCGCACGTATAATCACGATTACCGACGTTAAATACTTCTTTATTTATATATTTTAGAATCTCTAACAACGATGACATTCAGTGCAATCTAGAATTTTTAGTTTACGTATATACGTATGCGAATAACGCTCCGTCGATACGCGATGACACGAAAAGAACCGTATATTATTATATCATTATAATAAAACTTAACTCAACTATACGTTTCGTACGTCCGACCTATAGAGATTTTATTCTGTACAATTATTTGTACTCGTAACATGTGAATAAAAATTTTCATCGCAACCGTATGCCCGAACTCCTTAGGTTTTCATGGACTGTGATCTTTAATATTCAATCTCTTAAACCTATTATTTAAGACTGGATTGTTCGTAGATTAATGAAGAAAAAAAAAAAAAAAAAAAAAAAAAAAAAAAAAAAAAAAAAAAAAAAAAAAAAAAAAAAAAAAAAAAAAAAAAAAAAAAAAAAAGAATAGAAAACGAATAATCATTGGATCGGTCCTCTGATGGGCGGGCAGGAAGGAGAGTATAAACCAAATTTTGATTAAAACAGGATAAATACGCTATTCAATATCGCGGTCTTTCGCTTACCGTCTTCGTTTAATTCGAATTACTTCGTCGAAAATAAACGCTCGGTCGAACAAATATAAGTCGAATGAAAAATTCTGGCGAAAATAATACAAGTTATTTTCAAATTTTAATCATTTTCCACGAAAAATGATATTCCCTTGTACTCTTTGTCCCGTCCACCAGAGAATTACTAGACAATAAGAAAGACAAAGAAGCAACGATTATGTTTGATTAACGATAAATATATTTTTGCGAAGGTGTCGAAAGAGGAAAGAATGACATTCAAAGCAGCCGCGTAGCGACAGTGGCGCGAGTCAGTGGAGAAAGAGTGGCGCCACTGATGAACTATAAGAGCCGCATCGGTGAGGCGGCGTGGTTCAGTAGTGTGCGTGACCGTTCCGGGAGGAGGGTGACTCCACGCGCGGCCACACCGCGAAACCGTGCCCCACTCGCCTCAACCACGAACGTCCACTCGTTTTCTCGTCTCGTGAAAACATGGCGGCCAGCGACGACGAGCCGATGCATCTCTACGAGGTCTTTCAAAACTGCTTCAATAAGATCGCCAACAAGCATCCTGGTGAGTGTGGTCAGTCACTGAAACGATACTCGTTAAACACAGAGAATCAGGAGAATTCTGTGCTGTGCGTGTACCGTGTGAAAATAGAGCGACGGAGTCTCTTGTGTCTAGTGTCTTCTGCGAGAGCACCGTGCATTAAATGCGGCAAGCGTCGCTTTTTGTGGTTCCCTTGTGTCAACGAATCGTTTTACAAAGGGTTAGGAAGAATTCGAGTGTTGTGTTTCGGTCGATCGAGCTCTTGATCACATCGACGATCCGTGCCGGACGATTCTCTCGACTGACTCGCTCCGTTCTGTGTTTTGGTTTGCTTGTCAGTGCTTTGGACAGTGCTGCCCCGTCGTAGTGAACTAACCCCCCGAGAGAGAGATAGATCATTTCTCTTCCTTGTGCCTCGTGTATCGCTATTATTGTTCCTTCGTTCGTTTAAACTCGATTGCCATTTGCGTATTGTCCGTGTGGCGTACCAGACGCCGAAAATATAGTCGACATAACCTAGACATCGGAGACTCGTCGCTCTCTCGCTCGGTGTCATGTGCAACAGTCGATCGAAACCGTTGTGACACACATTTGTAAAGCGTCCGTACCACTAATACCGAAAACAACGATGTTACACATTAATCCGTCGTTATTTATTTCGCGTATCATCGACGTTCGTTGATCTGGCGAGATTCGTTTTCAAAAGTTGGCCCCCGATTGGGCGAGACAGCCGAGACCCGATCATGTACCACGTGTCCTCTCGGCGACGCCGCTGCAATCGTTAGAGGTTAATCGCTCGAACGTAATATAAGAAAGACCGTAAATCGGAATCTTTTTACTGGCACAGAGCCTCGAAAGACTTCTCTCGCTTTTCGCTTTTCGCTTTTCGCTTTTCGCTTTTCGCTTTTCGCTTTTCGCCTTTCCCTTTTCGCGTATAGTTGACCGAGAAAGAAATAGTCCTTACAATTCGGAGCATCGTTACGCCGTGGTCGTTGCGTGAACCGTATTTGAAAGAGGTTCCCCATCCTTTCGCGACAGTTTTAACACACGTCAATTCCAGCACGTGTCTGTCCGATCGAACGACGATGATATTATCGACGCTCGATGTTGATCACGCTCGTGGTCTCATATTCTTATCTGTTTTCGAAATTTATATCTAATACGGTGACATTGTCGAGCTTTGATTTATCAGCGATAAGGTTAATAAGGGTAGCAGGTTTGGTCGGTCGTGTCGGCCACGAAATCATTCCGAAAATTGTTGTTCAAAGGGAATTGTAAAGTCGACTGTTTGCATGTCGCTCGGGATAGTTGGTAAACCGAGTCTCGGTTGTTTGTTTAGCTTGTGGATGCTGTTTGGAAAACGCTGGAGGAGGTGCACGGTTGTCCTCGACCAAATGCGCTTCCTAGTCGGTAACGAAACGTTTCGTGTCGCGCGTAGTAGTACCTACGTATACTACGTATACAGGATCGACTATCCAAATTAAACGTTTTTTTCTTTCTCTTGTTAGACGAGCCGCGTTAGATTCACGATGATTATCGATGCACGCGGCGAGTTCGTGTATTTAATCGGAGATTAGATATACGATTCGCCGGCCGAACGGCGTGTCGGGTTTTACGCGATGTTTGAAGAGCGGTCCGAATAATTTCGAAAATATCGTGTCGATTGTTTAGGATCGATCGTCGTCTTACTCATTTATATTCCCGATGTTTAAGCGAGCACGGTGTCGGGTTCGTTAAGCGTCAATTGTTCGGACGAGGCGGCCGCCAATTGCCAACAATCCGGTTAATTCTTCGCTCGTTTCGCCCCTGTTAATTTCAACGATTGCCACTTTGACCGCAAACATTGTATACGATTTGATATAAAGCCTCGTTCAGATTAGTCCAGTTACCTGAATTCATACGATTTAAAGTCCAGTAACTTGAAACTTCTTTACCAGCGTGAGATTATCGTTCGCTTCTTTCAAGTTTCTATACTTTATCAGCCTCGTTAGCAGCGACGAAACTATCAAATCGATCAAGAACGATCGACGCCAATGACGACAACAACGCCGTTCAAGTAGCGTATGCGTTTTCGGTAATAATAATAATGTTTACTTTCATTAGGACAGGAACATGGTCACGTTTCTTATCTTATTTTCTTATACTCGTCTCGTTACTTTAATCTTGTGCAATATATACGCAGGTAGATATTAAAGATGGTTCTATTGGTCAATCGTTGCATAAGGGGCAATTAGTTTTTTTGGTTCAGGCCACGAATCCTCATTCATTGTTTTAACGTCTGAAGGGTCAGGGCTCGATCGTTCAAGTGCAAGGGTATCTAAAAATAAAGGGGAATCTCCAACGTACATTCCACAGATATTTCTTTCCATTTGGATGAAGCGTTTCTATCTTTGTTCGTTAATGGCACTGTGCGTACATATGTATACGTTGCAAGGGTTCTCGCACGACAGGACGGGCAAACGGCAAAATTGCACGTAATGCCACGAAAACACGAGCGTAGATTTTAATGGTCGATTCGATCTAAAATTATCAGACAGTGACTCACGAGTAAATTTACCTGAAGCGGAGTTTGTTTCGGGAAACCGCGGCACGATAAAGCGTTCACCGTCCGCGATACGTTTACTTAGGAGGAAATACTTTCTGTAAGCACTAATTATTCGATGTTGACCAACGAAACCCGGACGAACGTACAGGGTGTTTCAGAAACGTTCTTTCGATTTTCCATTCGTAGTTCGAAAGAGGCTTACAACTCCGAAAGTAAAGATATCCGAATCGATGCGCGTCTATTAAGACTCTTTCGCTTGTTTCGGTGGAGCAACGCGCGGTATTGAAGCTTTTACCTCGACTCTCGTTCACGTTCCCTAAACTTTCTCCGATTGCAACGTTTTTGTCCGGGATCGATATTTCGGTACGAAGAAACGCGTTGCAATATCTCGGTGATGGCTGGAAAATCGAATCTTCCACGGGGCGATTCTGTTTCAGCTCGTAAACTGCAGAGCGACGAATCCGCGCGACTCGCGAGTATTACAAGGGAATACATCCTCGCAGGGAAACGCGGCTGATTCGATCCGACCCAAGAGCGCCATTTCTGAAACTCTCTCGTTCCCCAGAGCGAGAGTTTGAACGCGAACAACCATAAACGAGCTCCAGACACAACACTCGTGACTTAGCTCTCCTTCTTCCCTTTCTCTTTCCATCCCGCGGACCCTTCGATTTCTCTCTTTTTCCCTTTTTACCTTATTTCTCTCTCAGGAGAATTATCGAGGGAGTGTCACCGTGATGCACCTGCCTCTTGCTCTCTCTTTCTCTCTTTCTCTCTTTTTTCTCACTCCCGCTATATCCCTGTCTTCCTGCCGCCTTCTCCTTCGCTCTCGCATTGCTTATTGGTCGCACACGCGCCTCGCACACGACTTGGTACCGCAATGGCTCGCCTATGAAAATTCTCGATGGTACTCCGAGCGGATAAACGGACGATTTCGTAACTGCGCAAATGAAAATGTATACGACTGTCAAACGTAACCTGCGATCTCCTCTGGCAGCTATGATTCTGTACGGTACGTATGTTGCCGAAAGCAATTAGAGCGTTGGAGGATGGCTGTACGTGGATCTATCAAGTCGAAATAAAAAAGACTGTGGGGATCTGTTAAATCGATAAAAAAGAAAAAAAAAAAAACAATCGAAGCGATAAACGTTAACCATCAGAACTCTCTCGCGTATTTCGACCAACGTTATTAGCGAAAATTTACGTTGTTCCAATCGATTTCCCTTCCATCCACTATCTTTCCATTTATTTTCGAAGTCGAATATACGTTTCTATCAGCCTCTCCAGCCTCTTAAGAAACGTATCAATTAATATCGCGTATGCGGAACAATACGATTGAACGAATTAAACAATCGGAAGGTTGTATACGTACGGTGTTTCCAAAGCTGGCGAATTCTTCGATTTCTTGGATCGCGAAGCGCGCTCCATTCTTCGAGACGTTCGAACAACTCGTTCTAGCGCTATTCTTCGGTAGCTGCAATTCCGGAAGCTGTCCGGTCCGAAAGTAAATCAGGGAAAAGTTTCCCGTGGTTCGGCTACGAAACTTTTCGATCCTCTTCTTAGGGAAGGCCAAGTCCAAAGTGCGTTTCATGTACGGGCGCGCGCACACACAAATCAAGGATGAGCATAATCTACATTTACAGCAGGAGCCCGATGAGCATCTGCTTCCACCCCTCTTCGCCCTCGACCCCTCATCCCTCGACGCCCTAGTCTGAATCCCTTTCTCCGCCAACGAGCATCCTCCCACCGTCGTGCACGCGTGTATATTCTCCCGATCACGATCGTTTCTTCCTCGTCTGCGTCGAACTTTGTTCGCTCGTTCCCTCTCTCTTCCATTTACACGCCAGAAACGTATAATATACAGCCAACGCGTAGTATACAGAGCGTCGACCATAATTATATCAACACGCTTATAAACATTTAGCGTAAGTCGAATGCTTTTCGCTACTTTTATTTTCTAGCTGTACCGTTATAAATAAGCTGCGAATTTTTATGCAATTTCGTATTCCTACCAAGAGAATTGAAAAGAAAAAAAAAAAAAACTTATTTCGTTACGTCTATACGCATAATACAGTCGCCTCGGAAAGTAAGCCAACGCCCTTTAAACGTAACAAGACTAAAACGGTTAACTTGGTTAACCCGAGGTGACTACTATATCCGTCTATAATGTAAAATATCGAACAAAGTGAAATTTGTTGGTATCTCGCGTCGACTGTAATTGGGTAGGTGTGTCGATACTTATGTATTTTATATACGCGCGTGCGACACCAGTGTCGATAGGTCACGCGGAGATCTCTTCGTACGTTATCTTCGACTTTATTATTTGCTTTATCGCTAGCGAAAAATTTGTAATCATTTAAGCTCGACCTTTCAATTCATCGCGATTTTTCCGACCTCTCCCTCTCTTTGCATCTATTGCGTCTCGAAACAGAGGATTCTCTTTTTGCGTTCTTCGCGAAATCTGTGTAGATATTGTTGCTTGTTGTGGGTTTTATCGTCTCGCTGCGAGCAGGATAAAAATGCGCTTTGATAAAATGCTTAACGAGTCGTAACACTTTGTACGTAGGACGATACTAGCATATTGTGACGATACGAGTAATTTCAATATGCACTGATATTTTTTTGTTCGAGGGTGAATATGCGTCTTTCGATCGTGAGGTCATCGAGATAACAGTAATATAAAGACGCGTATTTGTCAGCAATCGCGTTCGATTCGAATCTTAAAACGTCGCAGAAATTGTTGTATTCGCGCTTCGAAGGATTATTTTTCGTTTAATGGGTATCGCGCGGCCTTCTTTAAACTTAAGACGATTATCAACGATAAAGAAACGCAAAACGAAGGAAAGAACGCGGCAGAGTCGAAGGTTAGTCGAAGCACGGAGATTTACTTTCGGGCCGCTGAACTAGATTAGCTGGCTCGATAGCGAAGCGTAGACGCGAAGGTGTTTGAGAAGTTGGCGAAACGGGCGAGTACACGGTGCGACTCGAATTCCTGACTAATGCAAGTCCCTCGTTACCGAACATACGCCGCCATTCGCCGCGCTCCCGTTATGGTCGATATGAATTTGCCACAGCGTGAAACGCCATCGTCCTGAAACTCTTCGCTTCTCCACCGTTCTCCTTCTCTTTCTCTCCGTATCTTCCCCTCGAGAGTAACGCGCCAACAATCTCGTGTCTCCGCTCTTTCCGTATTTCTCTCGACGGTGGCCGTCGACTGGTCTTGGTAAATTCGCGATGTTCCACGGGGAAGAGCAAAAGTCCATTAGCCACTGCGAGAACTGGGTTACCGAAAGGAGCTTGGACGGATAAAAAAGATTCTCGACGATTCTCTATATTTGGCGCGTGTCGTTCCCTTTCGCCGATCAGCCGTTTCTGATCCGAGATCTCCGATTCCAACTTCAAAGTCACCAAAATCATGCAACGTTTCCCTTGGTTTCTGTTACCACGGGTACACGTTCCTTACGCCGAGTGTCTCTGCAAGAGTTGGTATCACGTTCTCTGGAAAGGACGGTCTGTCGTCCTAGAGAGTCTCTTAGCAGTTTGACTGAAAGCACCACCCTATGGAGTACCATATCCTGCTATCCTCTTGTCTCATTGGCGTAGGCTTCGCTGTTCTCAACTTCGTTTCTCCTTTATCGTTATAATGGTAAAAGTTTCTTCGGATAGATCCACTGGTTTGTAACGAAAAAACGACAAGCGACATTCGTATAACAGAAGTTCGTCGATTCTCCTTATTAACGATTTCATTTTTCACTCGTGCTCGATCTGCGTATTCTTGTTTTCGTTGTAAAGGTACCAAAGGTAGCTCCGCTTTCTAAAAGAAGTATAAAAAAAAAAAAAAAGAAAAAAAGAAAAAAAGAAAGAGAGGAACGAGACCGGCGAGGACGAAGAAATTGATCGCAGGCCGATTTAAGCCGGGTAGGAAGAGCGATGCCACCTGTAACAGATCGTGAGCGCGCGTAATCGGCGAAAAGCTGGCTGGTCGAACGCGTGTGCAGACATTCACGCTCGCGCACAAATGCACGCAAGTGCGCGCCGCTGGTGGGTCTGTACGGCGCCGACCTGCACCACGGTTCGGAATAGACATCTGGCCAGATTTCGTTAAGTTTGGCCCACGTGTACACACCTCTATACGTACGTGTATATATACGGCATATATAGACGCGTACACGCGACACCGGGGCTCGAACAAATGTGCATTCGGCTCCTGGCGCCAGAGCCGAAAAGGGGGCTCTGATTTTTTGGCAGGTGCCACTGTCCTCGACCAGCGTCACTTTCCGACGTTCAATGGCCTGCCCCCGACTCACGAAATTCCTCGGAATTTCCAGTCTCATCGACCGCGAGATACCACGGGTCAAACTCGACCATCGAACTTCGTCTGCCCTGTAATTTCCCTCTGATCATCCTCGACTCGATTCTCTCTCTTTCTCCCTCCCCCCGCTCCTCTCCCATTCCTCTGCTCCGTCGATTTAGCGGAAAGCGATTCTCAGAAGAAATAGCTGTTCCGTCTATCGGTCGTTTATAAGGCGCCCTTGCCATTCCACCCTTGAGTAAAGGAAAGACCATCGAGAACGCGCGTGAGAACGCGTGATCCGGTAAAACGCGAAGGCGAAAATGGCGGCAGCTTCTCACCTGTTGAACGCAACCCCGAGGCGATGCGGAAGATTCGCTCCTGTCCCGAACGTTGATACTCTTGGTGGTCCTCTTGTGCCGTGCTGGTTCACGCGAACCCGTGAATGAAAACCCGGGTTAACCTAGCCGTGAGAACTGGAGCGAGAGGGAGAGAGACGGCACGAAATCGGAGCACGTGTACGCCACGTGCCATGGGCGGCACGAGCTCGCGCGCGCGCGCGTACACGCACGCACCTTTGCCACCTTTTTTCCACGCGATTTTACTTTACGCGGGCACTTTACCCGTTTTCACCATTTTCGATCGTACGGTAGCAAACCGTGAACCTGTTCTCGCAAATCTTGCCAACGTGGACGCATCCTATCGTTCATTTTGGGTTTACCCTCCGTACACATTTATGTCCCATAAATGTATTCGAACGATTATCATCGGACGGCGAATTTTTATGCAAATTCGTATTTATATGAAAACGAAGAAAGCAGAAACCTAGACAGAGAGGTACGTTTCGTCCATCGAATGTTACAACGGGTCTTGTATTTCGGGTATTTTACGTATTTTCGTTATTACGTACATCCTATACGTGTTTTCGATCTTTAAATACCGCATAAATGTATAAAAATTCGTAGCATTCGCTTTTCTGGACAACACTGTACCTTAAACGAACATACTCATACTCGTGGTACCGACGAACAGATAGATTGCCGATATATTTGCGAAACTATGCGAGAATGTAAATGAATGTACAAATTTATAAAATATCTGTACTAATGACCTGTAAAATATCTTTTATCCGTATGTGCAAAAGTATGAATTTGCGTAACACATTCGTAAACGTGAAAAGTAGCAACTAAAATTCTAAGCTACGTCGTTCGTTTTTATCGTTGCATTTCTTACGGAGACATCGAGTTGGATTCTGTCCAAGGAACACGAACAAAAAGGATTCACGAAACGATATCCACGACGGATAATCCATTTCAGGATCATTTTCCTCTATCAGTCTCGTACGATTAGTTCTTGGTTTTCGCTTAGGTCGACGTTTCGAGAGAATTTAAATCGAAGTAGAAATTGATCACGAGGAAGATCGAAATTTCAAGAAAACTTAAGAGAGATTTTTGGTACAGTTTTACAACTGTTTATAAACCTGTAAAAGACACCTGTGAATGATGGCGCTCTGAGAAGAGAGACAGATCTTCCCCCCCCCCCCCTCTTTGCCCAACGAACGATTCGATTACTATATCGTTTTCCTCTATCAATTTATTTCTCCCAATTATTCCCTGATTTTCGTTCGGTTCGAGAAGAAGAAACTTTGAGAGAAATGGACGATGCTATTGCCTACGGTGAGAAACTTCGGTTACGTGGGCTCCGTGAATCGCATACGGTGCTCCGCGTACGAACAACAGCGAAGAAACATGTTCCTTGGAAAAATGATATTTATCGATATTTGAACAATCTTATCTCTATCGGTCCAAGGTTGAAACAGTTCCGGTCGGAAGGAACCAGATATTTGTGATTGTTGCTGGTAATGCAATTAAAAAGATACCGTTTGAGAGTCACTGGAGCCCCCGTGGCCTGCGCCACTGTCCTCCGGTGGGCCCCTTCTAGGGTAACACGAAGGGGGGCACTGACAGCGACAGCTGCCGCCGCTGCCGCTGCTGCTATATTCCCCTCCTTCTTTCTTTCTTCGTCTCTCCTACTCGCTGTCCGCGTCTCACCGTTTCCACTCGGTCCCTTTTGCCGGAGCCTTAGCCCTCTCGGTCCCGCGGGGCCCGTTGGCACCACGGCATCCCCACCACGATGCCCATGGTCGCGTGGCAGCCAGCCTTCTCCTCTACAAAATACACCTTCGCTGTTCCGTTTACATCCAAACGCCGCAACGGACGGTCCCCTTTTTTCTTTCTTTTTCTTTCTCCCCCTCTCTTTTTCTTTTTCCCTTCGTTCTTTCTTCTCGCAGCGCTTCCTTTCCTCAGACTGCGAATATCACGCTCGAGCCAGCCTCGCTCCTTCTTGCGAATCGTACGCTCGATTCGGCTCTTCGCGTTGATACGTACCGGTCGCGTTGGCTTGCTACTCTTTTTATCCCAAATTTTTGCTGCTCCTGCTATCTTCCGCTACGGAGAGTAACGGTTTCAAAATACTCGCCCCGATGGTTTGCATCAGTCTCTCTGATACGGATTTCACCTGCTCTGATTGACATACAAGGGATAATTTAATTAGCTTCGTTGCAATTGGAACGTTGAATAAGAATCGATGCAGGCTCCATTATATTTGTATCAATCATATGTACGTACACGTACATTTATATATATATATATATATATGTACACATACACGATTTTTACACACCTGACGATAAGTATTCTTTCGTTGTTACGCGTGCATTGCTCTCCGTATAGTAACAAGTAACTGCCGAGAAAAAGTGGCTCGTCTGCATCGATCCTGAGCGAAGTATTTCCGCGAAGTCCATCGGTACTCGAAGAATTTGTCTGGATCGACCATCGCGTTTCGCGACTTCAATTTCTATATTTTTCGCTCGCATTCGTGGGGTCCTTGTACCTACCTATCCGTGTACCTAGCCGTACACCGATAATACACTGCGGTTTCAGAGCCGATGAACAAGTTGCGATATTGCATGTAGAAGTATAATGCGCACGCTCTTCCGATTATTTTCACTACGCTGGTTCCACTGTGGCCTTGCGAGCGAGCTTTCGAAATTCTGATCTTGCAAACAGCTTGGAAACTTGGAGATACGAAAACCATAAGCATAAAAAATTCCCTCGAATATTAATTTCGTCCAAGTTCAAGCTGAACATCTCAAGACGATAGCGTAAGAACCGCGTGTTAAGTAGCGTTAGATCGTCGTTGCAATACAAGAGAGAGAAACGATCGTAGATCGATCGAACGATTCGATCGGGAGTCAGAGCGCTGGTTCGGTTGAGCACCAGTGTCTACCTGAGTTCTTTTTCATATTTTTTTTTTCCTCTTTCTCTGCTGGTCTTCTATTCTTCCTCCCTCTGGTGTACGTATCCCCTCTACCATTGGGGTCGAGGGCCCCAAGGGTGGCAAACCTTTCCCCCTTCCTCTTCTTTCCCTATTCTCTGCTGGCCGCGAACTTCTTTTTTCTTCCTTTTTCTCTTCCCTTCCTCCCTTCTTCTTTCTCCCTCCTCCCTTTCTTTGTCCGCGTGTCTCTCTCTCTCTCGCTCGCTCGCTTTCTCTTGCTTACCTGCGGGAACTTGGAACACCCTTTTGGGTCGCGTGGCACCGTGCACCGGCATGGTACACACGCGAATTCTCCCATAGAAATCGCTCGTTGGGGTGCGTGGGTCTGCGTAGTGGCGGTATATGTATCGGGTGTCCTGCAAATATGACAAAGAAAAGAAGAATTCTTGAGAAGAAACACAGATATTTATTATATTTATAATAATATATTTATTTAATATTTTATATAAGATATTTATAATAAGCGCAGCAGAGTAATCTCTGCAGGTTATATGGGTATTCTATGTACTTTGTATTTTCAGATTTGTCTCAACGTTTGTCTAATACAATCGTGAGATGTTCCGTTACCGTGGAAATGAAATTTCAAAATGTTTCCTAATAATACACGCAATGTATTCGTGAAAGTTCTCTACAAGTATTCGAATACCTTTGTCAGACGCTGTATCTTGTATTTTGGGAATGTCAGTCGTATCCTGATTTCTTGAAACGTCGTCACGAAACGTCGAGGGCGACTATTAAAATTTACACGCGGGCGTAAAAAAATGCAGCGACTATTCGAGGGAGATAATCGAATTAAGCCTTTCCAAGGCGCGCAGGTGTTTCATTATTTCTTTCACCGTTTTTACAAGCTACGCCGTCACATTTTTCTCCGCGTTCATTTACGTTTGGTTTAATCGTGGTCTCAACAGGTGGCGATACAACACGTTAGAAATTCGATCGACCAGATTTCGGGCAGCTTTCTTTCTTCGCTCGATCTTGCGGGGCAAATTGCTCGAGGTCCTGCTTCACGAAGCTGTGGTTCCTCGTTGAGACAGCGACTAACTTTTGCCGGTGTTTCGCGTTTCTCGAAAGAGTTGCTGGTTGTTACTCGATGACGCTTCATTTTTCTTCGCGTTCCTGTTGCTAGCTACAAGTTAATAAAAGCCGCTGCTTGTGGCTAGCGGCAAAGATCAGAAAATTAAGAATCGTCGCGACGGAAACAATTGTTTCTTAGGTGTGTAAAGTTGGCCGACTGTTTCACATTGGCGCACGTTGCTATTTGTTGGATGATCGATATTTCTAGTTTACATTCGCGCGTAGACAACTTGTTGCTAGGAACGCGTGCCGTTTCGAAACCGAGACAAAACCAAAATGTTCCTCTCGTCGCGTTGTTTCAACAACGCGAACAATATGTTTCCAGCGGGTTGATATTTGTCGGGCGCCGATTGGAACGCGCAGCAACAACAAAAAGTTGCTCGTTGCTGCTTCGGCGATGACGCGGTTCGAGCGAGTATCGGTTGCTTGTGGGAACGAAAAGGATCCTTTGGTCGAAGTTCGGCCAGAGTGCAGCAAGGTACCCACGCCGATCAGGCGACTGATCGTTTTTCGAAAAAAAGGGGAAAAAATCAAGGGTCGGGTCAAGCTGTCGCTGGAATCCGGGGTCAAAGTACAGTCACTTAATTCTGGTCCACGTCGAGCACGTTCGATCGAGCGTGTAATCGTGTCTTTTAACGCATCTCTCGATCGTCCCTTGGTTATGGAAATTTTGCGTTATATGGAAGGAACGCGCCTCGTTAATTAAACCCTTCTTCGTTAACCCGTCTCGCGAGGCCGTGGCCGCATTTTCACCACCTGTTCTTTAATTTCACTTCGTTCTATCGGCTAGACGAGAACCGGATGCTGACGTCCAGAGGTTTACCGTGGTGGATCAGTACGAACGATAAGTCAGTCGTATCGCGTGGTTCGCTTCAACTTGGACGTTCAACACGGGAAACCTTTCTCGCTGTTTTTCTCCGGAATCGGGAAACGCAGATACGACGCGGCTCTACCGTTTCGTGGTGCCTTGTCTTTCACGACCATTTTTTTTTTTTTTTTTTTTATGTCCGCGCTTGCTTTTCAACGTTTAGTCGTTGCACGCGTTTTTTTTACGAGATCGTCAAAACTCTGAAACGCTGGCTGGCATTTTCGCGGCACGTAATATTCGCTGATATTTTTTCCTTTCTCTTTCATGCGACTCTGTGGCGAAATCGCGAAACAGCGTCGAAGCGATACACGGTCCTACATTATTCGCTAAATCATTGAAAATTTATACATTTGCGTAAACAAGCCGAATGTTTCGCGAAACGTCGTTCATGCTTATTCCCACTATCTCTGTCCATTTATCTTTTTTTTTCCCGACTGTACGTTCGTGGTAGAGGGGAAAAATATAACAAAATTCGTAGATGAGTATCCTTATTCGTCTCTGGACTCTGTTCCACCACAGATTTTCCTCCAGATTTTTGCGTCGGAATCTATAGGTAAAGTAGAATCGAGCGGTTGCAGAGGGATGTACGCGAGGTAGTAACAACACCGTGATCGGGTGAAAATAATTTTAGGTAATTCTAATTCGATGGTGTCGCGCTGATATACGACGCCGAACAGGCTGACCACCAAATCGCGGTCGTGTCTCGCGCGCTGAAAATCGTTGGTCGCCGCGCGCAACGCGGCGTGGCGCGTGGTTTTCGAGGTTGTGTCGCGCATTTCGCGAGCTGTAATACCGAATTGATGTCGGCCGAAATCCGTGTAGAGATGGTATCGTGGCGACCAGTGGCCGGCTGTGGCGCCGGTAATTCGCCGCCGACGTTCGCGTTCCCTCTTTCCGCGATCCTCCTGTTCCCTTTCTCGTATTTAGAGTCAAAAGTAGGAAAACGTTAATCGTTCGGTAGATAAGATACGTGGGAACGTGACACAACGTTCGAGTGAATTTATATTATTATAATACACATACGTTATCCTATATAAATGGTAGTATAAAATTAGAATATGCGGGCACTCGAGTGGATTTGTAGCGACAGCGCATGAACGTTAAATAAAATATACGTATGCGTTAAAGCCAGACTGGCGAGAACAGTTTGATCCGATTCGGGGAATTGTCGAGGAAAGTATACGCGAATTTGTCCTGCGATGGCGTAATCGAACGACACACGTGGAACAGATGATCACCGCGCAAAACACTTATCAGGAGCCGCGGTATCTCTGTATATTACATATAACACTATCTCGCGGTAATATCTCTTTATCGTAATATTAATTCAATACGTTGCAAGATAATATTTAGGAAAATTGTTGGATCGTTGTAATTTTTCCGACGTCGCCGTGGCCTGTGAGAATACGCATGGCAGGGAGCCGGCGAGTCGGGTTCGATGGTTCGATGGTTCGCTACAATGGTATCTTATTTATACTGGTTCTCTCCCGGTAGTCTTTATCTTACCGCCGGTGATCTTCGATTCTAATAGCGATACTGGCATAGAATACTGTAAATCGTGGAGGAACAGGGGCACGGACTGTGTTTCCGCGGCTAGTGAAACACACTTGGTCGGCAAGTCGGACAAGGGCAGCAACTCCGGAATCTCGTCGAGCGGAATCCGTAGTAATTCTTCATCGAGCAATATTCGATAGAGGTGACGCCGGCAGGAGCCAGCGTGGAAGACGAACTAGTCGTGACACGAAGGCCCGGTGCTCAACACTACGTCATAACGGTCGAGCTGGCTTGCACCGGCTCTGAGGATGACACGATGGACCATGGTTTAGCTTGTACTTTGATGCATGATATTGCAGACTCGGTACTGCACGCTTCGGCAAACATGTCACGAGCAAGCCGAAACTGTTAGGATTCATAGTTACCTAGGCCGATCGTGGCATAGTCGGACACTCGCCCTATCGTCTACGCACGGCTATATCCGTCCTCTGTAATATGATATACTCCTTCTGTACCATTCCCTTTTCTCGGCTAGTTATCAACCAGCTGCACTTTCCGCTTTTACCGCATTAATAAGAGAATCTCTCTCTCTCTCTCTCTCTCTCTCTGAATCGTTAGATAAATTATTTTGGAATAATTAATACGTCCTCGAATCGTCGGCAAATCTCACGTTCGAGGATGGTCGATCGAAAGTTGCTCGGATCGTTCATGTACATAGCGTATGGGGCAACATGAAGGGACGACGATCGAATTGCGCAATAATAGGGCGTAACGTTAAAATACTCGTTGAATTAAAATTAATCGGAATTCTTGCGCGGTAGTTTTCGAGACCGGTAAATCCAGCCGATGCTCGTAAATTCTGTGCAAGATACGCGCACGTGGATTCACGTTCTCGTCTGTCTCTGTAGGCGCGTGTTGTGTGTATGGGGTGGGCATTAATAACGGATGAAGCCTCGACTGCGGAAACCTCGTAATGTTTATCTCGTTGTTTATTCTGCATGCGTCGCAGCCGCAACGCGGAAAACGCGTACATCCCGCTTGGATTCTTAACGCGATCGCGGTTTTGATTTATAAAGACGGGGCGCGAATTTATGCCCGGCATTAATTTTCCATCGACTCCGCTTGCCACGCGTTCCACTACGGTATCAGAGCTTGGTCTTCGTCTTATTTCGCTCCCCTTTTTGTCGGTACTGCGTCTGAAAATAACGTACGTTTCTGGTATTATTATCGATACTGCGAGTTACCTAAACTCCGAGTTTCGAAAAATTGCCAACGCGAGATTTACAGCAAGCCTCGACGTCTTACGATACAATCCTAAACTTTGCATAGAATAACGAAACTTGTCGTATATCGTGTACACTTGTTTCTATCGTGACGAATGGATTTTAACCTGGTTTCTTGTCTGTTGCAGAAAAATTAGGCTTCCAGTCGCCGTATGGCCCCACGATGGACAATGGGATGGTAAGTCTCGTCCCCTTTCTTACTGTTACTCGTTGATTATTCTTGAAACGCGAAGCGGAAACCGGACGATGTTCAGAGGGTGAATGTAAGATCTTCTTTCCCCTTCGGAGTTGACCATCTCGAATCTTAAGATAAAGCAGGATTACGTAAGAAACAGGAGCGCAATAATTATTGCAGTCGTAGAGGCAAATTTATCCGAGAAAAAGTTACTCCTTTTCTTCTTTTCTCTCGCGGCGCGCCCTCGAGTACCCCTCTACGTAATCCCAAAACTTTATCCCGAGTAATATTTTTTGGGAAGCGGTTCTCATCGTGTTTGAAATTCTCCGCTAAAAACACTGTACACGCCACTCTCTCTCTCTCTCTCTCTCTCTCTCTCTCTTACCAGTAGCTTATCCGTAAAGCCGGAATTTAATTTCTTTAAATCCTGGTAACAAAGGGAACAGCATCCGTTAAGCGTTCTTAAAAAGTTCTCTTTGAATCGTCTCCTCGCACTTTCGTAGTTTCAGCTATTAAGAATACATAAACTTTTTCAAAAACGTCACGCAAGATTTTTCGCAAATTAGGAGAAACGATTTTTTCTTCTTTCTTTCTTTTTTTTTTTTTTTTTTTCTCAACATTAATTCACGGAACGATGAAAGTTCATTTTGTCTAGAAAGTAAGAATTACCCAATTTCGCGAGGGTTGAGCGCCGTCAACCTCCGGCTTTAATATCACTTACCCTCTCCCTAGTTCGCGACGATGTATTTATACGCTTATGTACGTGTACATGCACACACGAACACGCACATATATTAATATATACATTGTACCGAACAAAGGAACCGAGGAAGGTCGCAGGGGGTTAAGCGAGCTCGGATGAAAAGTTATCCCAGAGTGTGGATAAAGTCCCTCGTACTTCCTTCTTCCACGGCTTACTGCCCATCTATTTCTTTTGCCTTCGCGTAGCCTTCGCGGCGATCGGTAATTAGTTACGCCTCTGGAAGAACGATCGGAACGAAGCGCTTTTTGCGCGAGTTACGCGAAGCGCGAGTTTCATTCGGGAAAGGAACGTTGGAAAATGATGTCCGTCGCGGTTCCATCGCGGCGTAACGTTAAACAGAAGTCGATATTGCAAAACGCGTAAGTAGTAAACGGTCGACCTTGCGCCCGCAGTCTTTTTTTATCCAGCCTCGACAGAGATTATTCCGATATTTTCAATTGTCTCACCTCGACGATCTTTCCTTTATCGGCAATCGTTATCGATGTTTCGTGGCGATCCGTGTCAGAACATTTGCAGGTCTCGTCGTTGAGCAAACGTCGGAATCACGTTTTCGAAACAATTTCTTCTTCAGTTTATTACGTAAAAAAAAAAAAAAAAAAAGCGTATGCATGCGAATGGTTGACGAGGTTCGTCCGAGGAAACGGAGATAGCAGAGATTTTTTTACGGCACCAGGGAATAGTATCTAATCGGCAGTCGTTAAACCACGCCTGATAAGAAGTATTGATTTTGATAGGTTTAGTAAAGTCGCCTTCCATTGGCTTCTTTCGACTGCCTTCTTCCTCGTGTCTCTTCCACTAATCCTGATCGATGAAAATCGATCCGATCGTTCCGAGAATTTTTACATATTCGTCCCTTTCCACTATACCGCTGGTCGTACGCGACACAGTGTCGAAAATCACTCGAACGACGCAATAAACTGCGTTAATCGGCGGTAACGGTATGGGAATAAGGAAAAAAAAATGTTGATTTTCCAGACGTATGGCGGAGGAACGTTCGGTCCAACGGCAGGAGGGCCAGGCGGGGGGCCAGGGGGAGGTGGAGGTGGTGGCGGAGGCGGGGGTGGCGGGGGTGGTGGTGGAAATAGCGGCGGCGGAGGCGGTGGAGGTGTCGAGGGCGCCACTTACCCCCCGGACTCCCCGTACTTTCCGTTTGGGAGCCGAGGCGTACCGCCCTCCGTGGGGACTCCCACCCCCGCTGCTAACCCTGCAGCACCTACCGGCAGCAACGGAGCACGTCTACCAAATTCGACGGCCGGTCAGTTTCGTCCTTTTTCTCTCTGTATCCGATCGCGATGTAAAAGAACACTCGAAAATGAAGCGTATCGTTCGATTGTTTCAGGTGCCGCAGCCGTTAAGAGAAAGAAAGACGTAAGTATCTTTCAACTTCGTTGAAAGTAGAAGCAGAGAATCCTATTTTCCTTTGAACCGCGAAATTTCTCCGTTGCACCGTACTAATTTCGTTCGTCGCCTTTTCGATGCATCCGTGAAATCATTCTTTCCGAATGCTCGGAATGGGAACTGATCTCGTGTTCGTTTGCTCAACAGGCCCTGGATGGAGCGGATGGCGAAGTCGTAACAACGCAGCACTGGGTGAGTGACTCGAAAAAGATTCGATAAACGCATGCCAGCCCGTAGTAAATGTGTTTCCTGTCCCGCGACATCGGGATTCGATAATGGTTTCGAACGTATCGGAACCATATGAGTTCAGCGGCGCGATTGATAAAAGTCTGTGTCGGAAAAACGCCAGAATTAGGTTAGCTCGTAAATTACGCTTTGCCTCCCCCGCCCCCTCCCTTTTTTTTTTTTCTTTCTTTTAGTACGTGGTTCCTCGAGCGCGACTCTTGGAAGACGCTCGGATGATCTCGGGGAATGCTCGTGATCGTAATCTTTACGAGCAGAGTTATAGAGTATAATGATTTTACCAAGAGTCCAGCTCGGGTTAAAACTTAGAGATCTCCGGCCTGTTTCTCACGAAACTAATCTCCGATGGTCACACGCCCCTCGTTTTTTATCCATCGAATGGCCTCTTCGCCGCGATTTTTATTTCTCACCGATCGTTATCATCTCGCTCTTTCGCTGCTAAACCGCGAATCGTTTGCAAGACCGAGGAGGGGAAAATTAAAAGTTTTCCTTTCGCGAATACCTTTGATATTTGTATTTTATATCTCTTATACGCTCTTTCGCAGGAGTTTATTTCCGCGTATGAAACAGATAACGACAATAATAATAGCGATAATAAAATTTGGTCGCTCCGGATATCTAAGTGTCACAGATTTCAGATTACGATCTGGTCAAAGTCGGAATTTCGATTTGATAATAAATCGATCGTAAAGCGGGGAGAGCTATAATGACTCAG
This sequence comes from Bombus difficillimus, assembly GCA_014737525.1. Classification (NCBI taxonomy): domain Eukaryota; kingdom Metazoa; phylum Arthropoda; class Insecta; order Hymenoptera; family Apidae; genus Bombus; species Bombus difficillimus. The sequence continues at coordinate 572,811 of JACXIT010000182.1, read as the reverse complement.
CAATGTGTTTGAACGCTTAATACGCTTAGCGTTTGCCGCTAGCGAAATTTCCGAGTGTTTCGTACAAATCGTCGGAATACACTTTCGCCAGTTAACGAGTAGCGGTTCTGCGAAGGTAACCTCGAAAACGCCGACACGCGTACGCGAGCGAGAGACCGGGCTTTCGGTAAACGGAATATAATATCGATTGATAGGAGGGCGTTAAATATTTGTCGTCCGCGTTCGTGACTCTCCTTTCGAGTGCGAAGAGAAAGAGGCTAAAACAGATTGCTTCTCGATGATCAAATATACAAACCGTCGCGCATCTTTAAATCCTTCTTCTTTTGCATCCTCTTAAATGACATATCGCGAGATAAATCTGAGGATATTCGAGGTTTATAATTTCTCTTATCCGTAGGTATTCTCTTTCACGGTTCGTGTCTAACAATCGTACGGAGTCTGTTCGATTCCAGGCACATCGTAGCCGCGTCAATAAACTACCACTTCCGTGATTACCCGGCAAACAGGGGTAAATATATCGACGGGGGGTTGGAAAAGGGTCGTGGATGGTGTTTTCTCGCTCTCCCTCGACGTCGATTACTTTCAATCGCCAAAAGATCGACTTTCCGTCGTGTCCAAAAAAAAAAAAAAATTTGTATCGCGAATGACACGTTTGGTTTGATCGCATCTCGATAAAAATCGGTTTCTTTTCTCTTTTTACGCGATGAATTCTCTCGGTAATGGCGTTTCGATCGATGATCTATCGAACAGGATGGATATCTGAAGTTTCTTGAAGGTTCGCGGAGGTTCAGGGTTGCCGGGAATTAAAAATATCTGCTCACGCGATTCTACGTTTCCCTGGAAATTAGTGCGATAACGCGGCCGTTTCAGCGACGATCAATAAGATTAATCGTTACGATTCCGATCGTCGTCCCGATTGATCGCCAGCTGTCGTTAATATCGAGGCTAAAAAACGTACGGAATTCTTAATTAAGCCGCGTCTGCGAACGATTTCACAGTGTCCGTGATCTTTTTAGTGGACAACGTTTAATGAAAAATGTGAATACACGATCGTTGATAGGGTGATTATCTAATGGTAAACGAGGTATCGACTCGTGAAACAATGCTTGGCGAAAAATCGCGAAACCATAATGGATAATGGGGTCAAAATAATAATAAATAAGCGTGGAGAGTCACGAGCGAATAAATCCTCGACTGTCCCACGGTGCAGATCGTCGTTAATCCAGGCGATACGGTGTGTTACGCGAACCCTCGACCGTAGCGTAAGCCTGCTAATAATTTATTCAGCGTGCAGGACTACGCGATTACGTTTCTATTAGGATATGAGCGTTCTAGTGTCCTCGAGGGTGTCGTAACCCGTGTTCCCGCTGGCTCCACTGGGAGTTTCACTTATCGTCCAGTTTTACCACCGTCTCTCCGCAACACCATGACCCCTCTTTTTTCTTTCGGAGTATTCGAACCACGGTGTATAATGGTACAGCGTCTCGAAAGAAAACAGCGCAAACCCTATTCGTTTTTTTTTCTTTTTCTGGGGGGGGGGGGAAATACGAACACGTACCACCCTGGACGCTGAAATGGAGCAGTTGCGTTTAGCTCGGAGACGACGAGATCGAATCGAGTGAAACGTAAAAGAGGAAATCACTTCGTCGAACGAAACCACGATTCTTCATGACGATTGACCTATCGTAAACGAAGCGGTCGGAGGAAAGCAGAACGGAGTGTGACCGGTCGTTCCACGTTTCTCGACACGCTCGTAAAAAAGTATTTCTCGGTTCGTTATCTGGTCGGGTTTTCGTTGGAAGTTCAGCGTGGTTGCATCGTTCCGTCGTCCATTTCGGTTAAGATCTTTCGGGTCGTATCTTTCCGAGCGACCGAGGAAGGCGTGTTTGTGCATAGGGGGGTCATGGGTATCGAGGAGACCATATGGTGTCGCGTGCTACGGTCGCCAGACCGTGGAGCCCTTCCACCAGTTCGCCTCCATGACTCGCGCTATGGCTGCCGGAATGGCTTCTCGCTAATTCGTGGCCTCGAGGAATTTCGTGACCGCATCGAAGAACCAAAGATCCAAGCTCCCGTGTAAGTGGCACGTACTCGCGCGAACCATCGGTCGCATGGACCACCTTAAACTTTCCATGGATCGTGCTTCGATCCGATCTTGCTGCCCGCTTGTCCGCCTTATATTCGCCTTCCAATCATCGTTTCTTCGCTTCCGTTTTCCCTTGGGATATTAACAGATTCGCCGACTAACGCACTCTTTACTGGATAGTAAACGGTGTTCGTCGCGAATAGTCGTAATTATCTAACAACAAGAGTGTGATCGTCTCTTCGTGGATAGCGACAGCAGATAGTTAAGGAAATTGGTTCTCCGCGGAAATCTTAATCGTACGATTCGATAGTTGCTCGGGCCCGGTGGACTTTGATTGACGGATAAATTGGTAAGTCGCAGTCGAGGCGAGTTTGCGATGTCAGCGACGCAGGTGTTTTCTCCAAGAAATTAAACTGCAGCCACTTTTTAGGCCTCGCTTTTAATTGCGCTGTAATATCTTCCGAGCAGCGGAAGGTTTATAGCAGCGACCATTAAGGCAGCTATTTTTGTATCGCGAGCGTTTCGTAAGATCGAAAACTCCGATTCGTAACGGACACGTCTTTTCGAAGAATCGAGCGACTTCTACCTACGCGTGCCGTATTTTGTCAGTCCTTCAGCTTCTACGGGTAACCATGCTCTGCCACGTTTCATTTACTTTACAACGCATTATTCTAGATTCTAACGTAACAGTTAGTTGCAGTTAATAAATTTAAACTCGATAGTTTCCTATTAATTTTAATACGTTGAATCCAATTAACGCGATAAATTGAAGTATCGCACTTTGCAAATTTAGTCGGATTTTGTTGCGTCGCGTCTTGCATAAAGATCGAAGGTTTTAGGGCAGTTTCGTAGTCAGGAAACGCAGTTATACCTAAGTCTGTTCGTGAAACATAGTTCTCTAAGCGTCTACGCCAAAAGCGTCCGAACACGATAATTGCGAAGCGCGGTGGTATATAAAATATTATTCCAAGTTTCCAGAACCGTCTATAAATTTGTTCACTGGCGAGTATCCCGCTTCTATTCTAGATAACTCGGTTACGTTATTAGATACTTGTTCCATGACGTGGTCAATCGCGCGTATAGGATAAATGAACCGGCGTGCGATTTTTCCCGGGCCTCGTCAAACAAAGTAACAGCTTTACGAGCAATTTTCGATATTCATTTGTCTCCCCACGGACGTTTATCGGCCGCGTATCTCGAGAGTCGGCCGAGTGTTGCGCCGCGAATGCAAACGAGAAATACTCGATCTTTCCCGTTTGTCTCCGCCTGTCTCTACCAGAAAGAGAATTTGTGCATTTGCTAGCAATCCTCCGAGCTACGAAAACGAGTCCCTCCCGAAATGGGAACGACACACGGTTTCTCTCGATTCCGATAACGGCCGTTGACCAGTTCGCAGAAAGAATGCTGTATCGTTTATTTAATCGTGCAGCTCATGCTCGCTAATGATCGGTTCGCTACTGCAAACGGACAGTTTCGGTAACCGGGGAACGGATTCGCAGGCGCCCACGTAGTCCCACGTTAGCCACGTTTCTCGCCCTTTGTCATATCCCGACGGCAACTCGTTAACGGCGCGACCATCGTCAAACCCCTCTTCAGGATTCCAAATTACAGCTCGCATCTTCGAGGGTCGTCGGAATCGTCATGAAACGATCGCTATTCGTCTCGGATCGTGGTCTCTGTCGCGTTTGTTCCGCCGGTTTTTCGTATTTTCCCTTCGTTGCACTTGAAGATATTTTTCATTCTTCCCTTATATCATATCAAAGACTAACGGAGTAATTATTCTCGCGACGAGTTTGACGAAGAACTTTGGGATAGGGTATTTTGTCTGAACGATATGTATCGTATTCGATAAGGCGGCTTAATGGTAACGCGAGGAACGCGAGAATCGTCGAACACGCGATTAGATGCGGACACACGTTTCAAACGTTAGTGGAATCTGACTGTGGAGATCGGTCGTTGAACGATTCGTCGGTTGAACGGGGAGCACGGGGCTGTCTCTCGTCAACGAATCAATTACGAGGAATCGCGTGCGAGGCAAGGGAAGAATGGGAGAGAAAGGGAAAGAGAAAGAAAGGAAAAAGGGAGGAGAAGGTCAGCGCGAGAGGGAGAAAGAGGAGACGGTTTGCTAGAGACGTTGAACGTTGTTTGACGGGCACCTGTTGCTGGTAGCACACGAGCCAATGCCTCTTTGGCTTGCACTCTCCTTCTCTTCCTCGTTCCCTTGCCTCCCCTTTGTGCTACTTTGGTCTCTTCCTTGGTTGGTTGCCGCATGCTATTTTACCACGTCGCACCTTTTGTTCGAACGCGGATCGTTTCGTTTGCTTTCCACCGTTTCGCGATCCTAGTCGCGGCTGTCGATCCACGAGAAGCTATTTCGTTCCATGGCTGAAAATTATTTCAATCCAGTTTCATCGTGCTGCGATAACGAAGCAACAACGAAAAATCGTTATCTACCGATACGCACATCGTTTCGTAAACGCTAAATTTCCTACTGGATTTCGTGCGAATCGGCTGAAATCACGAATCACCGTTACTTTTTAAAACGGTACTACGATCGTCGTTCTGTAAGAAATCCGCAGGGATCGGAGGGGAAGGTGGGTGGTCTCGACTCTTTCGTGTCAGCGATGAATCTCGCGAAAGCACAACCGAATTGGAATAGGAATTACGCTTACCACTCGCGGCTAATCTCTCGAGACCAGTTCTATTTAGACACGATCGTGGTAGTCGTCGGTTGACGGAAATATGTTGGGAATTTTCTATAATTTACGAGCGCTGCCTTCTCGAACACGCTATTATTGGACACGCACCGAATGACGCAACGACATTCGCGCCACTTCGAGAAATCCGGGATTTTTGCTGGTACAGGAAACTCGTAAACCGAGATGTCGAACTTACTACGATTACGCTCGCAAATGCACTACTCGTTCTCGCGTCTTATCTCGCTGGCAAAGTGCTACCCTATGGAGGAACCGCGGCGCATTTCACTCTTTCCACGCTCTTTTAGCCCCCATTGTGTCCAGCTTCCATTTTCGTGCTTTACTAACCCAGACCAGCGGTAAATCCACGTATCTACGGCTAAAAGATTTCGTTTCTTTCGCCTTCTCGCGCTCTTGTCTATACAAATTATTGGACTGGTTCTCGGTTTTTTGAAGCGACGCGTTCTTACGCGAACTACACCAGCGCTCTGCGATTTATGGCTATTATGTCCTCGGACAGAGAATCGAGCCTGGCTATTTATCCGAACAGATGTATCTCTAGAAATTACGTAACGCGACGATAATTTTATTAGGAAGGACACGGATACGTTTAACGCGATTCTATGACATTCGATGTACGTTTTGTTTAAAAAGTTGAAACGTACCGAACGAAGACGAAGGAAGGTTCTTCTGAAAAAAGACGAACATGTACAAGGGTCATTTTCATAACGAGTCCTTCAATCGGCAAAGAATATAGCGAACGGATAGAGGAGAAGGACAAACGGGAGAGGGCAGGGTTGAATCCGTTCGGCGAAGAGACAGGAGCAAGCGTGGAATTATCGTGCGGCTCTTATCGTATTTATCCCCCTTCCTTTTCTTCACCTTCCTCGTCGATCTTTTTACCTTTTGCTCGTCTTCTTTCGATCCTCCTCGCTCTCTCTCTCTCTCTCTCTCTCTCTCTCGCTTTCTCCTCCCCTCCCTCCGGTTCGGTTGGCGTGCAAACTCGCCGCAGTGTACAGAGTACACAGCACCGCGCAGCACGGGTTTATGGAGTGAGTTGTCGACTTACAACGGGTAAACCACCCGTCGCCGACGAGGGGAACGGGACGATGAAGCGGTCGTGTTGGCGGGTGGTGGGCTGAGACGCGGAGAGGGGTTGTATCGGTGTGGATAAAGCGAGGAAAGAGGAGAGATATGATCTATACACATATTTTCTGGCTTCGAACGATACGGGAACCGTACCGCGTACGCACGCTCCACCATTGTTCGACCCGCCACTTGAATTTGTTACATCGAACGTCGTTAAGCCGCTTAATTGAAACGGAGAATGATTTTTTAGCCGAGCCTGCGCCGTCATTGTCGCCGCGAAATCACCAAACCGACTAGCCACGCTGCCCTTTCGGTTAATCCCTTTAAGAAACGAAGGAATTTTCTGCTCGCAGGATCGCGTCACATTTATCTTTACGATTTCTCTCCCGTTCGTAATTTCGTTACACGATTCTTTATATATTGGCTTGCCGCGTATCGATCTTTACAACGCTATGTACGATACTCGCGGTCTGAGATTGTGGATAGGCAATTTCCTTTTTTTTTTTTAGGCCAAGTTGATTTCAACAGAAAACGAGGTTCTGTCACGGCGAGTCAGATTAGCGCGAACGATGCGCAGTCGGCTGAGTATGGAAGACACGGAACATATACATATATCTGGCGGGCGATCGGCCGAAAATGCACGCGTGAGCGATAGTTTACGGTCATTGTGGGATTATCGCGATAAATTATTGGGTGTATCGCAACTGCGCCTATCGGTATGTCGATAGTATTAATTGGGTCGTCGAGATTATTACCGGGAATGTATCAATAATAATTACCAGTGTACCAGAACGGCCGGGGGATTTTCGTCGAAATTGTAAACCCAAAACTTTAGCTTGTTTTCGGTTCGATTGTATTTTAACCAATCGGCGATGGCGATTCGACCTACGCTCGAGGAACGATGAAACAATACGCTCGTTTATTGGTTATTTCGTCAGGATGTGTGTTCACGTCCACCCTTCTCTCTAACTAACTGATCGAATTTTTACCTCTCGATCTTGCCCTCGTTCTCAGCGATCAAAAGGGAATAACGTTGCAAGATGTTTGACATAAAATCGACTCGAGAAATTACGCATCGCCGATAAGACTCTTTTCTTATTTGCCTTAAACCGTAAAGACGATATCTTTTAAGGTTAGATAAATAAGGTAATTGCGACGAAAATGACCGAAAGAACGTGGTAGCATGGTCGTATCGATCCGAACGAAAGAAAGACGCTGTAATTACACGGACGAGATAACGCTGCGTGTCCCTCGAAGGGTTGAAAACTGGCCCATACGGCGGGTCGAATGGCCCATGGATGGTTGAATCTTCCATAGCGTGCGCAGGATATTTAACGATCCGTTTCTCTGTCTCACCGCCGGCGAACGAGATTAATCTATTACCTTCGACCGGCACGAAATTTCGAGTGGCGAGCTGTCTGTTCATCCCCTGGTCAGGGTCGCGTGGCTCGCCGGGGGTTTTTCTACTCGAGCGGTGCTTCACGTGCCAACCTAACCCCGCGATAGTTTTCATGGGGGATTAACCGACCACGGTGAGAACTGCGCGCCAATTAACATATCAATCGCGCGATAAATGGATTTATTTTGCTTGCTCCTAGGACTCGCGTACCGTACCCGGATACAATGATCCTTCTGGTTTCGATTTAGGTTTCTGCGGTGCCAGCTTTCCTAGCACTTCCGCTCGAAATTTTACGCTAAAATAAACAGCACGCGTGCTGTGAGCGTACGGTGGCTGCGATCGCCGGTTTTGTCGCATAGGCTCCATCGCGATATCCTCTCCCTTCGAAATCGGGCGGATCCAGAGGGTGGTGCGCTCCCAAATTTTTTCCGTGTTCCAACGAGTGAAACGAGTCGGGTGTACGTCGATTTGGACGGTCTCCTTACGAAGCGTAGGCCCCTGTTTCGTCTTCGACGTTATCTAATCTCACGACGGTGCATGCGATAATTCCCAAATCGTATCCCAAGTTTGTTTAAAACTTGTTAACGGAAAAGAGTTAACTCGTCGCGCGGTAATTACTTAGAAAGCTAGCGCGTTCTCGATTTCAATGATTTCAATGTCTCTCTTCTATACGCGTTATCGGCGAACGATCTTAGTTTTCGAGATATTCGCCAAAAGTTATCGATAGGTACAACAAAAGATAAGAATTAGCTTTGGGTTAGATGTTGCTTTATCCGGTCGCCGTATTCGCCGTAATTCACCGTAGTATCTGGAAAACTAAGAGAGTCCGCCGGTTACGCGTACAGGGAAAAGTCGTACAAAAATGTCGACTTCTACGACGTTTTGCGAATCATCGAAACGAAGAACGCGGCGACTTTGCAAATAGTCATCGTCGAGAGTTAATTTAACCGCGGGACACGTAGAATTCGTAGACCGTAACAGGATTAAAGATCTGGCAATTGTTCTAAAAGAGTTTTGTTGTTTTAAACGTTGGCTAAAACGCCTTAAAGGACGAATCAGGTTATCTGGCTTGTAGAAAAGACGTTCGTTACGACAGTCGGATGAAAGATCCGCGATACACGTTTTCGTCGAACAAACAGTGTATCCGGTGAGAATACTCTTCAGGTGTTTTGGAAATTGTGCCAGATTCTGGTAGACCCGGGGTCCTATCCCGGGTCGTTGGATGTATCTATAATTCCTTGAAATTACATGTGTACATACGGTCGCGTGTGTGTGTTTATTCTACGTAAGCGGCAGTGTTTGCACAATGCGTACAACCCAGCAGAGGGTGCGGGATGATACGAGCTAAATCGAGCACCACCCAAGTGTGCTTCATTTGTGGCCTACCGGCCTGTGAAATTCGGGGGTGCTTCTTTGCCGTACACCCCCTCCCCTGCAGTCGCGTCACCGTTTACCCCTCGGCTCACGATGATTTGTCGACTACCGGGGGTTATATCGTCGGTGAAAAGTTTTTTACATGTTGGTAATGCAACTGATACAGCGAGATTCTAAATTCAAGCGTCGACATAGCAGTGGTAGCCGATTAATCGGTGGACGTCGAAAGGCTGCAAATATTTGACGCGTTTCTTAACGTTTCAAAATCTTATTTTTCGTCTCGATCTGACAAAGTCAGCGATATACATTGCGATTCCATGTTCGAGGCGGGATGAGGTGTGTTTATTTGGATCGCTGTTGTCTCACGAGTTTCAAATAATCGATACAGCAAGGATTGACCGCACTACATTCTGTCGTATCGGATCTGAAAGGAATTAGGATCAAAATTAATTCGTACCGCGGATAGAGGAGCAATAGCGAGCGTGGAAGCACGTTTCGTCTCGTTGGATTCGTTCGATGGAAACACCGTTGCTCGCAGCAGCGTCGTTAAATTAATTCCCCGAGCATTTCTTTACAGGCTTCTGAAAATGGTAATCGCTTTCGGACCCTATCATCTACCATTGGAAGGAGGAAGGGAATCTTTTTATTTTTATGGTTCTCGTTCATTCCCATGGATGGTTAATGCGAGCGTCGATTTATGGTAATTGCGGTCGAAACTCAGAGTTCGCTAGACTCGAAAATCGTTCTCGTTTTTTACGTCGTATTCGAGATTGACCCTCTTCTTCGAGTCGTGTCTTGTATATTTCACGTGGGCGAGCCCGTGTGCGTTCCGCCCCCGGTATCTTTGAAAACTATCGAACCCCGTACACCGAAGCTGATTAGAATTTTATTATCGCGAAGGAGGATAGGGAGGGAAAGAGAGAGAGAGAGAGAGAGAGAGAGAGAGAGAGAGAGGGCGGGAAAAAAGAGAAGAAGCAGGGAAGAGGTTTCCGAAGGGTGGCATATGGCGCGACTCTTCCAGCTTTTGAAGTTTCGGGGATGAAAGAGGCCGCCGGTTCTCGAGTTTACTTGACTCTTGTCCCGCCCTCCGAAGGATTCTCTCTTCCCCTTGCTCGTTTCTTCCTCTTCCTCTTCCTCTTCCTCTTCCTCTTCCTCTTCCTCTTCTTCCTGCGAGTCCTTACTCACGAAACGAGCTACAATCCCTCGTTCCCCCCGGTTCCGAGTGGCTCGACTTGTCTTTCGAACTCTCGAAACGACTACCACCGCGGAGGGGGCAGGGGGGGGGAGAAAGAGAACGAGGTTGGCCAAACATCCGCGTGAATTCTGCAGTTAGCCTAACTCGCAGCGAAAGGACCCCTGGACACTCTGGAAAAGTTTCACGAAGAACCTTTTGCTGGCAGTCGCGATGATAATTTGCCCGAGCGGAAACTTCCTTTCGAACTTTGCAAAATTTCACCTCGTCTCTTCCGATTCGCCAGAGATTGAACGCCCGATACATTATGGCGTTCTTTTACATTTTGCCTGTCTTACGTTTCCAAGATTCTCTCGTGTTTTCCCTCTTCCCTTAGGGGAAACACGAGCGACCATTTCGCGAAGCGGTTCCCTCCGGTAGAACTAATAGAAATTTTGGCTCGACGTATTCGGATAATGTACCCTAAGTACAGCCATATAAGATAACAGTAAAGTGGGGTGAACTAGGATGGATAACGCCATCGTTGCTCCACACAGCTCAGTCACCTACAGGGTTCGCGTGTATCCAACTTTCCTGGTAATTTATTACGATCGACCTACGTTCCCCGTACGACCTTGCGTATCCTCGTTTCTTCTCTCCACATTGAACGCTCATTCGTTCTCTCTCTCTCTCTCTCTCTCTCTCTCTCTCTCTCTCTCTGCAGCTCTATTCGATATTTTCCTCTCGATGGTCGGTTCGCAGTTTCGTTCAACATTCACGATTTTATATATTCCCACTTTTTTCTTTCACCGGATCAACGTCGAGATAATTCGGATACATGGACGTACCTCTGTCTCTTAATACCATGAGAATTGATTTCTCGAGTTGAATTTAATCCTTTCGGATAAACGACGGTCGAGTCGGCGTTGATCCGCGTTATTTCGTGCGCGTCCAAGTTTAACCCGCGATCGAGCTCCTCTCGACACCGCTGACGAAGGAAAATCGGGCAGACCGATCAATTTCGGGGAACAATATTTTGCAGTAGTTTGATATTTCTCATGAGTATCGACTATAGTTTGGGACGTACACTATAGCCAGGATGGGTAGGTAGACTAAGCGGCGGAGGTTGGTACTAAATCTCACCCTAAAGCATCCCTACCGAGCCACCCCTAACTACGCTACTAGTGCTCCTGCCACCCCTCGTTCAGTGTCTCGCATTGGCGTAGCTTTCGTCGCGAAGGAACGAACCCAGCTATTTCACCATCGCTTGTCCGTCTATGACGTTCCACGCGTTCGCTTTTCAACGTTTCGGTACTTTCGTTTCGCGCGAAACTTTTCACCCTAGTTCGCGTTCGTACGTTTCGATTTCATATCGAATATTAATCAAACGCACTCGGAGGATCGTTAAGGGGACGTTTGGCGTATCAATTCGCTACGAAAGGACGGAGGAACGCGGCGAGAAGTTAATCGAGCAGAGAGCGTGAATTTTTTTCCGATGAAAATTCTCCGTGAAGCGGAACGATCGATAAGACGAGCCGCGATAGCCTCTCATCGTTCGCGAGAGCCGTGTGCCGCGTAAAGAGAATTAAAAGAAAATAGAATGGCGCGTAGTGAGCAAACGAGAGAGAGAGAGAGACACGTCCCTCTCGATATGGTCGTTGGCTTTCGTTTCCTTTTTAGGACAACGGGCTTCCATCCACGTATAAACGTACATATTCCTCGTGTGTTATGCGTTTCTCTCTGTTGCGGTTGCGGCGCAAACCAGCAGATCTAGGGATCGACGTGGTTGCATACGTCGTGCGCGCTGCCTCGCGATCGAGATTCGTTAGGTCGATCTATATTTGGACGAATCGATCGCGGGGGGAGGGGAAAATACACCGCTAGAACAACCTCGATTAAGGCTAATCGGGATTAATCTCGCGGATCTCACAATGAGAGAGGCCTCCTGTTCTTCTGCGTCTTCGCCCGGCCATTCCGCCGAGAGCGAGCGAATTAAAAAGAATTAATTAGAGAGATTAGATATAGGAGTCTCGCTAACGACGAGTCAGCCTCGCAGCAAGTCACGCGGTGATTCTTTTCGCGGTCGCGTGTGTTCCATTCCGATGCATAAATCTATCGAAAATTGACCATTCGTTAGTGGCTTAATTAACCGAGTAAACAACGGTGGAACGCGGAACGTGCGCGTAATCGAGATTTATTTCCTCATTCAGACCACCTTTTAACGTAGCCGTCTCCCACTCCAATCAGTTGCCAATTGTTCTTCCGTATCATCCCTGCTTCTTCTCTAGAGAGATTCGAGCTCTCCTGTATCCATATACGAATATTCGGTTGCCTCTGAAAGAAAGAAAGAAAAAAAGAAAAAAAAAAGAAAAAAAAGAAGAAGAAGAAGAAAAGGCCACGTTACGTAATACGAAGGTCTCAGAATTTCGTTTGCGATTCAAACGTGATGCGTCGTATTTCCATCTTTCCAGAGGTAGAATCGATTCGATAATTTTCTCAATAGAATCGATGGAGGAGCGACGTCCAGAATGCACAAAGCCGATACTCGCTACTACAACCTCCGTGAGTCGCAAGAAAGGTCAGATTAAGCCCTTTTCCTTCCTACGCTGTCGAGCAATTCCGTTTTCCATTGAGCTTACGCCAGTGGCGTCGCCCCCAACCCGTCTCTATATACCCCGTCGCCCTGCAGTTAATGTGTTCCAGGGTGGAACCCAGCCCCCCCTCGGCTCCCCTCCTCCCAGACCGCCCCCAATTTCAGCCCTCTTTCCACATCTACCCTTACCGTTTCCCTCTCTCCAACCTCCGAAACCCACCCAACTCAGGATCTCGGGTTTGCCTCAACGAGAGAATATTTCTCTTTCTCGCTCGCGCCCTCTCTCTCTCTCCCTCTCTCTTTCTCTCTCGACCCCTCTCCATGCTTGGCATCTTTCTCTCCTTTCGTTTCTACGCTCGTATTCCGGCCGTTCTCTTTGTCTTTTACTCGTTCGCCTTCCTCTTCTCTGTACGTTCTCTCTTTGTTTTAGAAATTAGAAGCGGATTACCGAATCCCCTTTTCAGCTGCGCTGTTATTAACTATTACCTTTTAGCCATTCACCCTCGCGCGCACCGAACGAGTTGTACCGGGAAATTAAATCACTTTTATGGAACTTTGTATTCGCGACGATTCTTTCTCCCCGCGATATAACGGGGCTAAATTTTCGGGGGCATAGGTGCGCGTTCTCCCTCGAATAAACGACGTATGTTTCAGCTGTTACCGTTCCAGATTTTACAGTCCTGTCATTTTTTTTTTTTTTTTTTTTTTTTTTTTTTTTTTTTTTTTTTTTTTTTTTTACCATTTTTCCTCCTCTATGTAATCACATGGTCTCGTTATTTCCATCTAGTTCCGTTTTTACAGTACTATCCTTTCATCGGTTCGTCGTTCGTTCGTTCGTTCGTTCGTTCGTTGGTAGTCGCGATTTCGGACAATTTTCGCGTTATCTAAGGATCGACCTTAATTAGACGAACGAGAGTCCGGGAGGCTCGTTGCGAGACGCTCGGAATGGCACAAAGTACGGAGTTCCGTCTACTCGCCGGAGAGGCTTTTTGTCGGATCCTCGTGAACACGCTCGACAAGGAGCATCAGCCGACAACGACCGCGGTCTTATGATTTTTTTTCCTGCCTCTGAACGGGGGACCATGCGACGACGAAGGAGAAGAGGCGTCCGGGTCGACGACTCTCCACCTCTCTTTCTCGTCTCTGTCTTCTTCCTCTTGTCGTATTCCCCGTCGTTTCTTCCTCCTTGTACTTGGATGTCTTCACACATCGGTCGAGACGCGGAGAGCCGCCGATGATCGCGAGGAGTTGCAGTTTACACAGTTGGCCAGGCGAGGTTACCTAATTATTTGTTGCCCGTTGCCAATGACGAAACGTTCCTTGCCGCCGTTCCAGGTTACCACCGTGTCTTTTCTCCGCCTTCTCGTTACCCTTTTTTCCTCCGAAAATTTAATATAGTGCTTATTTCTCACGGGTAGATACTCGTACGTATAGCAGAGGAGAAGAAACACAAACAAGCTCGCTATCGCGTTTTCTCTGTGACGTTGCAGAGATACGACGCGACACCGTTACTGCGTCTACTACTATGCCTACTACTATCACGTAGCGCGTCCATTTTCTTAACGAATTCTTCTTCGTCAAAGTACGAAACTGCATACGAATTCGTGCGAAGGTCACTAGAAATAGAGAGAAACAGTTGTTGGGTACTCTGTGCTTTTTTCCAACGTACGTATACGTTTGCATCTGCAGATTTAATTCTTAAAACCGGCAACGTAGATCGAAATAATATTCAACAACGCACCGTATACCAGTGATCTCTCGAGGTGGGGACTAGCGGTAGGACAAGTACTTTTCGAGATTTACGACGGTCGTATTAATGCCAGCAAGTGCACCGCGGGACTCCAGGGAATCCCTGTGGCCCTGGACCATGCAACGTAAAATTCTAACGTGCTCGGGGGACCGACAGAGAATCCATCCTGATCTTTGGTATCTCTCTTCCAACCAACTTCACGCACCGTCTTGCTCGTCCACTCGATCCACGAATACGAATTAACGCGACTACGTATAGTCTTCGTTACTCGTCTTTGAACTTGACGAACTTTTCGAATACGTTGTCTGAAAAACGTCCGTGAATCCCTGGATAGAGGGATATATATTTTCGCGTGAGTAAAGACAAAACGAGGATGACGGGCCAAGAACGTAACCTGCTATATTTTTCACTGTAAGGGAAAACAAGAAATTTTATGGTACAAAGGTGCGTAAAAGAGAAATTCGCACGTGCGTGCACGATGGACAAACTCTGGCGTTCCACGTTCTATTGGGAAATGACGAGGTTATCCTACCCGGGACAGATACTTTCCGAAGCATTCCAGATGTACGTTGCTGGTGCTCCATTGTGCCGGCAGTTTTGTTTCGTTTGGGTTTAGTTTGGTACCTGCCGGTTCTAATGATTTTATTGCCCGTAGTTTCCAAGGTTATTTACACCTGACGACAAGCGTTTCTACGGTGCACGGTCGTTCGGTTTGACTTTACCGTGTCTTATTGTTCGGCCTATCCTTCTACCATTCATTACTTTGCGTTTGAATCTTTGCACCAGCGTTTTTTTCTCATGTAAAAAGAAAAAAAAAAAAAAGAAGGAAAAAGAAAAAGGTCTTAAGGAACCTTGCAAGTGTTTTTCAGGTGGTAATTTTACCTCTCGTTGTTTCCTACGACCGTGGAGAGTCGATCGATTCGATCCGAGCGTTCGCTTCGAAGATCGAATATTCGATCAAATGCCTTCAATAGAGAAGGTCTTTGCAACGATTGATGTCAATTCGTTTGGTTGTCGCTGAAACAAACTCCGACGACAAGTAGAATACAATGGCTCGCGAGCGAAAGTATTTGAACGTTCGTAGAAACTTTCTATGCGTATGCTATACGAAATATTTTGAAATTTCATTGCCGCTGATGGTAAGACCCGATTGTAACAATCAAAGATATTTAACGAGATCTTTAAACGTTAATTATACACGTTTCAGGCAACCTTGCTCGCTCTATACGTGTACCGCTAATTCTTTGCTAAGCGTGTTTGTAGCAAATATGTCTTTTAACGTCTTTACACATTTTCGGTGTTGATCTCGAAAGGCAGTAGCGTAATCGCGACGGTCGTGTCTCGTCACAGGGATTAACGAGATTAGAAAACGTTTTATACGACGCGCGGTTAATATCTACACGAATGTTCCCTTTGGTAAAAGTGTTGAAATTCTTTCACGGACCTTCCGCACGGGCTTGAACATTTCGCACGAACGAATCGATCGTTTGGATGAAACGAAAGAAACCGGATATCGTTTGGTTTTGGCAACTAATTAGCGGGCAGTGAGCGTCTTTCGATGACCGCGATATCTCGAGGAAACTTTTTCCATCGTAGAGGTTACGCTGGCCATATCCGGATTTCAGTCAGGAAAACTGGAACTCTCGTTCGTTTGCCAAGTGGGTTAGATTGGGTCGGGTGAGGTTAGGTAATTATATACCTTCGGCCAGTCGCGTGGGTACGACACTAAAATTACTCACGAATTTCCAACTAACGAGCTCTACCTTTGGCGCCACGAGCTATCTCGTTTGTCTTCCCAGACAGATTTTCCGAAACCGCGGCATCGCCGCGAGTCTTCCGTCCTCCTGAATAAAGATATTTTCGCCTAACAGATCGTTTAGCGACACTTCAACACGCAGAAACATCGTCCGTCCGCTCGCAGAATTAATGTTTTGCGCGTATCTCTCTAACCGGTCCCTCTAACTGCTAATGATATTGCTTTTCGAAGCCATCTCGCCTTCGCATCCGCATATGCTTTTCGTTAAAAGCGACGATATGCCGCGATAAAAATGGTCGTCTTACTTACGCGTATGGATATTTATCTACTGGTTAGGTTTATTACCTTTTCAAAAATGTTGGAAATACGTTCGCGCGTTGTCGCGTCAGTTACAAGAAAACAGCTTGTACTTTTCCATACGCCCGTTACGAAAAAAGAGTCAGTGTTCCGTTTTGTACTTACACGTGGCAAATATCGAACGACAAAGACGATTTAACGAGATACTTAAAAGGAACTCGCGACGACGAAATCCCGCATCGATTATCGAGAGTTCAAAAAATCGAAAAGACTTTGGCCACCTTCGAACGGAATCGAAAGGGAAATGCCTGTCCTTCGAGGGTACGAACTTCTCGCGGTCGATTCGTCGATTCTCGGATCCGATACGCGGCAAGCTCGTTCCGTTTCGTTTCGTATCGTTTCGTTTCGTTTCGTCTCGCATCCACGTACCGAACGAATCGTCCCGCGTTCACCTTTGTTTCTCCATCGGATCTCGTGTAACACGGAGCTTTTGTCTCCCGAAACAGCGGCACTTTCGCGTACACGGGGAGAAGATATCCGCGCTCGCGCACCGCCGTCAGCCACCTCTCTCCCTTGCTCTTTCTCTTGCTCTCTTTCCGACTCAACAAGTGGACCGATGTTTTCGGCGTGGTACATAGCCGGCAGAGAGCCAGAGAGCTATCCACCCACACTCGCAGACCGGCGTGTCGTTGCTACACGAGTGCCGGCTTGTGCGGGCAAAAACGCTGGCCCTTCGCGCTAGGGGTTGCTTCCTGTGAGCCGAGCATCAACGACGAGGCGAGGGGAGGATAAACCAAAACGCTGCAGGCCCGACCACTGCACGCTGCGGAGAGAAGAGAGGCTGTGCTGTACTCCCTCTGGGACCGGAGAGAGGCCCTGTGTCTCTAGTAACGGCTTCGAAATCTTTCGGATATACCTTGAACGGATATCTGTGTGTTTTGCGAGACAATTTGAATACGCGAAAACACGCTTCGATCGCGATAGAATACTATAATCTGATCAATAGTTTCGAACGCAATTTTCACGTCAAGAGTAGGATTACAGGTGCTATTACAACTATGCTATTATCGATTTGGGAATACGCGTAAAAAGATTTCGATAACCGTAAGATGCGTGCAACACCGATCCGGACACGTTTGAAAACGTTAACGACGCGATTGGCCAGTCTACAGCGTGACGTCGGTTTTACATCGGGAATTAATGAAATGTAATTTTTATCGCGTTTGTAGGAAGATTTAACGGCTTCGAGGTTCTGAAAAGCGAGTGAATCGAAATGATAAATAATCGAAACGATATCGATAGATAATAACGACGATAACGTTGTAATTTTCGAACGGAGAACGAAAAGATCTGTACACAATGGACTTGAATACGTAGCCAGCCGTCCGTATCTGTTAAAGAGACGATATTTACAATTCGTATTTGGTACCGGGAGGACAGGTAAGCGGTGTTCGGTGCTGATCGAAGAAAGGCTCGTTAGGAACGAAGAAAGCGATATTGTAGAAAGTTTGCTTGAAAAATTTGTTCGTAAACTGACTGGAAAGAAATTCAAATACCCATCGCTATCCGCGCGTCGTGGGAAGGCTGCGGTGGGGATGGTGCCGGCGGAGGTAGTGGGGACGCAGACTCGTTGGGAAGGGGAGTGGTGGGGTAGCTGCCTCCCTTCGGGAAGCGTCAGTCTCGTCGCGTACCGTGAACCGAACGGATCTTTCATCGATGCTCCTCTTCTTTATTCGTTCATCCCCCTTCGACTCCTTGCAATCGTTCTCTCCTCTCGTTTCGAGTTTCGTGTTTGTCGAACGTGGTGAAGTACAAAGTTTGTGACCGTTTTGGTGCTATCGCGTCGAGTGTTCGCACGGACAGTAAGCAGTGCAAAGTAACGTGAACTATACGATACGTAGATCGGAGGATTCGCGAGGATTTCTACGTACGTATCGTAGATTCGTGGAATTGTCGCGTACCGACCAACGCTCGAGTCTCAGCGACTGCGATAGAAACAGGTGTTCAAAGGCTGATCGGAAAGCGACGCCACGCGAACGATGGTGCGGAGGCGGGCGGGCGAATCGTAGTACGCGGCTACGCGATGCGTCCTCGTGGTACGTGGCGTCGGTGACTCGAGTCGTCATATTTTTTTTACCCATCTATATACCGATGGTTCTACGAATGTTAAGAGAAAAACAGAGAATCCACGATGCGCGTTACGTTCGATAGAGATTCGTTCGATGTTGATGCTTCGTTCGTTGGTCTTCTTCCTCTTCGTTGTCATATATACTGATATATGCTTGGAGAGAATTGGTATTTACGTGTTGCTCCGTTTCTCGAGCAAAGTCGTACACAATATCCGGCTTCGGTAGCGTGACCGAGCAGCGAGTATAAATACTGGCGGCGAACGAGTTCGGTTCGTCGGACGATGAGAGCGATAAACAATCCGTATTGGAACGCGATCGTTGGCCAGATTTGATAATATCGATCACGGTGACTCGTCCACGTTGCCAGAAATCCGTCGTAGCCGCAGAATGCAGTCGAACACGATACTGCGCGATGTCACCAGCACCGAGAAGCTGATGGGAAACAACAACAATTTGAACAACAACGGTTCCCCTGGCGCAGATATAATGTTCCAGATGGAAGATGATAGTTTAACGCAGCTTGGTAGCGTGTTTCAGTCGGCGTATCAGTCGATCGTCGGAGGTAGTGCTCAGGTAAGGGAGAAATTGATAAACGTTTTCTTTTTCCTCTTTCTCTCTCTTTCTCTGTTTCGTTTATTTATTCGTTAAGACAGGATACGATATCGTTTCGCCGATTTCGTTCGTTCACGCGCCCTTACCGTCCCTCGTCCAGTAACACGATTATTTGCTACAGTCGCGATTTGCAGTCGGACCGGAGGAAAGTTTGATTCGTCGTAGCCGAGAAAGAGTTTCCGTTGCTCGGTGGGGTTGCTGGCTCGTCCCCGTTGAAACGGGCAGACCGGATGCACCAGTTGGAAACGAGTTCCTTTCAATCTGGAAGTTTTTCACGGTGCACGGAGTTTCCCTGTAAATCCGATTGTGCGTCGATTGAAAATAGGGGCACGTTTACGATTTTCTCTGTGTATCCGACGGAGCGTGCGGAGCACGCCATCGGTCCGCTGACGTCAGGATTACGTCACGAACATGGCCGTCGTCACGTGGGCGGGCACGTCGGTCGTTCGCTTTTTTTGCGCCGGCACCCTTCTTTTCTCTTCTCGCGCTCGCTGTTCTTCGCGCTTTTCAATTTTATTCCTACTCAAATTTCGAAAGTTCACGCGACTCGAAGGATCGTCTGTACGAACCTGTCGGCGAACCGTGTGAAACGAAAGGTGGAGAAGATCGGTGGTCGAGATTGTACGAGATAAGCGTCGTCGATCGAGCGTTTCGGCGCTTAAATTTGAAAAATTTCGGAAAAGCGAAGCGAGGCGAGTCGCTCGGATCTGTTTACGTACAATCGTGTCGCTTTCGTCTTTTCTCTCTGCGTCCACGTAGCTCGAGACGTCGCGCTTCGTTCGCGTCGTTGGAGACGCTTCCCTTTCGTCGAACGGTCGGCGCTAGAAAGTGGGATTTTCTTAACGCGCGTACGCGCAAATCGGTCCACGAATTAGTACGATTATCTCCGGAAAGACAGTCCGCGTAATAAGGCGTCGTGGAATATCAGAAACTCGGCAATGGACTCGTCTATTTCGACTCGTATGGCAGCAGTGAGTCATCGTCATCCCTGCATTGTTTCGTTAAATGGAATTTCTATCTAATTTAAATGCGGCTTAGCCAGAAATAATGCGATTATGCGTTAGCTTATTCTGTTTGTTAATCTCCTTTGCACACCATTGTCACCCTGACGGCGAACGAGGCAGAGGTAAAGCGAGAGAACGAACGGGGGAAAGAGACGGCAGGAAAGAGAACCTCCATGTTCCGCTGTACCCTCCGCGCTTCCCTCCGCTTTGCCGTTTTGTACGGCACTGTACATTATTTCAGTACAGTCCACACACAGCCACTAGATCCTCTCTGGCTTACGGAGTGGTCGCAGCGGTTCTCCTTTTCCAGTTGGAACTTTAATTTCTTCTTAATCGCGCCTCCGGAAGTTGCATCGTTCGATAAATCTCGCCGTTGCTCGCGGAACGTGTTTTACTCGCCGCTAAACGCAACTGCGCCCACGTTCTACGTTCTCTCCTTTTTCCTCTCTGCGTTTCGTCGCATCCATTTCGTAGATTCTCCAGATCTAGACGCGGCAAAGATCGATCCAAGTTTTCCTCCGGTAGAGCGTTTGTTGCGCAACTCTCCAGCAATTTTCGTTTCACGACCCGTTTTCGTTTCTCTTTCGGCGGCTTATTAGCGGTACAAAAGCGACGCGATTACAAAAGACTCGCGTCACCACGAGAGACAACAGGTTGCCTCGGTTAGTCTGTCCTACCTGAATGACGTTAGATCGACATCTGCCGGTCCATTATTCCTCCAACTTTTGCAATAGCTTCTCCAAATTGCCAATTACAGGAGAGAGACGTTGATTGCTCTGCTCGAACGTATCGAAATTCGTCACCGCATTAAACTCACGCGATTAAAAATTGAAGAAGAAATTATCTCCATCTTGGAGCGGTTCGCGGAACAAATAGCGATCTTTCGTCGATATATTATCAACGTTTTCACATTTTTATTAACACCGTTACTCTTACATTTACCTCTACCTTTCGATTTGCGCGGTTGGTCGATTCGGTTAAAAAGGTTCAAGAATCCGAAGATGGGGAGTCTGCCGAGTAATCGAACAATTCTATAATATAATATACACATATATATAACTACGAACGCCGATTTTATTATCGTATACTGTCTTTCAAAGTTAATCACATCGGACCACCGTACCGTGCCATTATACGTATAATTGATCATAATTTGACGATAGACAGTTCTTGCGCGATGGACATTATACAAATATTTTGAAATCTTATTAACATTGCAATGAGATAGGAGGAGCGTCGTAAACAAAAAGAAACAGTAAATAACGGTTAACAGTTGATACGATTACGCGATATTCGATAAACGAAACAAACGGATCGGTGCATTCCAGTTAAGATATACCGTTGTCATAAGACACATCGTCTCGATGAAAATGTTATTTTAGTATCGAACCAAGGGCAGCGTTTCATCGTACGATAAAATGTCCTTTACGATATTGTAATTTTAACATGTTCTTCGCGATACGTTCGTAATTGATTTCTAGAAGCGTTGAAAGACGTTTTGCGAGCCACTGTATTTGTCCAACGGGAATCCTCGATCCAATTACGTAAGTCTGACGAAGGTAGGGCGATAAAAACGTCGCAAATTTGTTAGAAGAGCCCTTATCGGCCGTCGATACACAAGAGGGCGGAGGTTGGTCTTTATTTCACCTCTTTTTCTCTCTCTCTCTCTCTCTCTCTCTCTCTCTCTCTCTCCTTTTCTCGGCTATTTCTTCCCGTGATCTCGATTTCGAGCGTCTGGTGAAACCAGTTTTTGATCGGGTCGACGCAAGGCTAGCCATTTCCGGTCCGCGCTCCTCCCTTCGTTCGTAGCTCGTATCCGGTACGACACTTGCAACGTTTGAAACGTTCGGCTCTCCACGGCCGGCCCCTCGACGAGCTTTTTTCCGCGCTTTTGTCGGGCGTAAAATCTTGGTCGAGTCATCGTCGGAGGAGGCGACCACTTAAAAATACGACAACAAAAAACGGTACGTTCGTTATGAAAGCGTTATCTCTCTTTGGACCAGACTTAATTAGCCGCGTGCTCGCGCGCGTTCATTTTTCCGCTAAAAGCGGAGTTGCAATTAAGCGTTTAAATTAGCCGCTCGCTGGCCGCGTAAGTGGCCAACGGAATATCGTTTCGTAACCCGTAACAACGCTGCGCTGTCGATTCTCTGTCAGCTTCGATCGCGTTCTCTTTTCGAGATCTCCGATATATCACGCGTTACCGGCTGCCGTTACGGTGCTAATGAAATTTCGAAATTTTTTGTACAATATACCGGTAAATCGTTCGTTACGTCGACGATCTGTTTGCTTCTATCCTCGACCGAACCTCGTTCACGACGTTTAAACACGCGTACACGCGCGTCTGTTGCGTTCCGTCCGCGTTAAATACGCATCGTGCGCACAAAAGGGTCGCGCAAGGGACGAAAGAGCGAGAAATAGCGAGGAGCGTGCCCGTGACGTGGACAGAGGAGGAAAGAAGGGAACGAGAGAAACGAGAAAGCGAAAGTGCGCTGTTGGTCGATCGCGGTGGTCCGACGACGGTGTGTTCTCAACGGTTCGATTAAAACTCGAAATTCGAGGTGAGCGTCGCGAGCGTTGCTCGATCGTGAAAGCTGTCTGGGGATCGGGCCGATTTTACGAGCTATCCACGCGCGGTCGTTGTCAGAAAAGCGGCATCGTTCGACTTCCAGAAGGTCGGCCGTAATTGCTGCTGAAAACCGGGGATTGAATGAAACCGATAGGACCCGTTACGTTGCCTCGTTTCACCTGTCCTGTCCGCTCGGTTAACGACGGAGTCGCTTCGGGACCAGAATTTTATGTAAATCGGGGCACGAGCCTGCGACGTATGGTAACGTTCGGCTTAAGGGCCGTGCGAACGATGGAACATCGACCGTTTCCCGAGATAATCCATTCGATGTTTAGAATCGCAAATTTCATTCCCGATAATTGAACTCGTCGATTTCGAGACCCGATTCTCGTAAAAGATGCGTCGTCCGTTCGCGATGTACTCGTATCGTCGAAGGAGCGAGCAAAGCCTATGGTTACGGCGAATCTTTACCGATAATGGGACGGACGGACGGAGTTGAATATTTCGACCGAGATTCGACGATATCGGCGCGTTTTTCATCGTTGCACGACGGAGACTCGACTCGATGACTAATTGTTGCGTTTAACGAGTAATAAATTGGTAACGCGAGTACGTAATATTTACGTTTAACGATCATACAGCCAGTCCTAGTAATTCTATTAAAAAAAAAAAAAAAAGAAAAAGAAAAAAAAAAGTATTCGAAAAGGGTCTGTTCTACTTTTTCCATCAATTTTTTTTTTTTTTTTTTTTTGTACATAGAATCGTCCGCTACGTCGATCCGTCGAACCGTGAAAGAGAGCCTGTATAAATCGCAAACACGAGTTTCTGCAATTGTTAGATTGGACGAAACGACGGTTTGTCAGAATACGCGTCCACCGTAATCGTAATCCGAATGGCGAATCGTGCACGATGGAACGTCGATGGATATCGAGGTAGATCTTGAGAGTGAGAGTCACTGGCGTCGCGAGGGCTAGGTTAAAAGCGGCAATGAATAGAATTGATATAAATGGGACGGCGACCTGGCTGCTCCGGTCTCGAAGCTGATTGTTTTTTCTTTCCCCTATCGTCGAATTGGCCGGCAAGTGCCACTTTATTACTGCAACCAGTACGTTTTCGAGCTTTTGTCGAACGATGCCTCCTTCGAACGTTAGCAGGAAACTCTCTCCTCTCCTCCTTTCGTTTTATCTTACTCTAATGGAGTAGAAAATTGCACCTCGTAAAGATATCGATAAACTCTCGTCTCATGATTATCAACGTTACTGCGCGAACCCAGCTGCCTATTTTTGGCGGACCGGAGTAAATTTCGATTTCGGAATTTCCCGTGAAACGATATCGAATTGTCCCAAACTGCGGACGAAAAGCCAGAAGCTAAAGGGTCGACGAATTTCCTGCGGCATGGTTCCGGTTGATCGTCGCTGCCCGTCTCGTAATCTATGGTTGGGATTAGCATTAGTACTTAGGCACGTATATGTAACCCATATGATCACGCTTGTAGCTACATCTCAGCACACGTACAAGCGACTGACCGCACGCGCACACGCGCACACGCGCGTGTCCCAGTCCACTACGACAATTTGCGTCCGACAAGTACACACGCGTAAATAGATACTCTGGCAAGGAATATACTCGCACGCTCACATACGCGTAATTAGACGCATACACGCGAGCCTGACACATGTGAATTCGCTCGCATACCAGCTACTCGCGTGACAACAGTGTATCCCTGCGCCTGGAGCTCTACTAATAGCAGTATCCTAGGATTCAACGCGCGGCGACTGATATATCCATTCCTCGTAACCATTATCCCTTGCCTCTGTTTGCACGGGTACGTAACGCGGAGACACGCGTATTTCGCATGCACGCGTGCACGTGCTGCTCTCTGTCATCCCGCGATCACGCACCTCGTTCCTCGTTCCCTTTCTTTCCCGGTTTTTCGAGTTTTTCCAGTTTTTCCAGTCGTTTCTCGATTTAACCAACTAACCACTTGGCTCTGCTACGATCCTCGAACTTTCGTATTTCGATCTTGTTCTAATCTTAGAACAATCGTTCGTCGGAACGTGTTTAACGCAATATTGGAACCACAAATCATTCGCATCGAGCACAATTTTTGCATACGTTGTTCAAACTTGAGATAACTTTTAACCAATTAGGAAACGCGCGATTCACGAATCCGTAAGTTGGTGATATTCGCGGGTACAGTCGACGTACTCGTCGTTTGGCGATTTATCTAAAACACCTTACTGTCGTATACGATTAACGAATGTCTGGCAATGTACTTATTCTGCACTTCGGTTCCAACTTTAAGCACGCACCTACGTATTTACATTTGTTGCTTGTCGATCGATCTATCTACGTATATATGTGTAACGAGGTACGAGCTTAGCGAACCGTGCTCTATCCTCGCGTACTTGGCCCATAGAAATTCTCAATATAGTTCGCTTTTTAACGTCTAAATCTTTGAGGAATAGTCGATAATAGCTGGAACAACTAGATCCCTGGGGAGGCGCGATTTAATTGAGTGGAAATTAATAAAGCAAGGCGAAAATGCCGCGGAAAATCGCGTCGCTCGTTTCGTTCTAATTACCCTGTATACTCGTGCTCACCTGTGTTTGATCTCGTATACGTATCGTCTGACAAGATGTACACGTATATCCGTCTATATGGATTCGCACGTGTTGGTGCGAGCTACATAGTCGCTCGTAGACGAGACTCGACAGGAATGTGTGCTACGTATATAAACGTGTACACCCGCGCACCCCTCTATGTATACACGTGTGCCCGCAGCTACTGTATAGACACCGTATATACGTCCGATTATTAGTGTGTCACACACGCTTGATTTGGTAGCGGGCTTATAACGGCCGCCATAGCGCCGAGAGGCGCCAGCTGGATATGTTTCGGAACGCACCCCTTCCGCCCTTCTGCGATCCCTTGCTATCTGCTATCTCGTTCCCGTGTACGATTCACGATGCACTATGACGACATTGATGATGAAACACCTAACGACGCAGGAAGCTACGAATTTTCAGAAATATAAAACACACGTCTGTAGATCGCAGACTACCTTTAACCCTGCTACGTTCCTAAAGATAACGATCGAACAATTCGATCTGTCGACTTGATCCTTGCGCCTGGAAATTTGTATATCGCGATGTAAATCTGATTACGCGAGGGCTACCTTGAAAATGTTTCCAGCTTATCGAGGTTATCGTTACTATATTAGGTTACTAACATGGACGCACGATAGAAGCGGTCGTACGTATTCGTCCAACGATAAAAGGCATGACGATCGATGATGCCAGAAACCACGAACGTTCCTACAGTAGTCGTGGCAAATTTTGAGTTTTTCTTTTTAACAGTATTCTAGGTTAAAGCGTAAATACGTAGACGATAGAAGGTTACTTAATATATTCGCCCGATACCGGGCGATAGATAACGACTCGCGGAAGAGCGAAACTTTGGACTCTTTGTCCTCCGATTTAATCTGCTTGAGAAGAGCTTGTACGATAATTACGCGTCGTTAGGCGCGAGTTTTCTCCTCGATCGAGGTGCTAACAAACGATGGTTATTAGTAGCGATATTAGTCGCGTTAGCCGAGGCGTCTACTCGCGATTTACTAATGCGACACTAGTGGGCGTCGCCCATACGCGATGGAATAGTCCAATAGTCCGATATATTCCTATGGTCGATTGTGTCTAGAAACGTTGGCGTATGTCGTCGTCGTCGTTGCGTACAAGGGAGGAGAACGCGCGAGTTCCTCCGTAATTGCATACTTTCAGATCTGTTTCCAACTAACGGTTTCGTTCTCTTTCCGTTTCAGGTGAGTTAACAGAGTTCCTGTTGGTTGCCGATTAGGCGGCATCAGAGATATCGTAGCGTCGCGAGTTTCCTCTTCTTCAGTTTCTCCCTTTCGATTCGTCAGTTTATTCGAGTTTTTAAGAAGGATTCGTTACCTCGAAAGAGCTCGTCGCTGCTGGTTTTTAAAAGCTCCCCAATTTTCCGTCCGGACAAAGAATAACGCGTAACGCAACCGTGACTCGGGGACTTTAACGAGGAGGAACCGAGAGAGGGAAGCGGAGTGAAACAAAAATGAGGGACGTTGGGTCCGCTCCGAGACGAAAACGAACGAAGGAAGCATGGCGACTTTCGGGCCATATGGCGTTTACGGATACCCAAGCACCGTAAAACTTTCATGGACATAACCTGACCTCCCTCCCTCCTTCCCTCCCTTCCCTCCCCTCGCGTTTCCTCCCTCGCCCCGAACAGGAGCCTTAATCAACAACCATCAGGCCCTTAAACGACGAATGGTTTCGGTCTGAAGTCACGAAACGAAGGGCTTCGACCGAGCTAGCTAGCTAGCCGCGGCTCGCTAACGATTTCTCTCGAATTCACGATTCTATCTTCCTTTTTAACGCTTTCCCCTCCCTCGATGTTAGTTAAAACAAACGACAGGGAGTCAAAATCGTCGTGCCGGAAATTGGAGCACAGGTTATTAAGCCCTTCAAACGTTTGTATCCGAAATTCCATACGGTATAATGCATGCGAGACTGACACGGAATACCGATATACGCACGCGGGCACACAGACACGTTCTTGCCACCGAAACGGTCCTCACCTTCGACTCCAGGGATCGATCTGTGCATAGTGGAAGCTCGCATAATCGCGCAAAACGTGTAGAGACGCGTGTAGAGTAACCCCCCCCCCTCTCTCCCCGTGTACATGTACGCGAAGCGGATTCGCCTCTGTGTGTATCTCGCTGTGTATGTGCACGTGCGTGCGCGTGTATATGGACAGTGTGCGCCTGCAGCTCCATAACGCCGCCAACGTGCAACACAGGTTAGGCGTCTTGGGGGTTGAATCGAGCTTAGATTAGGTTGGCTCGAGCCAGTTCCGATTTCCGTCGAGATCTCACGCTAGATCGTGCCTACCTCGGTGCCTGCCTCCGAGATTTCTGCGTCGCGTTGTTTCGATCCCTCGCGCGTTGCTTTGTGCTCTCTCTCTCTCTCTCCTACTTTTCCTCTCCTCAACGCGTCCTTTTCTTCACCTTGCACCGTGCAATTTGCTCCTCCGCGAAATGCTCGAGTACCCCGCGCTTTTGTAATTCAATTACACGCAACGCTCCCAGAGATTACATTATTTTATGCCTCACGCCTTATCTAGATCGAGTTCGATGCCTTCGCAGCGATTCGGAGCGCGTTTTCCACACCGTGCTGCGGCGAACTTCTTGATAGAAAGGATTTTTCCGTAACTCTACGCACCGTGGTATTCACGATTCGAACGATGTTACGACGATGAACCATGTCGTCGTCCTCGCTTCCCAGCGGCTTATCGTTTTCTATCAAACTTTAATTCGACACCGTGAAATCGTTGGCTGAATAATTGAGAACCCAGTGGCCGTACATAGCGCGTCGTATCAGGTTCGGATTAGGGTTGCCTCAAGCCAGTTCCGATTTCCGTGGAGATCTCACGGTAGATGGTGCCTACCTCGGTGCCAGCCTCCAGATTATATCCTGCTGATCCTCCAACGAGTTTACGTCCCTACGTGGTTCTTGCTATTGTTATTCCTCGCCACCGCCACCTTCTCCCTTGCCTAGACCGCGTGCGCCCCCCCCCTTCTCTCGCTCCTTTCTCGTCGGCATATTTAAACCCGAAACTTTTCTCGATTTCTCTCCCCCGCGAAACTCGCCCGCCCTTCTACCGATAGTCACGAACCAAGTTTCGCTTTCGAAGATAGCCGCCGCCGCGCTGCCTCAATTTCGCTCTTTATTCGCCACAGCGTATCTTCGATCTTCGCGTGGCTTTCCACCTTTCCGCATGCTCGCATTTTTATCGTCGGAGCTTCGTGAGTTACGACGCGACCGAATTCCGTAATATCCTCCAGTTTCCGAGTGTTTGGAAGAAAACGCCGCTCTACGTCCTCAATTGGAAGAACGATTCCCGACTTCGCGTTCTCTGGTACGCTTGGCCGTGGCTTCGTTACGATTTAATTGGAATTCGTTTCACGTTTCGTTCTCGTCGCGTCGAACAGCGGTGTTTAGAGCGGCGTATTGTGGCGCGCTTGACGTAATCGATATCAGGGATTAGTACGAAAAACAGTTCCAGATAAATGATAAGTTTACCGCCATCGACCAATGACGTTTGTCGAAAGCAGGCACGCTACTGCTCGTAAGTAGCTGGACACTTGGCTCAATTCGTAGCAGCAGCTTTATCAAAGTCTACGAATCAACGACGAATCCGAAATTATCGTCAAATTACGATCAGCATCGTTATAAATTTGAATCGTTTATTAACAGGCATCGTAGCAATATAATTTATTATCTGCCACGTATACCGCTGTACGTGGATCTACTATTATTTGAGTAATTATATAAAATATATCTCGTCAAAGATGAACAGGCGATCAGATTACTCTGAAATGCGTGTTGTTACGTGGTCGCGAATAACGGTAGATAGCGGCAATTATAACGATATAACGTGGAAAAGAAGTTCCCTTCGGAACACAACTTTGCGTTTAATATTATGTTAAAGAGACACGTGTACGTTGGTCGCGAAAGGCAAATGATCGATTCGAATTAACTTATAGACGATAGCTCTCGAGCCGAGTAACATCTTGAATTTCCGAGCAGCCGATAATCGTCGCCGATAGAGCAATTTCACTCAGCTATTCTCCTTGTATTTGCGAGAACATTTTTGGTCGTCGTTTCCTCGCAAGCATTCGTTCTCTCGCTCTCTTAAACTCCTCGAATTCTATCCGACGAAACACGGTGCTTTCTACGACGAAATTATCGACTGTTGCTATAAATACTCGTGCGAACGCTTGCTATAGCTATTTGCGCGAACCTTTCGGTATGGAGATCCCCTATTCGATTTGTTTTTCCGTATCCGAATGACTTGCAGTAAGGAAGCAGCTTCGATATTTAACTTGTACAGACACGATACGACAGGTACGGATCTCGCATTCACAGTGCGAAACTTGATTACTACGAATATTACTTGACTAGGAATTTACGGCACGTTCGAAGAAGTGATTTGATTTTTAGTCGATTTCGAGTTAATTTTTAGCGATAAGTAGTCAGTTAATGTATTGTAATGTGACACAACGACGCCATACAGGTTGTTGAGAGAAGGTCCGACGCTCGAATGGTTTTAGAATAGATTACTCATCGATAGAAGTAAAAAATGTCTAATTAACGTGGGTTCTGAAAGCAGTTCGTTCGATGCAGGGTAATAACGCGAATGCATAATAATGCAATAGCGTAAGAACGCTAAAATACGAATAACGTAAATAGTGCAAAGCAGTATAATGTAATAGCAAATTAAATTGGAGTTCCCATCATGTTGCCGCAGTCCTTCGTCTCGATATCTTTTCGATGACACACGAGTTGGATTGGCGAGCGAGAGAATCCGAGCGAGTTTTAATTTCCTTTTTTACTCTGTCTGGTAGCTTGATCGTTCGCCATGGAGTCGTGGCGTGGATAGATTTCGTGCGAGCGACGTCGAATCTGTTCTCACACGGTGTTACTTAAGCGACAAGATTCGGATTTTAATTCGAGCCTCGTGACCGGTCCTGAAATTCGATCCAAAATTAGGAGGACGGTCCCAGCGAGTTCCGGGGCCGACAGAAACACGAGAGTACATTCCCGATGGACCTCGATGAATTATGATTTCGGTGGTCAGAATTATGGTTTTGCTGCGCCAATGGGTGGGTCGTTTCCTGAGTTTCGGTCTTCTTGCTCGTCTCCTCTCTCTCTCTCTCGCTCGCTCTCTTTCTCCGTTTTCTTTCTCCCCTCTTCCCGTGGCGTTTCTTCGTCTCCTCCTGTTCTACTTCCTCCTTTCTTAACCACACTTAGCGGTAGCTACCTTGTCCCTCTTCGTCTTCTTCTTCCATTCTCAACGAGAAATAGGGTCCGTTCGTTTCACAGAGAAGGAAAATTATCGATGTAAAAAAAGGAAGCTCCGGAAAAAATGGGACCCTCGTTCGCGACCAAACAAAAAACTCTTCGCTCCGGGATCCCGATAATGTACACGGTCTAGGTCGAAATGCCTTTCCACCGTGGTGGAACGACGTGGAAACGAATACTTTTTCGAGCGAATGAAAGAAAAAGCGAGACGGTGAGAGTCGAAACCGGTCGATATGTAGATCTCGAGAAGACGATTGCGTCAAAAAGCTGAGCGGCAATGGATCGATGAAACCCGTTTCTTTTCCTTTCTTTTCTTCCTTTCTTTTCTTTTTTTCTTTTTTTTCTTTTCTCACGTTGTTAGGCGAAATATAAATTTGTTTGCCATGAAACTTTGTAACGCACGTATCCCGATGAATTTGCCTTTTTCACTCCGGAGATTAACGTAATAAAATCGAAGACATGGAAAACATTGCGAACACTCCAGACTCGATGCGTCGATCTCTTTACACAGGTGTGCCTAATCTGGACTTCTTTTCAACTATCGACGATTAAATTGTGCAATCGTGTTGATAGCCGTCTTGGTTCGAGAGGCTCTCTCCTTGTTGTTTTTCATTCGTCGTTGCTCGATCGTTCCTCCAATTAAATGGATGAGACGAAACAGTACAGATCCGAAATTGGACATTTTTAAATTGTCTTTAAATCAAGCGAAGACAACGGAGCAAGGAACGCCCAATATATCGTATTTCCCATTTTTTACGAGAACGGAATTTTAAAGTCCGGCATATCGTCGATCGAGTATTGTCAAGTTACCGAAGTTGTCTTTTTATTTGCTTTTAGGACTGAACGAGCGCTTCTAATTTTAAGAATATCACCGTCTGTCACAGTATTCAAATATTGCTTCTCTTTAATAGTTGTACCGTTGGCTCGCAGACGCCAACGCAATAGACTAGACGTAAAGAGACATCGAAACGAAACAGATCGTTCCAAGTATCACTTGGAACTTTATCAACGTATGACAGTTGCGTCTTCTGATCAATCGAGTCTCAAATTGTTTTACACAACGCGTACAACATGTACACAAAAGTTTTCTATGATAAGCGTTCAAACAAAGTTTGGCGAGCCGCTGTATCTTGAAATATATCTTTCGAAATTGTACCGTTCTGTCAAATCGCCGATTCGATTCTACCGCAATCCGAACGGTGAGAACAGAGAAAAAAAATAAGGAAAGATTGGATCTATTTTTGGAGCGAAGGGGAACTTGGGAGTAATTACAGCGGAGTAGATTTACCGACTGGGGGCTCGCTAAAATTTTCCGTCGGCCCGGCTATAATTTTCGCTCTTCTTCCCGTGTTATCGTTCTCATCTTTGCTTGGTTGGAACCGGCGGAGGAAAATCTGTTCGTCGATCCTTTCTCGGTCGTCCTGGGCCAGTTCCCGATGTTGATGATTTAGGTTTTCGAAGGTCCCTAATCCCCGAGACCCTTGTCTCCTTGCACAACCTCGTTATTGCTGTTTCGTGTGTAAAACAATGAGATCAGCACCGCTCGAAAACCGGTCGTACGCTTTTAAAACCCATAATCCTGGTCGAGAAGACCTGCTAGAGGATCGTGCTACCGCCTGCACCCGATCCTCTCATCTTTGTTTCTTCGCAGCCCTTGCAACCGTGTTATCCACGCTGCTGCCGCGTACCGGAGGACAGCCTCTTCGTCCCTATCTGTTCTCAGAATTCTTGCGTATTTCGTGCCAAGTGCACTGAACTTGGACGATCGAACGTTTCACTATCTTGGGAATTTTTGACGGTTCTTAGATATCTCTTAGATATAACTTGGATATATATTTCTTTATTTACGAATCTTTAATCCGGATGAATTGCTGTATATCAATCTCGCGTATTTTGGTAAGGAAAAAGAGCAGAGAGAAGAGAAAGAGGATTAGAAATGTCCGAACGAATACGAATACGAATACGACATCGTGCGAAGGAGATCTATAGCCTACGATTAAAATAATAACATTTATTAATAATAAAATTTATTAAAATAATATTTTAGATTTAACAACGAAGACGAAAGACGGTATACGAAGCGAATGAAAAAAGCTTCGGTTTTGAAATAGCAGATAGAGCGTTTGAAATAAAAAGAAGGACGGACTAACAGAGATCTCCACATACGTTCGTGGAGATCGCGAGCAATTTTCGTGTATTTCGCGTCTATCGTACTGTATGGTTCCTTGGACACGAGGAGAACTCGTGCAGACGGTGGATGCGTCTCTCGGTCTTCGTATGACAACGATACAGGGCAAACAGTGCGCATGCGCGTGTGCATTCACACGTACTCGCAGTAACGGCGCTGACGCATGCGCGTACGTGGTCTCGCAGCAGCTGTCCGCCAGGTGCGTGGATTGCTCGACCAATCAGGGATCTCCCTTTGACCGGGGGGTGCTCAACCTTCGGTGCCCTCGATTACCTGCGCCCTTTCCCGTAGGTTCTTGTAACCTGCGACCAGTTGTCCCGATCTATATTTCTCCTGTGTGTTCCCTCCCTCGCGAAATATTTGCCTTTCTCGCTTGGCAACCGTAGTTTTCCACGCTTTGCTCTCTCCTTAAAAAAAAAAAAAAAAAAAAAAAAAAAAAAAAAATTCACCCATTCACCGCTTCTTTCCTTCCTTCTTTCGCACCGTGGAATTGTACGGCGAACGATTCACTCGAGAATCGAAAGAGTTCTCTCTGCCGAAAATCGCGACTACGGTAGAGCTGCCGTTCTATACGAACGAAAAATAATAGGTGTAGCGGGCGAATTCGACGAATTCGTGTCGCGTGTACTCGAATTATGCGTCTGCTACCTCTTGTCCCCCGATAACTTGTGATAAACGGAATTCTAGCGTAGCGATAGGCGATTCTTAGAATCGAAAGAAGAATACTGCGTCGAGAATCGCAGGTAGCGAACAATTCTTCCGAAAGAATCGCGAGGCGCATTAAATTTGACATCGAGGAGAAGAAACGCTGGCGATTTCTCGTAAGCACGAACGTGCGAGTAACTTCCCCTCCGGTCGGTAATAACGAAGTCGGAGGCACGATTGCACGCTCTCTACCGCAATAGCGGCGATGCTCTTTGAATTCGCTCTCCCCTAAATAACGGCAATAGCCGCGAATTGCCACGTTACTCGACACGCAATATCCCTCGCTAGTTTATCTCGCGTTCGCGATGTACTATCTCGGCCGGTTAGCAGAGTCGTATTCGCGCAGCTGAACGAAAACTATGAATTTCCTTGGCGTGGGTCTACGTTGCGAAATAAAGTCAACACCAAACGTAGCCAAGAATCAACGCAAAGCGAGATACACCGAGGTAACCTAACGACCAAAGAATCGGAACGAACGAGCGATCCATTAAAGGCGATCGGCTTCAGCTGGCTGATCCAGCGGCTAACTTTGTCCATAGCGAATTGTCCCGGGTTGACCGACAATGGACGCCACTCCGTCTTATTGTTCGAAAGGGGAGAAGAAAGATAGACGCATCCCGCGAGAGGGAGAACGATATGAGGTTCGTGTGCGAGTTACAGGAGAAAAATTGTTACAACTCTCGTTCGGCGTAATCACTTATTGTGCGAGTCTCGCGAGCGAGAGTCGGCTGCTACTATTATTCGACGATTCGTGTACCGTGTAGAACATAAAAGGGTAGAAATGTATGGTCGCTCGTGCCCGGGTGAAATCGGTGTCTCCGTACAAGAGTGATTTTAATTCGTTGCGAAAAAATTAGAAAGAAAAAGCTGCTCGAAACAATTAGAGTATCAAATGATTCCTATAGAAGTTCTTGTCGCAGCAACACAATGAACGAAAGCAGGCAAGTTTTTTTTCGCTTCTTATACGTATGCCAACGCGTTACTCGTACGATACCGTGACACAGTGGAATGTCGGTAGCATGGAAAGTGATTCACGTCCCGACCATTTCTGCATATAGCGAAATGAACCGGTGTTCTAAGAAAATAACGTTTCGAAATCTCGTAGCTTTGTGATTCGGACAAAGACAAAGAGGGGTCAAGGGTCAATTTTGTTACGCGCTTTTCGCTTATTAAAATGGATACACAGAGACACGAGCCATCCGACCGACGCGACGAAGAAGATGACTCCGTAATTGTCTCGAGCGGTATATTCGCTAAATATGGATTATTCGATCGTATATCGAGTTTCGGAGAGAAATCGTAACGGCGCATTCGCGCGAAGACGAGAGAGGGAGCACGAAAATGACAAAGGAAAGCGCGTTATGGCTGGCAACTATGTCGAGTTGGCCGTTTAGGGAAAACGTCGGCTCCTTTGAAACGCCCGCGCAAGATCGCCGTTGATTTGCCGAGAAAACGTGTTGGGGTAATGCCGTGCGCGCACGTGCACGTGCAACGTGTACCGAGCTTAGGCCCGGGACGATTGATGGCGACAGTGGAAAACAGAAGGGTAAAACCCGGAGAAAGAGGCCCGTGGAAGGCGGTCAGGAAATGACATTTTCTTCGCTGGTGGTTTCGCCGGTGGAGAAAATGCAAATTGTGGGAACCGGTGATTGCGAAACTGGAGAATTGTCCGTGCTCCTACCCTTTCTCTCTTCCTACACCATTGTTCCTCGTTGTTGTTGCGCGAAATCGTTTTACCGTATCTATCGCCAAAAGAATTAGGTATCTTTTAGAATCTTTTTTTTTTTTTTTCTACAAATTAGACGTTTGTTTCGTAATAAATTTGCCGTATGCCTATTTGCATAAAAGAACGTAAAAACCGAGTGCCTAAATCCCCGAAATCTGCGATCGTTTGTTCGGCTAGGCAATCGCGCTATTAATAACAGAATCTCGTGCGGTAGATGCAATCGTCGAATACGCGTTTATCGACGCACTGTGAAATCTGCTGGTTTACTATCAAACGATCAAACGTTTCGCGCATCATCGGGCATGCTAGTGAGATTAATGAGAAGCTTTGATGCGTGCCAGTAATCATTAATTACACGCATTACGCGACGCTTACTGACTGCAGCTTCTCTTCTCCCTACATTCCAAGTGATGTTCAATCGTGTTAACTGTTTGCCTCAATGTACCAGGAAATGGATTTGCCTTCAGCGATCACGTGGTTTCCGTATATCATCCACGTAATTCCCTCTCGCGATTATATTTGTATCGCGATCATTCCGCCGTGCCGCTGGCTGATGAAGTAATCCGATCGTTTTATCGCACATTTTCTGCGTCAATTTCTCGTACGCGCCAGTTCTCCCAAGGATGGTTGGCGGACAGTTCTTGGAAATCGAATCAAAAGCACATACCCCGAAATATCACGTTTTTAATTGTAATATATGTATATATATATATATGTATATAAAAAAAAAACTCGTATTTCGGTTTTTGACCGTTCGTCAGAATTCGTTCACGTTCCTCGGTTTCACTGAAAAGTTTTCCAAACAGTTTTCTCGAAACGAGCAACGCGCGCTCGGGCCAGCCAGTTGCCTATATTACGAGACCAGGTATACCATTCGGTATAACTTTTTTTTCTCGAACGGAGAAAACGTCTTAGCTGCGAATCGTAAAATGATCGACCGGGCGGCGTATATAATATAATATATAGCTCGCCAGGTTCGCTAATACTGAAGCGAGAAAGCATATCGCGCATATTCTGTTCGTCCTCTACCAAACGATGTCACTGTTCGTTCGACCACAAAAATTTATGGCTCTCAGCCTTCACGGATCTCTTACCCTTCCTCGTATTTCTCACTTTGTCGGCGATTTCGAACAAAGAAGAGGAGATAGCCGGTTGCTTAATTCGGGGCAAAACCGTAGAATACCGTAGACGGCGGGGTATCGCTCGTTCCCGAGGATTTTACGAAAACGAGTGACAAATTATTCAGCGACTCCGCGCTTGATTGTCTCTTAATTAGCCTCTGATAACTCGCCGGGAGAATAACCGGACCTGAGGCAGGATGATATCAGCCGATGAATTATTTATTGTCTCCCGTTAGATGGGTCAAGGGTACTTTGGAGAGTCTCCGTGCCAAAAACCATTAGCTCGAGAAGCCTGTAATCGGTATCTCCCTCTTTTTCATTCCTCTCTACCTCCCGCTCGTTTCCATACTCGTACTTTTTCCCCACCCCTTCCACGGCTTTCACTTTTCCATACTAATTTCGCGACACCGCCTTTCCCGTGCGCGTGCCAATCCTCTCGGTCCGACTATAGATTCTAAGAAACTTCCTCTCGTTTCCTCGACCATCCACCGAATTCGCGACAATTGCCCGGATCGATACGTAATTTTTCAAATATACGCTCTCTTATTTATCTTGTCGTAGAAATTGATCGATCGGATCATTTTACTCGCGAGGAAGATTTGGTAATCGTCAGCCAAGGATAGGAAGCTCTTTCGTTCGATACCTGCTGTTATCGTTAGAAAATAAAGCATTGGACACGCGCGACAACAACGATCGAGCCTGTGCCGAACTGCGAAAATTTTGATCGTCGTTGTTGGTCGCTTGGCCGATACGAAATCGATGAAATTCTTTGGTCGATCGTACGTGAAATCCCATTAGGAGATTCGTCGGTTGTCATATATATATATATATATATACGGTATATATATATATATATATATATATATATACCGGGTGTCCCCGGAGATCGGGGAAAGAGCGGATAAAAGTGGCGCGAGACTGCCTCAAGGGGGTTGCCACTGACTACTTGACTGACAACCAATTATACGTCCCGGTTGGCAAGGCGGACGCCGTTTATATCAGACGAACTGGCTAGATCCGGGATCTTTTTCGGTTAATCTCGGACGAGGGGTTAGGAAACGTCTTAAGAAGGATTAGGTAGCGAGTGGAAGGACAATCGCCGCCCCCGTTTGCCATGGCAGAGAATCGAAGTGGAGCATTAGCCGATACCGTGAAAAATGCCCTTATCCCTTCCTCTTCCTCTTCCTCTTCCTCTTCCTCTTCCTCTTCTTCTCTATAGTACGCAGAACGTAGCTTTTTCTTTGGAACGTAACGGCGTAATTGATTCGGAAAAGCCGTGTTGTATAACGCGCGGTTCGCCCCGACCAGGACGTAATTTATTACGCACGCGAGTCGATTACATTGTTAATCTATATTAGTTGGCGCGGGGCAGAATCACGGAAAAATGTGTTTTATCTCGTATGTATACGGAGTACACAGTAACCTCGTCGTGACACGCGAACGCGAAAAAGAAACGAATTGGTAATTGGTAACAGCGTGTGCAGCCATCAGCGCGTCGTCACTTCCGAGAAACACGGGCCGTCGTTTTTTTTTCGAAGATGCTGCTCCCACCTCGTGGTTTCAGCCGTTCGTATATTCGTTGGTAGGCGGTGATCCGCTGCCAGAGAAGGACCGGAGGCACGAGGACGAGGGAGGAAAATTAGATAACCTCCTCGGGGTGCGGGAAGATAAAGATGGTCGACCGTTTATTTTAATCAGGAGCAAGTCGATAGTCGAGGATCACCGAAGAGCGCCATGTTGTCTGCTCTCTTATCGCCATCTCATTGGTCGTCGTGATTGACGTCTAACTACGCTGACTAGGAAGAGCAGCGAACCTCACCGACGATGACGATCGAAGGAAGCTCGTTCCAGACTGGTCACGACCGCGATCCGTGATTTTTCTAAAAGATACGCGCATGCCTATCGCGATTCGTCGATTTTTCTGTTATTCCTTTTCCCACCCATTTTCCAGCTTCCATTGTTCCATCGAGCATTTTCAAAGCAACCCGATCCTTCGATTAAATTTAATCGTCGAAAATATTGACTGCGATAAATTAAAATCTCTTTTGATCTGGACGACCGGAATCGCCGACGATAACGCCGCGTGCGCGCACGACAGCTCGTGCTAGGTTGAAAATGAAATTCGTTAAACGGCCGGCCTCTCTTTTCCCCCCTTTTCCCCCTTTTTTTTTTTTTTTTCTGTTATGTGTTCACGCGAAAGCTATTTTTTTCCCCGTGCGTTTTCGAATCGCGGTTTTTGAGATATGACCCGCAGCGCCGGGAGAAGGGACGAGGGAGAAAGAGAGTTCAAAAATTCATTTGTCGCGACAGAATGAAATTTTCGATTTATCCTGCCGCGGATGTGTAGACCGCGCGATTTTCGAGACTGCGCCCATGTGCGTGTATATGCATATACGTCGCGTTGGACCGGGTGAAATTATTACATAATTGTTATTCACACCGGGCGTGGAAAATTAAAGCGGAATATCGCGAGAATAAAGCAGACGCGAGCCAACCGAAGTGGCCAATAACGAGGCGGTCACTCGTTGCCTGCTATAGCTCGTAATTTTCGTATCCGCGCAAACATCATTTTTACCCTCTGATACGCGAGTGGTTCTCAACCTGCCGTTTTCCCTCCGGCGAAGTCACCGGCGAAAACCCCGCTCCCGCGAGAATACCAGCAAGAAAAGCAAATAACAATCAGCGTGTACGATTACGTGTTCCAAGGCTGCGGTAATTGCGACAGAGGGAACGTTCTATGGCAATTGGCAACGGCCGCGGGGGTACGAGACAGAAAGATTTCCTTTCGACAGAGATTCGTCGTCTCCTGATGGATTCTATAATTCTTGCAAACGTTCCCCGTTTTATTCTAAAACAGAAAATGACACGAAAATTCACGATCGATCATCAACGTACCGTGGATAATTGTACGCGATTAGGTTGGACCTGGAAGAAATAATCGCGATGTTTCGTTTAATGTAAATTCCGTGTGGTTCGTGTATTATTGGCGTTCGCTTGGAACGGATCGTCGATCCACCCGCGTATTTTCGCTGTAAATCCGTGGCGAGCCGATAATAGGTTGCAACTCGATTTTTTTCTTCTGTTGGCGGGCTGTGCGCATACCATTAAAGGCGCTCTCCTCGCGGGCCGGATCTAATTGTAATTATTATTATCGTCGAAGAACAAAGTGCAGGTTCCCCTGCCGTGATCATCGTCATTATCTCCTTATCGTCTTTGCCATCGCATTACCACTCTCGTTTACATCGGATTCATGCCCGTCCATTATTCTCCGGCCAGATAAGCATCTTTCTTATCGACTCCTGACGAACACGTCGCCCCGAGACACGTAGGCGTAGACCGGCCAGCGATTGAAATATTTCTTTTTCCCTTGCACCTCGAAACAAGATCCGAAAGAAGCGGTCTCAATCCTTCGACTTAACCGTGCCATGCCGCACCGATGAAAAAACTCCTGCTTTAAAAACGAGGCAAACTATGTCTCCGTGTAAACGTCGTTTCACCGTGTGTAAGCCTCGATATTTAACGCGGCCTTCGGCATTAATTGTATTTAACGAACGCACAACAATATTACACGCTTTTTTAAGCAACGGTTCAAGGTGATCGGACGCGAAAGAGTGTAGTTAAAGCCTAATGGGAATCAGCGAAACAGGGAAGACCGATCTACGATCGCGAAACAGTGTACGTATATCGCAGTTGCACAAAAGTGGAAAACTCCGTCGCTCGATTTCAATTGTCTTTCTCTCTCAGCCTCTCTCAGCTCCGAGTCTCTTGTTCTCTTTCTCTGGCCTTGCTGGCGCTGATCGCAACGCGTACACGCGACCATCCTCCTCCTCTTGGATCGTTCAGTCGGAACGATTTACATATTTCGGCGTGCGTTTGACCGATAATAATGTTTCATCCGGTTTTCGATGAATGGCTCCATTACCGAGACCGAGGCATCGTGGAGCTGACTTTTCGTTATTATGCGCTTTGAAAAATCAGCCACCCACGCGCCTCACGCAGCTACGCACGCGTATCGTTGCCACACAATGCGGATCGGCTTCGCGTACACGTACGTGTACGCGTACACACGTTCGGACACATGGAATCCCTTTGTGTGATTTAACGCGCACGAGCGCGGACCAGGGGGCACGAATGTAACTTTTCATAGGAGCGGAGCCTGCACGAGCCATTGATCATTGTTCTGTTGGCTGCGTAGGGTGCCGATCCGCCGGATTTCGCCAGTTTTTCCACCGGCTTAAAACTCGTTAAAATGTTTATCGATGCGTTGCTTCGCAGCGGTCCCTTCTTCCCTTTTGATTTCCCTGCCGGTTATCGACACCGATCCTATCCCAATGATACGAATTATTGCGAAAAATGATTATTCTTGTTATCGGTTCGGACGTCAATCGAAAAACCTTGGAGTTTCGCCGCTACGTTTTGCATCCAATTTCTTCCATCATTTTTACTCGTCGTCACAATGTCGATTCTGTGACATTAATTTCGCATTTATTATTATCGCAGCGATGGGATTTCAAGATTTT
The DNA here is from genome assembly GCA_014737525.1 of Bombus difficillimus. NCBI lineage: Eukaryota > Metazoa > Arthropoda > Insecta > Hymenoptera > Apidae > Bombus > Bombus difficillimus. The sequence goes on along the minus strand of JACXIT010000182.1, from coordinate 532,125 downwards.
CCCTTCGAATCGCAAGTAAGAGTGAAAAGAACGGTCGGTGCCGGTAATCAGAGGGAAATTAATACGCAAACTCGAACCGAAACGCGGAGATCTATTTGATTAGGAACGAAACGAAACGAATTTTTTCAAACAAGGTTAGATATCAATCCAGAACAATTGGATGCGTTTTTAATACAAGCGTTTGCAACGCTGTGTATTCTTGAAATTAGGGGGTTAATTTACGAAGCATTCGGGCTTGCTTTCCGATATCGAAGTTTTGAAAGAGGATCGTTGGCTCCGCGTGTTTGTTTCGTTTAATAAGAGGAGGAAGGAAGAGAGATGCTGGTTGCCGCGAGATATTCTTAGGGAGAAGAAGAGATAGGAGGGAGTTTGCACGGTTTGGTTAAATATTTAAGTAACAGAGCATTTCACTTGGGAGAGTACATCGCACAGGGCGCGAAGACGCCGAGGCAAAGACATTTCGAAGCATCCCTTATCTTTATCCGTGAAATATCCCGCCGTGGTAAAGGCAGAGGGGTAGAGTCCAATCGCGGTTTTATTGGCTCTCTTAGAAACTGGCTTAAGTACGTTTCTGTGTCCCGCGGAAATTCACCGTGCAAGGAAATGCCTTTCGAAAATTCCAACCCCTGCTTTCCAGCCGACTGTCGTTGTCGTTCTCTTTTCTCTCCGCTCTTCCGCGGAACTCTCGCAGCGGAACTACGATCGTGCTCATCGAGTAGGAAATTGGTCGATCATTATCTCTTATTTACACGTAACACAGCCTTTATTGTTATGTAAAATCGTTTTGCCATTGTCCAACGCGCGTATACGGCGAATTCAAAGAGCTCTTTTAACCTGAATATTTTTATGCTCGTAAATATCGAATTTTAATCGTTCGCACTCGTAATATTTATAATCTGAAACAACGAGTGGTTGGAAAAATGATACGAAACGATATATATCATTTGCACCCGTATTACGGCGTTCAGCTCGTAGACGTTTTAAATTGCAACAAACTTTGGCGCGTTGGTACTACCGGTTGCAAAAATGTTGAATTACATCGGAAGCGAGCCTCGAATTAGCACGTTTATTCAACCAGTTCCAATCTGAATGCGTATTCGGAAATTATTTTTCGCCTAGATGGTGTCGGTAGAGCGTTAATGGACGGGACCCACTTTTCCCGCGGGTCGAATTAATCGAATCGATGGTGCTCCGGGAATCGCGAAACAGTTGTCGTTTCGAGGGTCGTCGACGTTTCAAAAATGATATTCCACTCGATGATACCGGGGGATAATCGAAAAATTAGTAAAGTGCCCTCGACGGCTGGGCTGACGGTCGTCGAAAAACGCACCCTCGATTTGCGAGAGGGAGGGAGGGAGAGAGCTCGAGTGCCCTCTCGACCCCCGTTCGATACTGCGAAACGTTTCCGTGACTGTGCTCTCTCCGCGTGTGCCTCTCTGTCGCGTTTCCATTTCGCACTTTTCGCGGTAACTTTGCACCTTCTCTCGCGTGAAGCTTCTCGAATCGATTCTCTCTCTCTCTCTCTCTCTCCCCTCCCTCCCACCCTTCCTCCCTCCGTCTCTCTTTCTTCTCGCCTTTCCTCTTTTACGCGACGATATCGAACCACGAATATCTACACTCTTCTTTCGTTCTACAACCTGATTTTCCCTGTTGCGTTCTCGATTGACCTACACGTTGGTTGCACAGGTAAAAAGGAGGCGCGAACGAAAGCGTCGTTTCCGCGTAATTAATTATCCACTCTATATGCTAATTAACCGGGTATAGTGGCGCGTCTCGGTGGCATTGTGCTCTGGGAAAAATCGAAGAAAAGAAAAGCTCTCCTGTTTACGAGCTTCTCCCCTGCTTCTCTTTTCTCGCGGCGGTTTCATTAATTTCTGCAAAAATGCTCGCGGGTCCCGGGTCTATGGACTCCTTCGATGCAAATCCCCGGGTAGAGCTGGCTCGCTCGGATCCATAACGCGTCAAGGGATGATCTACGCGCGCGGAAACGCTCTAGCTGCGCGAAAAAGAAATTATTTACAGGTGTGCGGCGTGTTTATGCAAATATCGAACAGCCAAGGGGGCGACCCGCTGTTACGCTATCTCGCGGTCAGATATATATTTCGACGTCGATGCCACTGCACGCTACGAGGCTCGACGCGTTCGCGGTTGCAACGTTGACGCCGCCATCGTCGCGACTCTTCACACTCGCGAAGTCCCGCACTTCGCGCTGTTTCATCGCGTTATCTTCGATACGCCCCGGATCATACGCGGAGCCGATTAAACGCGGTCGAGCAGTCGACGACGAAGATACAGAGGCTGTTCGTGGAAAGTATTATCGCAGGTAGGATCGAGTCATCGAGCTTTTGGAATCGGCCGATTAGCGGCAACGACTTACCGCGCCGTAATTATTTCGTTATCGTTTAATTAATCGCGCTAACGAGCGTTTATCTACTTACGAGTCGCTAGAACGAGCAGCGCATCGATCTTGTCAGAGCGTAAGATCGGTCTCTCGATACGATAGATCGAAATCAAAGGAATTTTACGTCGTTCGCCATCTTCGTCGCGACCATCATAGAGTTGTTCGACGTTTCGCAGTCGATTGGGAGACGCGCAATTTTCAATTGTATACGAGCGTCGAGCACGCGCCGACTAACGCGCGCGAAGCTTCGTGACGTGTTTCTTCGCGAAGCCAACGTACCGTGTACGCTCTACACGAGGAATATGTTGGAAGAGCGAAAGGGGCAGGATAAGGAAGAAGAAGGAGAAGAAAAAGAAGAAGAAGAGGAGGAGGAGGAGGAGGAGGAGGAGGAGGGGGAAAGGCAGGTTGCCGCGGCCATACAACGATCGCGGAAGAAGCGAGGAAAAAGGGAGACGGAAAAGCCGTTACCTCAAATTACACGGCTCGTTTTATTATTTATCGCCGGCAATTTCTGCTTCCACGAGGAGTCGCATCTTCTGGCCCGGCGATCGAAGCATGATTCGTGCAGCCGCCTCGCGAATTCGTCGTAGATCAATCGGCCGACATAGATCACCGGCGTCTCTCCTCGCAATTTTCGCTCTTCTCTCCGCGCGAGCAAAAAAAAAAATGGAGAAAGCTGTTGCGAGTCCGTCCCTGTATTCCGCTCTTCTTTCTCAGAAGGAAAAAAGGAGATTACACCGAGCCGTATCCCCGACTTATTTTCTCGCATAGAATCAACCGATATTTGCCGGTAAAACCACGATTACCGGCACACCGCCTACTTGGGAGAGAGGTCTTCCACCGTTCTCTCTTCAGAGAAAGGGGATGCTGTTAGTTTCTCCCCGAGCGAGCGGCCGTTTTTAATTCGAGGCATTGTTTCGAGACCGAACGCCGCGCGCAATTTTTCCATTCCGATTCCCTTCGCCGTCCCGAACGCCAACAGCTTTCCTTCCCCACCGTCTTGTACGTTTCCTGACATTTTCAGATATTCAATTACCGCGACACAAGATATTGCGGCCGAACGGGGCCGGGCTCGCGCGCCGCAAAAACGTAATAAATCGCGCGCTCTGCCTCTCTTTCCTCTCGTTTCTTGTTGCTCGCGGGTGGATATACGCGTGGCACGGGACTCGCGTACACGTATCCATACCCGCACACACGCGTCGGCTCCGGCTGCTATATCCATACGCCCGGCTATATGCATATCGATGCGCGTTCGCTCTCGGAACGACTGCGTGCGGTTGATCGGCAAGAATCGCCGCGGTCGAACGCGAAATACGAGTATCGTCCGGTCGGACTGAAATCGATGGATCAATTCCGAAGGGGCCACGGGGTCGTCTAGACGCTTCCGGCCCGACCGTAGCCGCCCAAGCTTTCTATCAACCCTCGTCTCCGTCTCCTACGCGAACTCTATATACGACGCGCGATAGAAATACGAACGCTCCCGTCGTCGTTCTTACTCGTCTCGAGCGGGTATAGGCTGGCTGGAAAACGACGGAAATTTTTACGTAACGCGCTGCAACGTTGTCGAGCAACATCGTCGTTCTTAAATCTTTGACGAACGACCAGGAACGGTATACGCTTCTACGGGACACGAAAATCGTCGAGTCTCGTTGTCGAACGCTTCGATCGTGTTCTCTTCGAGTATGTCGTGAATCGAATGTTCGAAGCTTTAACAAGCTGCGAAGCGATAAATATCGCGGCTAATTAACGATTCGCGGTCGCGTTTCGCACGATCGTCGAAGTCTTGGCCGCGAAATCTCGGTAATTGGCGACGAGTATCTACGACGGGTATCAGAGCCGCCGCGGTATTCTCGTCGAAGCTCGGTCGCGGCCCCGCGAGAGGGTCAGAAGACGCGGAGCAAGGTACCGACCCGTAAGATATTTATCTGGCGCTCGCACGCGCCTCGTAAATTCGCGCGCCGCTGAACTTTTATACTTTGCCTTTAATACACTTTGCGCGCACCGGATACGCGGAGGGAGCAGCAAGAGAAAGAGAGAGAAGGTTCGCCGGGTCTATCCGCACACGCTGTCGAAAAGAGTCGAGCACGAAATAATACTTACGACGTCTGGAACGATTCTCGGAGATCCGCGGGCTCGTGCACCGGCTTCGTACGCGTCGCAGCTTTTCTATCGGTGATCGATCCACCCGCGGGGATAAAACTGTAAGCCAGCACCGTTCGAACGTGCCCAACTTTCCCCGAAGATGAAAACCAGTCACCGAGAGGAATGGAATTTCCTGGAAATCAGATTTACCGTTTCGCCCTGTCCATCTTTCTCGTCTTCTTTCCTTGCATTCTTTTCCTCCTTTTCTAACTCGTCGTATCTTTTCGTAGCATATAAAAAATGTGCTTCGCTGTATTCTTCACTTCTATCGTCGTCAAACACACACACACACACACACACGCGTGTGAAAGGTACACGTAGGTTTACATCGAGGTACGTAGGTATGTACGTATGTAGGTATATCTATATATATATATATATATATATATATATATATATATATATATATACGGGAAAAAGTCGATTCAGTCGGACGAAAAAGAACGATTACGGAATGTATCACTGATTTTTCCGCTGGTCAATTGTTTTCATCGCAAAAATGCCATCGGTTAAAGCGGAGACCGGATAACCGGGAGTCTACCTACCCGTAGCTTTATCCGAGGTGGTTTGATTTGCACATTCTCTGCGTACGTTACAGAGCCACCGGGTTCGTAAAAAAAAAAAAAAAAAAGCACGGGATAAAATTGCATTTTTGTGCCACGCAGTTGCACTCCAGCTCGTTCTTTTGCACGCGTTTGGAAAACTCTCGGGATAGGCGAGACTGTTTGCGTAATTGTGCCGGGCGTTCGTAAAACTCTCCTCTTTTTGGCCAAGCCTCTCGCCACGCGTTAAAGTTGTACAGGTTATCGACGAACGCGCGTTTGACCGGTGAGAAAAGTCACAAGGGGAGGGGTGATAGCGAAATAGCCATTAATTACGAGCGCCGGAGCTGCTCTTCCAATTAGCTCGAAAAACCCGCTTTCGTCCTACTCGTTTTTCCTCTCTCCATCCCTTTCTCTTCCTCCAGCGAACTTGTAATTTATGACTCGACTAACAAGCGTTGAGAAGAAGAATCGCACGCGAACCGATAGCTTGTAGGACGACGTTTTAACCGCATCGACTTTTCCTCCTCTCGACCGTTTTAATTAATCGGAAGCTGCCGCTTGCACGAATCCAACCGACGAATTCCTAGGGTAATCGTCTAGAGGATGAAAAAGAAAAAAACCGATCGACGAAAGGATTACGCCTGACGACGAGGACGCGGCCAGCTTATTTTTAACACGGTATATAATCTTCGCAACGGGGGTGCGTTGCTTCGTGATCGGCTTTGTCCACCCCTTCTCCAATATTTTTTTCCTTTCCCTTTACCCGCCTTCCCTGCTCCGCCTATCCTCCTACCAATCGAAATCCGCTTCCACGCGTATAATTCTATCGGTCGATCAAATAATCGAAACGCTTTAAACCCTCTCTCGCTTTTCTTTCTATCCACCCTTTGTATCTTGGAGTGGTAGCGGCGGCGGCGGCGGCGGCGGCTCCGTGGCGCGACGTATCAATCATCGTGCCGGGTTTTCACGAAGCCTCGCAACGAACCGGAGAACCAAGGAATAACTCTAGCCACCCGTTCTTCACAAATAACGAGTCGCGAGTTACGATCGAATCGTAGAAAATTCATCCCCCGAGGTCTTACACCCCTCGCCGCACGGACGTGTAACTCGTCCCGGAACATATTTTCCACGTTAACTGCCGCGTATTCCATACCGATACGAATTATTCGCGTGATTGTACCCCTTCGGTAAAACAACGTTACGAGGGCGGAATCGACGTGGCGAGCAATTAAAAGGCTGTAATTTCTGAAACTCTAGCATCATGGAGGAGATTGCTGAATTATTTTTTTATATAGAACAATTACCCAGCCTTATAATCCTGCAACTCGGGACGCAATTTTTAACCCTCGAACGACGCACGATTTTGCTTACGTGTAGCGAAATCGACATCGCTAGGATCCCAAGAAACGTAATCGTGGGAAATAGACGAGAAATCGTAGGATAAATTATTAGGCATTGTTATTCCGCCTGAATTAAAACGTTAACATCGAAATTTCAACCCGCGATATCAAAAATAAGGAGTCCGATTTCTGTCTAGCGCGTTCTCGATTTAACGCGTTTTCCACGTTCCCCGCGTACCGCGCCACGACGTTCGATCGTCCTAAAGCATTTAGCAACGCGTGTCATCGACGACCGCTGGTTAACGCGCGAAACTCGCGTCGGGTTTTCCTTCGAAGGTACGATTTACAAGTACGCGCCAAAGGCAGTCGCCCGGTGGTGGATGCACCGAGTTCGGTGAGTTCTCCGGGCTTCGTAACTCTTCGCGTTCCTTCTTTCTCAACGGAAAACGTTGCTACGTGTTGCTACATCGGCCAAGGGCCGCGAAGGGAGGAATCGGTGCGTGTTACACGGACTCCCCAGCTTGTTTGCCGCTGCTTGATTCGCTTGTGTTCGTGGAGGGAGCCGATACGGGGCGGGGTACGATGGTTAAGAGGGGCCAGGAGAGGGTGAGTCAAGGTGCTGGGTAGTTGAGGCATTATAGTGCCGCTACAAATCATAGGGCAGACCCCTGCCACTCGGGGTACGTCTGCGTGCGTTCGTGTGAACGTGCGTGTGCGCTTGGAAACGTCGATGTTATGGTGGAAGGGTCGCCTGACAGTGGGACGTTACACGCTCCGTGTACTGTATATTCCGTTGGTGCAAGTAGGGGTGGCGCACCCCCGAAAACTGCCACCCCACGAAGGCCCTTCGGGATTGGTGTACACGTCGTTACTACGTGTGTCCCCTTTCGCCCCCTTTCGCCCTGCTCGCCACGCTGTTCCTCCCTTCGCCACACTTTTTTTCCCCGTTCGTCTTGCCAAGCGTGCATCCGAGCTTCTCGAATTTTCTGACGTCGTAGATCTCGCCGCGCGAAATAAAAGTAAAAGCGATCGCCGCGATTTATTTGCTCCTCTGTTTATTTATTAGTAGGTAGTACGTCTTTTAACGGACCTTTCCGACGACGAATTTCCTTCGTTACGTTAGATTTACAAAAAAATCGTCCTTGTGGAACAAGCAGCAGGTGCGTTCTCGTTCGACGTTTCTCGAATACTTTTGTCGTCAACGATCTTCGTGGTACTTTCTCCGAGCTGTAGCTCGTGTCAAGAGAATTACGTCGGTTATCAAAACGATGTAATAGAGATATAGACACGCGCGATACGCATAAAATCCAACGGATCTATATTGGCCACGCTCGCAATATTATCAACGTGTTTCATCCGAGACACGTCGTGACGTTCGAGACGCCGCTATGAACACCAGTGAAAGATGAATTATCGAGCCTCCAAGAGGCTAATACAATAACGTTACGCTTGTTTTATTTGTTTTATTTGAAGTTGCGCGAGTCTTCCTATACGTTTTGCCTCATGCCGAGAGGAGATTATCGATCGCGGGGAAAATAATCACAAGCGCGCGCGAAAATCGCGACTCCGTCGAGATCGAACGATACGATAGTCGGCAAATTTATGAAACGGCTGACCATTATTATCTCTCCGCGTAACAAATTCATATACGTCCGCGATAGTATTTAATTCCTCGACGGGGGGAGTTAATTAAGTCGAGGTCGGTCGCGTTAATGGATTCGCCGATGCGCTTAATCGCGGAATAATTTAGCGGCACGAAGCGGAAGGAAATTTGTCCGGAGCTTTCGCGACTCGCGTGGATATCGGAGACAGATACCGTCGGTCGAAAACTCGATTTTCCTCTCGTTTCGCCCGCTATGATTTCTCTCGGCCGACTATAAACGCGATATGCTGGCCGAGAATTCGAAGGTCTTGGACAGTTTGATCGGTTTATTGGTATACCAGCCGTACGGGGCCGTAAAGCTGGCGAAGATCAACAAGAAGACGAATTTATGGCGAAGACCGCGCAGGGAAAAAGGCGAAAACCCCTCGTCTTTCGTTCTTGTAGCGACTAGGAAAATTGCTGAAAAGTTCGAACCGTTCGAATTTTAAGGCTCTTGCTTGATTTTTTGCTCGAGCCTATAACTATAAATACTAATATACGTATACGTTATCCAACCAACCAAGTACCAAACGTGGCAGCTAAAAATAGCAAGCGAATATTTTGCGTCAAAACCTGAACGATCTGTCGAAAAAGAAATTACTCGTTAAATATTGGCGAATAAGACCGGCGAAGATACCTCTCTCTCTCGATACTTTTCCTCCTAACTTTTCAAATAGAACGAGATAAAACCTTCGCGCTGCCCTTAAATCCTCGTTCGTTAATTCGCTCCCCTAAATTTAACAACACCAACGTTCGGGGTTTCAATTACTCTCTTCGTTATTCGTTACTTAGAATTAGAAGAAAAAAAAAAAAAAACCGTACAGAGGGAGATGCGAGGGATAAAATTGCGTTGGGAGAGTGAAAATTGAAAGCCACTGACTAGATTGGTAGACTTCTGGATTTAGAGGGATACCCATGGCGGTGGTTAGGGCTGCCTACTTTACCAACCGATCGGGACGAGTTATTAAATTTTTAATGCGTCTAAGTTGGTACAGTGGGGAGTCTCGACAAGCCTCGTCCTCTCGTTCTCGCCCCCTACCACCTATTCTCTCTATCTCCTCCCCCTGTGAGCCACTCGAGCCGACGATTCAAACCCCTCTCCGTTGAACGTGTATCGGAGTAACGGAGGGTCGTCCACCGAGGAACTGAACACGAGGGTGAGCGAGAAAGGGGACCAACGAAGACCGTTGTGTGTTGTCTGTCGCAATAAATTTATGAATTGTTCCCAATTACACGGAAGCTCGTGGCCAATCGCGTTAACTCCCTCTTCGGCTAACGGAAATTCACCCTCGCCTTTTTCTGGCCACTTACCGACGCCGCGTAAACACGTCCGTGGGATTTACGAACAGATCAAAGGAATTTATACGACGATTTCTCCATCTTCTATGGGCATCTCGACCGAATGGAACCCTGCCGCGGATCCTCCGATTCTTTCTATTTTGATCCTACCTGCACATTTAATCGGACAAAGGAGCTTACAACGTCTTAAGAAAATTTCTTTCTATCCGAGCATTTGAAACTTTCTGTGAATCTTCTGTAGCTACGCAGGATACGTTACACAAGTACAGTTTTGTCTGGAAATAAGCAACGCGCTCGGGATCGATCGGTCGCATATTAGTTGCGAGTCGGACGCGTACCGTTCCGTTCGACTTGCTTCTCGTACATCATAGCGACAAATCAAAAAGTGATCGACCGGACGACATATAACGCGCCAGGAACGCCAATACGAAAGCGAGAAAGCATTAGGCATATTCTATTCGTCTTCTACCAAACGATGTCACTGTTCGTTCGATCGCAAAAATTTATGGTCCTTCGCTTTTACGGACCTCTCTGTCAACGAGTTCAAACAAAGGAAAGGACGAGACGGCGAGTCGCTTATTTCGAGAGAAGAGCTGTATACGCGTATCTAATTATCGATGCGATGCAAGAAGAAGACGGTTTTCCCTAACGATAAAGAAAATACAATTGGGCAAAAAAAAAAAAAAAAAAAAAAAAAGAACGCGCCAAGGAACGTCGGAGGATTAACGATCGGCGGAAAAGCTACGGTAAATTGTTCTCTTTTCCGTCCGGTTAGAGACGTCGATCTTTTCGTCGAATTTTCGTCCAACGTTATTCCAGATTACAAACTCGTGACTCACGTAACTCGATAGACGGGAGATAGTTGGCTGATGACCGTGCGTTCTCATTAAACACTTGACGCGGTGTCAAGTGACATGGCTGTCAAGGATTGTTTGCATGTCGTGTGTCAGGCTGAACACCTTCGTGCAAAAATTCCGATTATTTTAACGAATCGATCGATGGTCGGTGTGCAGACTCCGCGGAGATGGTTTCACCGTTACGGGAATTCCAGTAGATTGAAATACAGTGGAACATCCCGTATCCAAACTGAATACTCTGATCTAATTCTAGTTCTACCAGCCGAACAGAATAGCTACCAGTAACAGATGCCATCTCTCGCACTCAACTAACTTCACGTGTTTTGTCACACGTACGACGCGTGTCTCGTATTTGCAATCGGTGAATTTACAAATATACGATATATAAAGTGACGCTACTGCAGAGGAAAGCAAGTGGAAGCGTTATTTTCGACGGGTCTACCCGACGGATAGGCGCAACGCGCTATCGTTCTTCCCACGCAGGAATCTCGGTACTTAGGCGTACGACTGGCTACGCGAAAAATCACGTGTCGGAGGTGTGCTACGGCTGGCGAAGAATGACGTCAGCCGTCAGCAAAGAGTGTCGTGTGTCGTATAACTGCACACAAAATTTCACGGAAAGCCAGCGCCACACGATTCCCGACAATCGCGTTCCTCCGCGATTAAAGTTGTTCCAATTTCCGCTGGAAAACTCGCCGCCGCGCCTCCGGAACGAGGTCGACGGTTATTCGGTGCTTCTCTCGCAACCGGTGAAAAGCGATGTCGGAGAAAAAGCTCGTCGGAGTGGGCGGGCCAGAACCGCTTCAGTCGATGAACGAGAGAGAACTCGGGAACGCGATTGATAGGGGGAGGGAGAGGTTCAGGCGTTTGGAAAAGCGGCGAAGTGGCCGTGGTTTTAATTGCAGTTTAACGAGCCTTTGATGAAAACGCGCATCGCGTAATGGTTAATCTTCATTTGGCCGGGCCCCTGGAAATTTATTGTTCTCGACGATGATGGTACAAACCACTGTTAAATAACAATTACAACGCGACGAGGGAAAGCAGCCACCGAAATGCCCGTGTAACGTCAACCGGCGGTAATTTAACTGCCGCCTCCATAAACAATCGTAGCCAGAGCCATAATTATTATTGTACAGGTCGGACCAGAGAGAGGCACATTGTATGCGCGCCACGCTGCGACAGTTAAATCGCCATCGTTAAATGTCCAGCTTTACGAGTGTCGTTGAATCGACGTTCTCTTCGTTATCGCCATAGTGGACTCCTCCCCTTCTCGCGCGCCTCCCCCCCCTCTTCCACTCCCCCTCCCCTTTTTCTATTTTTTTTTTCTTACTCCGTTATCGAACTTGTGCGTCACCCGATGCGTGGGCACTTCCGGCCGCTGCGTCCGAGAATCGCGGAAACGTTCCGCGAACGTGGCTTTAGAGATCGACCATATGTACCGTGTATCGTTACACCGATCGAAAGTCAGAGGGGGTAACTTCCGCTCGACGAGGGTGGCTTTTTCTCTTTTCCGTGGCAATTAACGCGTCCTGGTTCGGCAGGAAGTCGTCAGATCGATGCGTTAGATATTAACGCGTCGCGCAGAGGGGGAATCCGCTCGCAGTGGAAAGGGAACGTACCTGCTCAGACGCATCGTCGATCGTCCGAACGAACGTTCGGGATATCGATGTTACGCTAGAACCTTGTTTATCCGCTATTTCGTTTATGCGAACGAGTTAACGCTCACTGTCAGTTTCAGATACTACATCGTATATGTAATCGTATCCGAGTTTCTATTATTCGAACTACGATCCAACGTAACTTGAGTTATACATCTACGTATTTATGTAGGAACGAGTAGTTTCGCTACGAATTTTAAGTCGAACGCGGATCTTTGTAATCAAATTCTCACCGTATTGTTACAACACGAAATTTATCGTGTAATTTCTTCCGATCTTCCGACAAATTGTCCTCGCATTCCCCACGTTCTCGCTTCATGAAACTACGAGAAAGTCGTGATGTCTGCTAACAAAAAACTAGTAATCTAGAATCGCTTTTTTTCTTTTCTTTTTTTCTTTTTTTTTTTTGGAAAAAGTGAGCATAGGCGAATGCACGACTCGCGAGTCGAGTTAGCTCGTCGAATGGCAGTAATCTCGCGTCCTTGACGGCATCGGACCGACCGGCGATGATTTCTCTGTCCCTCGATTCTCCGATGTCGACTTTTCCGTTATCCGGAAAATGTCCGTTCCTTCCGATTACCTTGAACGTCGCCACGTGCAATTAGCTTGTTCTACGTGTAATCGTTTCCCTGTATGTCGTTTCTAATTAAAATTCCTTCGTTTTGTTTCAGGTAAGTGATCGAGTTGCAGTCGCGGAGCGTTTGGCTCTCTCGGCTGCTTTGTTCGAGCGGAGAACAGAGGAGACTCAGTTGGATTGATTCGATGGTAGAAAGGGGGAAGGGTGTTGATAAATAATAGGGGGAGAAAAGGACTGGAATACGAAGGTGACGAAGAAAGAATGGTACATTCCGTGGATATGACGAGGATCAAAGGAAACCTATAGATCCGACGCAAACGGAAAGCACGTGGGCAGTCAGTCGCTAACAATCGTAAACAGGCGTGCTTAATTCATTCAACTTTCTAGCACCGCGCCTACCTAGCTGCCTGTCGCCCCGATATTTTCCACGTTACCCGCGGAAATGTTTGTCATTCGCGTTTATGCTGTTTCTTTATTCAGCTGCCGCGTAATATGCAGCCATTTTATGTGTTTACCTAGCCGGATCGTTAATCTCTGACCGTTCCTCGTGAAACGATCTGTAAATCTCGTCCTAGAAATCGTACGACGAAATCGTCTACGCATCGGTAGACTCGCAAGTACGACTTTTATAGTCGCGCGTCGATACGATTATTTATATCGTTCGTCCGTGACACACGGGAAACGAGTTCATCCCTCTTTCCGTCCGAATTCATTTGAATCTGCTAATCGGTTCGTCTTTTAAACAGAAACCTGCGAGCTTCGTTACGTTCGCGTTACGTTCTTTTCATCGTGTCGCAGCTTCCCGGACGAGAATAGGACCTTGACCTTTGAAGCTGCGAATCATCGATCGACGCGACCCTATCGTTCGGTCGCTCAGAATTCAGCAAGCTTTCGCAATCGTTGAATCGTGAATGGATTAACGGTACGGAAACGCTGTTAGAGAGGAACGCCTTCTAATTGTACGAACCAGCTTATCTGCCGAGGGAATCTCCTTTTCCGGAGTGTCACGCTATATCGGTAAATTTCAGGGCCGTAGTCGGTCCCAACCAAATTCAGCAGAATCGTTGAATCGACCACGTGACATTTTCTCGCCCGATCGTCGACGCCGTGGATCGCGCGGACCGTCCGAACCGACGAGCCACCGCCCGTAAAGGATCGGAACTGGCAATTAAAAGCTGGACGCGTGATGCGGTTCTTATGGAGCATCGTGTTCAAACACCTTCCGAACATCGCACTGCCCGTCGATACAGCGACGTTAAAACTTCCGTATCTTAAAATTCAATCTTGAACTTTGCACGGAATAATGAAACTCGTTGTACGTACATTGGAAGGTGTCGTTGGTATTTGATACAATAAACGGGAGACCTGGGAAGGATAGTTCGAACGGATCGTTATCCTTTAATCGGTCGTTGTTTCGATTCGTCGATTAAAAATAATTATCGCGCCTGTTTGTCTCGAGCTTTCAGTTCGGCAAACGGCGAATTTTTTTTCCATTCGTATATAATCACGCAAGTTATATCGATCGGTTTGGACGATTCGGCGAGAGTTATTCAGAGGCGGATCGCGTCTTTCGTTCGTGGCCGATAGATTTCTAATTTCGTCGAATAAGGTCAGAAAAGGTGTCCACGTCGGTGTGGTCGTTTTGGTAGCGCGTTCTTCCGACCAGTTTTATTGGCACGTATAAACCACGTTCCCAAAGGCGACAGGCAGTCTTCGGGGCCAATTTACTCTTCCCTGATTAATTCTTTCGCCGGCCGAACAAAAGGAGAACGTCCCGTTAGCCGATCCGTACTCGTCTCTTCGTACTACTAGAACTTCAAGTTGCCAAGACTCTTTCAGACGACTTTCAGCTGAAACTCGTTAGTCTTATCGTCGCTTGCTTTTAACTCTTACCGCGTAAACCTACGATAACCGACAAAAGTATCTCACGGTAAACAATCCGGATATTGGATAGGTGAAACGCTAAGAAGTTTCGTTCTACCAGCTATATTATCGTGACTAGACAAGATTAGAGATACTGTAAAAATGAAACGCAGAAGCTGATTAAAGGAAACGCCTTGCCAGAAAGTAACGATACGTTTCCGGAACCACTGTGACAAAATATTATTTTATCCAGATACACTCTGTATTTCTCGGATTGCTCTCGGTTATTTCCCCTTCCAAGAGCTGTCGCTGCCTGAAGAACGGCGTTACGTTGTCGACGGCGGCAGGCAGTCTGGCCAGTTTACTCTTCAGTGGCTAGTCCACCTCTCTTCTTAGTACAGCCGTCCTCCTCGCATCCGCTCTTTCTTTCTCTATCATCTATTTGCCGAGCCGCGTAGCACGATCACCTCTCGGGGCCCCGTCCTTGTCGCGCACCTCTCAGGTACGCGAATCGTACCTGCACGCGCGTGCACTACACGTCGTTCGTGTACCTCCCTCGTTTCTCTTCTACTCCTCCGGAGTCCTTTAAAACCGGTACAGTACCGGTAGAAAGCATCGGCCCCGAACACTCCCTTCTTCGTCCTCTGCTTCCTGCGAGCTTTCTCGTGTCGTTTCTCGGGACCTTCGTCTTTATTCTCTGCCCTCCCCTCGTCCGCTTCTCGTCCGCCTCTCGTCCGCCTCTCGTCCGCCTCTCGTTCGCCTCTCTCGGCGTCTCGGACGCTGCAGCGTTTTATCGTTTCCTCGTTTCGTCCCGAGAACGATATTTCACCCGAGCGAATCGAATCTGTCCGGAGATCGTCCGTGTCTCTTTTTCGGATCGCGAGCCGACATCGGAGAAGTTAATCCGCGCACGTACGATTTATTTTTTCGCAGCCGACTGACTGGACGGACAGAAACGCGCAATTTCGTTTCTAAGCTAAATTATCTATCGGCTGTATATACTTTTAATATACTTTTTTTTCGAGCGAGGGGAGGGGAGGGAACTAATGTTAAGAAGGAAGCGAGAGAAAGTGTTTCTATAAATACGAAAACGTAATTGTCTTTATTAGCTTCGCTGGTGTCTCACACGAGCATTGCCGTTAACGACGAGTTTAGTTTCTTCTTAAGAGTCTTTTCTAGACGTTGGCGGAGAAAAGAATTCCGTAGCTGGTAGGGTTCGAACAACGAGTTACGTACAGTGGCGTGGCTCGTGGCACGGTGTAACACGAGCGTGTCGCGATTCGAAAGGGTACGTTGTCGCGAGCGAACATCGACGGATATCTAGGTGAAGGTGTACGATTAGGCATCTCGCGGTCCGTGGCACGGGTAGGTACTAGTTTTCGTTGAGCAACCGCCAGTCGCGATTCTGGAGCGCGTTGGCTGCTCGATTACGCATGCCGATTCCCCTCCTCGCTCGCGTCCTGTCGTTTTCCACGCGAAATCCCGCGGACGATTTTCTAGCTGTCGCTAGCGTTACGTAAACGCTCGGCTTTTTTTCTCGATTTATAGATACCGGTATCGTGGGTTGCGATTCGTGGTACGACCGATGTTAAAGAGATTCCACGATTCGAAATAAGAAGTCAACGATAAGAAGAAAGTTGCGTTGGATGCTTCGTTTCTTTCTTTTCTTTTCTTTGCTCTGTTTTGTGTCATGGAATCTGCCTTGATCGAAATTATGGTCATAAATGATCGTAAATGATCGTAACTCGCGACGATATCTTATACGAGGAAGCAAGTAAATACCATCGACGTATTAACGATTTGATTCAATGATATTAATATAAGTAACGTTCGAGAGAGACAAAACCTTTGAACAAAAGTACCTATACGTATATCATATAGAACTATTTGCTAGCGCTGTTCTACCAATATCCAGGAACTAGTCAATTTTCTAAGTGACAACAAATGTAAAGAAATATAACGTCATACCGATCTAGTCAGTCAAATTGGTGAAAAGAATAAAAATTTGCGAATCTCGTTTACACAGCTGTTTCGATCAAGGTCGCTTTCACTGATTGGCTATTTAAAGATAGGAAAACACGTCGATTCGGTGATAAAATATTCCGCGAGGTTTTAGAAAAAAAAGATAAAGCCCCACGATTTCGACGTTTTTACGCGAGGTTGATCGACGTCGATATTTTTGGCTATCCAGCGGCCTCCTTCGTTTCACCGATATTTGACAGGTTGCTTGGACTTGCACTGGCCTGTGCATTCGCTTTCCTACCTGTTGCACGTCGGCCTGGCCAGTTTTTCCTCGGGGTTTACCTCCCCCGGATGCCGTGACCCGCTCGACGCCGCGGGGGTGGTAACGCGGGCTCGTATTTTTCCTCCCAAGACTACTAAATTTCTATACAATTTCCAGTCTCTATCGAAATTCCAAATCGAATCGAATATTCGAATAATTAAACCAATTATCGTTACACAAACCCGATTCTCTTTCTTTCGATCGATTCCCTGTTCTCGAAACTGACGAAGAGCCAACTCGTCGTTCGGATAACAATCTTTTTTTCCCCGCGAGAGATCTCCCGCGCGTCTCGATGTTACATTTTTAACAGTTTCGTCGCCGATAAATTCTATCGTATTCGCGTTCGCGTTCGCGAAAATTAAATTTTAACTACACGTACACGATCATAGAGATTGGAGGCGCCGGATGTGGAAAAATCTAACGGTCGCAACGGTCCAGTCGAGTCGTGCAAGTGCAACGGTAGAGTAAGAATAATCTTGTCTTTTTTGTTTCGTTTTCGTAGAAGAATGCGCGAATAAGACGGTAGTTTCTGTCTCGAGAAGAATCGATTCCCCGACGCACGGAAGTCGGGACAAAAGAGCCGATTCACCGGTGGCGGCCTCCTTCCTAATCCTCACAAAGCGCCTCACGTCGCCACGAAGTCGAAGTTTACTTTTCGTGCTCAAACATAACTCCGGGCCTTTCGGAAGTGGGGGGTTAAACACACATAATCCACCGTTTTCCGCCGTAACTCGTAACTCCCGCTCGTATTTTCTCTCGTTCCTCTCTTTCTCGGGTCCCCTCTGCCCCCGGACTTCGTCCCATCCACGGTCCCTCGCGGTCCCTCCGCTCCGTGAACGAACTATTTCTGTAGCTCTGTGCGCGCCACGAGGCAACGAGAGATGCAACGATGCACGCGAGCACTTTCGAACTGGCGAACGCGAGTATGCGCGACCGTGTTTCAACGGGAACGCCTCGACTTTACTCGTTCGAAGAATTTTAATTCCTCGATGGGTTCGATATACGGTTCGTTGGTTGATCGACTCGCCGTCTCTTCTTAATATCCGCAGTATACAATTTTTCTCATTCAGCGTTAGGAACTAATTCCGGCCAAGTTTCTCTATCGTGCCTCGGTCTCGCCGATCCAGCGAATCCTAATTCGTCGAAGATCGGACGAGGTTCGTTCGTTCGTTCGATCGAATCATCGTTCGGTAATTTGGCTATTCTTGTCGTGCAACGTTAGAAAAATTCCAGTTGGGTTTTTCTAGTTCTTTGTCGGACTGGGAATGCCCGAGGTACTTGACCTCTGGTAAAAACGGGAAGAAACAGGCGATTAAGATATCGCGATTAATGCCCGCGCGGAACGGGAGAGAGCAGATAGCTTGCAGCAAACAACGCCCGCCTCGATGAATCAATATACACTTCTGTTTTTGACGATGCCCAGTGCGGTCCGGAATAAATCTCGCTGTTGGAGCGAGTCCCTTTTCTTCCTCGGAACACTGGAACGTCTCTGTTGATCCGCCGTCGCGTCGGCGAAGAAAAGAACCGGCAATGAGCGGAACGCTTTCGTCTCGTGCGCGACAAGGCTAAGCTCGCGACCACCCACTCTCTGTTTCCGTGATCGTTCTAGGAAATCCTGACGCTTTATAGGAACGAATAATAGCATCCTTAGTATCACGAAACGATAACGACGAAGATTTACAAAACAATTCATAGACAGTAGAACGATTACGCGAGGATACGATAGAAAATTCTTCGGTGATCGGCGATCAGACACGGCGTAGATCGTCCTTCCGCTTAGTTTCTTTTCATCCACGCCATTAGTATCCGACTATGACATAGAAAATCGTTCTTCTTGGTAGAATAATCAACCAACTTGTGACTTTTTTTTTTTAACGCATTTGCAGAGCTTCGTTTGTCCTCCACGTTACCCTGTAGATAGGTATCGATAGTTTGCAACTTGCGATCCGTAAAATTTCGCCGATAGTATTAGTTCGATCGTGTGCGAGACGCATGATCGGTCAAATCTTGAACGCAGAGATCGCACGATCCCTTGGATCTCTCGACGTTTGGAAAATTTGAATCCGTCCGACCCCAAGTTCCGTCTCGCGACTGTTATTTCTCTCTATGGAACAGCGTAAGAAAGAACATGACCGTAAAATCGTTATCGACGTTCGGCCAAGTTGGAGAAACTGTATGTGGCGCGGCGAGCGTGTAGCGGTGCAACGGACGCGTGTAAACGGGACGACGAGAGTACAGTCTAGGGCCGAGAGGAGAGAACGAGAGAGGGCACACGAGTGCGTCTACATGCACGGAACAAGCACGTTCTCGTGGAGGGGTAACGCTGGACCCAGGCTCCGTGTGGCGCGTAGCTTATGAGCCGAGTAACAAAACCAGTCGTCTCTGTACTGGCTGACCAGCTGCCCGTCGCTTCTTGCCTTCTAATCCTCTGGCGATTGTTTTCGCTTCGATCCTCGCGACGATCCGTCGTCTCGTCCGCGAAATCGCTCTCGGATCGGAATCCCTAATTTAATAAAGTGATTCGTTCGATCGAAACAACGAATCGTTCTTCGTGAAATATCGTCGAGATTCGTAAAAAATTTCAACTTTTTCGAAAGTGATGCATCTCGGCGGAGAGCAGGTCGAGAAGAAAGAGATTTCAAAATGGAACAACTCTATCGGAAACATGGTTCGCGTAGTTCGTGAGACGCTTCGCGATCTTTTACATTTTGTGAAATTGTGTTCTCGAAGAATAGGGGCGGAATAAATCGAACCAAAGTGACAAGTACGTCTACCTTTTGTAAGATTCAAGGCTAGAACTATAACATAGTAGCGGCGAGTAAAAGGAAAGAAAATCGTGTAGCGCGATAGGATCCAACGAGGGAACAGCGAGATTAGTCGTCATTGGGAAGCTCGAGGAACAGGGTTGCGATACGCGGTGTGTTAACGCGCTCGTGAAAGTCTCGTGCGGCGAAGTGCGCAGAAACGCGAGTGTAAACGCATTGTTCAAAAATAGTCGGCGTGGTGGAGGGCCGCGGAGGCTGCGATTCGACGAAAGTCTCGAGCGATTCGAAGAATCCAAATTAAAGGGAACTCGGGAGAGGCACTCGCGGTTTCGCAAACTTTCCTCGCTGATTAATGATCGTCGTTGGGCGCGCGGCGAGCTTAACCGAGTAACGCGAGAAGAAGCGAACGGAGAAACGCGTCGCCCGCGATTCGAGCGATCGCAGTTCCTCCGTGCAGCGATAAATTGAATTAAACGTTTGAGACCCTCCCGAGAGAAAGACAAGCGCGGAGAGGATGTCTCGTCCTACGCGAGATTGTTTATCCTCGCGTTGCAAACGCCGGATACGAATTTATCTCACGATTTTGCACGATTTTCTCTAATACCATTGGCCGCGCGAATAGCTTGTCCCGAGGAGCGATTCGCAACCCGTTCGGAATCGAAAGAATCGATCGATACAACATCGATCGCGGCAAGGGTTTAGCGAAAGGGTCCATCGGCTCTGACGGGCCGAACGACGATGTGGAATACGAATTCGCGTGAAAGAGACGAGCGATCGGTCGACCGTCGATCTTGTTGGCTGGATCGCGATCAAATCTGTTCCTCTGTTCGTCTATAGTTCTGTAAATTCGTGTCCCGATTCTCTGCGAAAAATTCAACATGGATCGTAGCTTCAAAAACAACGCAGACTTCAAGATGAACCAGCAGAATTTTAAACTGAGCGATTTTGGGATCAAAATGGAGCCGTGTTACGCGATCGAGCAGCGCAGAACCGCCTCGAGGTACGCTCAAATCGCCACTGTCCAGTCGCAGCAGATGCAAATGAGAACTGGAAGACAACATGGTTCGGGAAACAACGGTTCGAGTCCTCTTCGAATCGGCTGCAATCTTTCCCAGTTACCTTCGAACTGCTCCGCGTTAACGTGCAACAACAGTCAGCCACGAAGGAGTCCGAATCGATCGCAGAACGTATCCGGGGATCGATTTCAAGCCGCCAGCCCCAACAACTTGTCCGGGAATGTGTTACAGCCGGCCGTCTCCTCGGTCCCATCTCCCGGCTATTGGAACCAGTATGGCGGACAGGAGAGCGGGGTAAACGCCTTAGTAGAGTCGTTTTGCGGAGAATAGCTGGCGCGATGATGTTGCGCGATTTGTCAGGAAACTGTTCGCCTTCGGTCATGCGTGTAATCGACCGTTCGAGCTTCGAAATATCTCTCATCTACGAACATCGTGCCTTCGGATCGTCTTCGCGTACCTCGCCAATTCCTCTACGAATTTTCCATTCGAGTTCTGCTTCGAATCGGATTCTAAACTTACGGCGTACCCAACTGTTGCCGGATTAGAAAGAGGGACGAGTTTGACCGAAGAGATGTAAAAAAAGGCGCCATTTAGCCCGCTCGTCGGACGAAACACGGTCGACTCCTTAGAGTTAAGGTTAACCCGATCAAATTCGTACTCTCTTTTCGTCCGTCTTTTATCCAGCTCTACGTACGATGGATGTGACAATTTTACGATAACCGGTATCGAAGGAAAGTCTCGCGTGGCACAAGACCGGCTGATTAGTCGCAGACTGCATAGGACCGGTTTGATACTCGTACGTGACTTCCAGCCGACTCGAATCTTTTATTGCGCATACCACGTTCTCAGCGTGCACTTGCCGTCGTTTATTCGCGGGGAGATTCAGCGTTGAGCCTGTTGGAAGGGAAGGGATGTCGTTTTTAAGGGTCTCGATGATGTCATACCTACTGTTCCTAGCCTGGAATATTCTAGATCTGGATTACACCGTCGTCGTATCGCGATGACTATTAAACCTAGGATCGTCTAACGTTATCCTTTAACGTTATTAAATCGAGGATTTTTGTGCGAGTTGATAATTTTGAGACGGTAATTAAAATGACAACGTGTAAGTAAAAAAGCGTGTGTTTCACCTACCTATCAATTATTCCAATTAAACGCACCACGCTTTGGATACCTTATATATCTTTCTCACATTAGGCGTATTCTGTGCAATGTTGCATTTTCAAATTTCCTACAAACGCGGAAAAATCAGGACGGTGGTGTCTGAAAGTGCTAACGAAATCTCCAAAGTTTCTGCGGCGAGTGCCTGGAATACTTTGGCGAGCCACGGATAATATTTCGAAAGAATTTCAAAGCGGATTTCGTGGCAGGAAGCGGCTCTCGCAGTCGGAGCTTTAGCCTCGACCTAACCTGATGTGCCGCCACTCGTATCTAATGTTTGTCTCTCCACGTGGAGTCGTATTCACGACGCGTTTCGCTCGTCCAGCTAATTAGTATGTGCCGTGGTGGCACGTATTAGGTGGCGGTCACACTTGCATACGAAAGACGCGCACACACAAGGCACCTCGTTCACCAGTACTCTCTGTCGACAACGAAAAAATCGCTCGCTGGAATTTGAAGAATCTTCGCACACCGTCCCACTCGTTCACGGTTTTCTTCGTTCCCACCTTCTCGAGACGTTTGCGATACCCCGCGTTTTGCATTCTAGAGAACCCCTTTCACCGAGCTTGGCCGAGAAAGTTTACTCGAGTAGAAACATTTAGACAATCGGGAAATACGTTTCTCTTAAGATTAATTAAATTATAAGGCATCGTTCGTAGCCCGTTAAAAAATATTTGTCTTGGCCGGCGTAGACACGGTCCGGTTCCAGTCGTTCTGCTTCGATCGAAAAAGCCACAAAAACTTCTCCTATAGGAGTACAAATTCTTTTTTATTCGACTCGTCGTTCTATAGCTAACAAAAATAACCAAAGTTGCGCGAAACGGGGATGGAAAGCGCGTATCGATCAGAGAAGGCTAGCCAACTCAACTCGTCCATTACCGTTTCTCATACACATAACAGACTTTTTACTTCGAAATCTTTTATTCCTTTACCTATTCTTCTGCCTGTTAAAATGAGATTACATTTTACTATCGCTAAGAAACCGACCACGACGAAACTAACAAAAATTGATTCGTTTTTACGAACCTTTGATGAACTTTTCACGACGAATTCCACGGTTATGGCAGTTTCTATTTGAAAGACCGTTGATCCGGTTAAAGATAGTTAATTGATAATCGTGGTTATTAACGCGTGTATTCGTCGTTAGAGATAAATAAATACGAGTAGCACTCTGGGGGAATGGCGATTGAACGTGCGTCGGTATAGAAGATAATTATATTGATTAGTTGGCGAGATCGTTAAAACGCCTTTGATCCTCGTGTGTACCACTGTCGTGTACATCGGTCGTCTAGCTCTGGCTGTGAACAAGATTTATATCTCTTAAGATAGCTTCTTTCATTGCCCCGCCTCTCCATCTTGATTTTTCTGGTAAATCGACGATGGTAACGCGGATCGAAAAATACGACGGATTTATTACCCTGGTAATTCCTCGAACGTTAAAATCGCTCCAGCCGCGAATTAGTTCCCGGAAAAGTGACGTTTCTGAAACCCGTCGACGATATAATTTTCGAATCGTCGAAAGGTTCGAGAACGTAAAAATAATTGCAGATAAAATAGTTCGAATTATACTTTAATTAATTATTAAACCGATGGAACGATACTTTTAACCCTGCTACAGTGTCCATTTTTTTTTTTTTTTTTTTTTTTTTTTTTATCAGCACAAGTTTATTCTCTCTTTAACAGGCAACAAGATTTTTAACGTTTCAAGAAAACGTGTTGTCGCGCGCCACGTCAACGACGATTCTTTCGTTCGTACTTGTAAATTTGTTAGCGACGGAGGAGATTTCGATCGCTTCTAAAAGCGAATCGAGAAACGCATCAGGATTAAAATCTGAAATACTCGTCTCGATCCAGCTGTTTACGAAAATCTCGGCTTACGTGGGTATAATTTTCAACTCGGCAATTATTATGGAGCGCGATCGTGGTAATAAGACGCGATTATGAAGAAAAAAAGAAAAAGACGGAATGAAATATTCCCGGATCGGGCGTGGTGCACGTCCCACACTGTAGAGTCTCGGCCTGTCTCTCGCCTTTCTATCCTCTGCTCGCAACGTTCCAGCCACGTACTCTAATCGGTATCGGCATCTCTCGATTGTCTCAACTCGGGTCGTTAAAATATCAAGCACGTTTTTTTTTTTTTCTATCGCCTGGAAATGAGCTATGAATTTTTCACGACATACCGAACACGTTTCCTCGTCGCCGGATAGAAAAACTTGCTCATTAAGCGTCTGATATTGAACGAATCGTCTCTTGGATCGGGAATGCATCCGCACGAAATACCCCTTTTTTTTTTTTTTTGTGAAACTTTGTTGTCGTGGTCACAATTACGAAACGTTTTCCACGAAAATGTGGTCGAAAAAAAACTCGCGTTTGTTCAGTAAAAACGTAGGCTATTCGCGTTCCATTGCGCAAAATGACGGAAAATGATCTCTTTGCGACCTGTGTCGATCGACTTGGTAGTAACGATGAGCAGATAGGTTCGGATTAGAACACTGGTAAACTAGATTCGAAGCGTCTATGAGTATCTCGGAAAGAAAAAGAAAAAAAGAAGCGTTACTTTCAAATAGCAGGCTTGAACGCGACAGATTCGAAGCTTTTGCAAGTACTTTGGCAAATGAAAAAAAGTAGAATCGGGCGGTGGTCTGGTAGAAATAAATTGCATGATCATATTGCTGAAAATTCTCCGTTCCCTTAAAATCATTTTTCTCGGCTATCGTTGACGTTCGCTTTGCAAGTATTTGTTCCGAGATTGGAAAAGGGCTCGCGAAGATCGAACGCATCGCAGGTACAACGAACAATCCACGCTATGTGCGAGAACAACTTTTAATCGCGCGTAATGATAAGTGAAATATTACCGAGGACGGATTGTAACCGAAATAACGATAACAATACCGAGGAAATAAACGTAATTTTTTATTCTTTGCGGTCGGTGGAGTCGGGCGGAGAATAAATTTTCGTGGAGCCGGTGGCCCGGAGAAAAGTTAAATAGGGGTGGAAAAGTGGGCGGGTGGAAAGCCTGGAGCCTGAAGGGAATCGCTTTATTTTCAAGGAAAAAGTTCTCCCTTTGAGACTGGCGAAAAAGGACGGGGTCCGGTCTTCTGCCGAGAGCGAGAACGCGATAAGCGATCGTTCGGTATTCCGCGCGCGCGGTGACGAGAGAGGAAAGTTCCTCGGCGCGGAGCGTATATCGACGCGAGCGGAACTGCATGCCTCTTGTAATTCTGCGCGGCCGTCGTCTTTTATGCAGACTTAAATCACATTCTCGAGGAATGAGTCGACCCTTCTCCTCGGAAGAGGAGAAACGCTCGCGTTTGGTCGATTCTACCGGGTGATTCGATTCCGAGTTCTGCTACTGTGTGTACCTAGGCAGCTGGTCGACAACGACGCGACGCGACGCGACGCGACCAGGCGACTCGCTCGATTCCCTATCGATTTGATCCTTTTGCGGGAGGCTGACTTTACATGGATCTCAATCGCATTCTGATTCAGTGAGTCAATCTCTGGAACCAAGAAAGAAACTCTCTCGTATCGACAAATACGTTTGCCACTCCGTGGTTGCTGCTAGTCATTTTTATCGCCAGGAAGAAAACCGCGGCCGGTTTAAGTTCGGAGAGATATTTACTGGGAAATTGATTCGTGCGGAACACGAATTGCGTTGCGTGGTGGATCGTATTTTCGTGCCAAGCGAGCACTAATTTAGCATCCGAACGAAACTTCGTTCGCCGCGGGCCAGGCTTACCATGAGTTAAGCTCGTTGTAACCTAGATTCGCCGTAGACGAGGATCCACCGTTCCTGTAGATCGCTCCTGTCTACGTCTACCTCGTGGATATTAGGCGTTCCGTATCGCGTTCGAGGTAATAGTTTAGGATTCCGCCGTAGCCCAATTTCTCCGTAAACCAACCTCGTCAACCGATCAGATATATAGGCCAATCTAGATTTCCTATAATTTTGACGCGGGCCACGCGTGCGGGATGCCTTATAATCTAGCACCGCGACAATCGGATTCTGCGTAGTCCACGTAACCCGTGACTTATACCTACCACCGTCTACCCACTGTGTAATATAGGTTTAGTATAATCTAGGTTCTGGGTAATTTAGCTCTACCTTTACAACGTAGCAACACTGTGTAGCGCGACGTTTCCGATAACGTTGCTAGATGAGTATTTATCGTAAGTTGGATTCAGAATAACCCTGGGAACCGCGTAATCCGCATTTCGAGCAGACGTAGACAAGTCGCGCGTACACGTATCTCGCACTAAAAATTTCACTCGTCAGTCTCTCTCGATGCTTTCACGGCCTAGGTCGTTACGTTTTACCTTGTTACGTATTTACTGGCCTAAAAACAGCGTTAGAAACAGCAGTGGTTAAGTATACCAATCGTATATAGCATAATGTTATCGCAATCGGCACTTTTGAAGAAGAAAGAAAGAAAGAAAGAAAGAAAGAAAGAAAGAAATGAAAAAGCTACTCGTACGCGCGTATTTAATAGCGAAAACAAACGAAAAGCAGAAATTGGAAGTACAAGAGTGATTAACGACTTTCTTCTCTTATTCTTTCTTTCCTCGAAAGTATTAACGAGATACCGTGAATGCAAGCGAGAAGACGCGTGTTAATCGAGGCCTGGACGCTTCTTCAGTCGTTAAAAACCGATCACGTAGGCCATATCAACCAACTAATTGTTGATTATGCAGCCGTTTGTCTTGGCTCTCGCTATATACGCGATAACGATACGCCTAATAAATAATGTAGACGTCGTGGATCTCTAGTCTCTTTTCACGTGCTGCGCTGCTAGCCGAGGCACCCATTCGGAATTACATATGCACACCTGCGCTGTGTGTTCGGAACGTTGTAAACCGACGTATACCTTACGCTAGTGGCGGTTGTATTGGTACCGTTGCCACCGGATCCTCCATCCCGTGTAAACGGCCTTAAGCCTCTTACGTCAGGTTTCCACGAGTGGGTACGCCTGATAATTACCAATTAGTGGGTGCCAATTAAAACGGGAAGCTTTCGATCGTACCGCTCTCGCGATCCTCCAACGCCCTTCTTCTCCTTTATCGTCAAGATTTACTCGTCGCCATGAATTTTACCACTCTCCCTTCTTTATTCCCTTTTTTCCCCTCCTTCTCCTTCTCTTTCTCTTTCTCTTTCTCTTTCTCTTTCTCTTTCTCTTTCTCTTTCTTTGAACTCCTGTTTACCACGCGTATCGTCGTCGACGCAAGTGGCTCCTTTGTTTGGGCTACCGACTCGGGGTTTACTGTGGAACCGTTTAGTCATCCATTGCCTACACAGATACAGAAAAAATCTTTCGCGGTACGATGCAGTTTCACGAGAAACGGTAATTCTTTCTTTCCAGGGTGAAAATGAAAGAGTCTCGACGTTCTTACCGCAATGTACGAATCTACTATGATTCGATGTGTTTCCGTTTAAAATATTAAACGGGATAATAATAGCGCGCCGCGTATATCGTACACGTTGCATTTCGTGATCAAAGTGCATCGTATCGAAAATATAAACACGCAGGATGTTCGCGAGTGAAAATACAAAACTGAGAGAAGGAAAATATTCGAATTAATTGTTAAACATTCTACGGATAGATAGTCGATATTCGTCAGAGTTGAAGTTAAGTTTATGTCAGCGTCAGCACAACAACCGATCAGATGTCGGATGGAATAACGTCTACTAATGAAATCTCAAATATTAGATGGCATTGTATCTCGTGTTTTGCAAAACCGAGGCTCCCTCCGTTTCCGCCTCTTCTTGCCGCAATTTCTTTCTACGATACGATAAAAGCGATTCTGCGAAATCGGAGCCGCAGAACGCAGCCAGTTCAGATACCGAATCGCCTTCGTTAAGGAGTGTAAAGTTCGATACTCGGTCTCGAATCCCATTCTCTCGTCTTCCCATCGTCCTCGCAATTAAAATTATGCAAAACATCGAAACACGAAAAAGAAATGGGAGGTGTACTCGACGAAGAAGAAGAAGAAGAAGAAGAAGAAGAAGAAGAAGAGGAGGAGGAAGAAGAACTAAAGGGAAGGAAAAGAAGGCTGTCTCAATTTCTATTCGTCGCGGATGTTCGAAATGGCACAACCGGAAGTCGTCCTGTGTCGGAACATGCCTATTCCATCTACGGGTATTTCCTTTATGGCTGGCCGTTCCCTCCGCCATGGGAACCCATCGGGACCTCGTTCTACACGAATCGAAGAAACGTAAATTCAGAAAAAGAAAATACGGGAATTACCACGACGTTCTATCGTTCCCACATTCTTCTACCCAACGTCGTAACGTCATGTAAAATTTTTATCCTCTTTACCACGGTCGACGGAAATATAGCGAAAGAGAACGTCTTGATTGATTTTCGTTTTTGGATTTCGTTGTCCGTTATCCGTTATCCGTTTCGCTTTCGGAGGATTTCGTCGTTTTAAAGAGGACGAGACCCGCCTTTCTTTGTCGACGGTAATATATACTATGCGTGACACGAGCAATTCGCGTAGAAGCAAACAATTTCATAAAGGGGTGCGTGCACCGGCAAGCTCGTTAGAAATTATCCAACATCCATCTGTGACACGGCGGTCATTAGATTTAAAGACCGTTGCATCCAGCTTTTTTTACAAATCGCCTGGCATTAATCTCTTTAGGTTGCGAGCAGCTAATGCAGAAGAAAGACGGATGAACGTTTTCGTCGATAAGACTCGTCGTTGTTTCTTCGCGTGTGCGGGTTTACGTGTGTGGGAGAAAAAAAATGCCGAGAAAAAGGGAATCTGCGGTACCAGGTGTCCAGGAGTCGTCCTCCATTAAAATTTAATTAAATCGATAAACAGATACGTTATCGCGCACCTTATCTATTGACTGCAATTAACCAAGTAGAAGACGCAAACTTGTTGCTTCTATGCCGCCGGTAGACAATTTATAGAGGGACAACCTCCCCGAAGGTACGAAAAATTAGAAGAAAAGATAAAGGAAACGGTGATAAAAACGCCGTTTACACGGCTCGTACATCGATCGTAGGAATCGTTTTATCGTTTCAATCGCATGCAGGTAGAATCGAACTAGTAAAAATATGTTAGAACGCTGCTGGTAGAAAAATTCTCACGGGACGTTGGGGGACACCTGCTTTCGTATATTTGCCTCTCGATAGGAAATAGTCTCGTTGTCGGTGCGGCAATTAATAAGGGAGTAATCGACGATCCATTATACCAGAGGCGACTCTTCGCTACGCACAGTACTCTCCTTCCGCTTTTAAATTCATTTCCGCCCACGTGTAGTCGATCGAAGACGTCCAACGCTCCAAGACGATGTTAATAAATTATCGTTTTAAATGTATTTCTTATCGTATAGAGTGAAACTTCTTCGAATTCCTTTTCGCCTGGCCTGGCCTTGAGATTCTATATACGGTATACTTTACGAAAGTATCCGAATGTTTATCGCATCGAGATTAATCGATCGTTTAAATACTTTCGTGGTTTTTACGAAATATACCTATAGTTGCCCTAAACGTGTAGCTTGTAGCTTCTATGTACATTTTCAACCTTTACCACCGACATGATCGTGCCACCTCGTGCCTCGTTACATCGCTAATCAAATTTCAGAATGTTTCTTCCGTAACGCACACGATATATCCATAAAATGTTTCTACAAGTGTTGGAATATTTCCGTAAGCTACCGTGGTTAGGTTTCGCGAGAACGACCATTACTACGTTCAGGGAATTTTCAAAAATTTCTCCGACAAAATTTCCCCGTAATTTTCAACGACGTGTCAGCCCGATGACGTAACAAGACGCGATATCTCGTGGAAAGCTAGAGAATAATTCCTAAGACGACGAAATAGCCGCTATGAGAACGTGAGACGAACATCACGTGCTCAATTTTCCGAAGACGTCACGTAACACGCGTAGCTTGCCCCGTACCAGCGACCCTTCTGTCCTATTTCAAACCTTCGGAAGCTAATTTCCCTGACAGAGACGTTTCCGTTCGTTTTCCCTCCTTTTCCATCCTGGCCGCAAGCCGTGGAACAAGAGAACTAAATCAATGTAGGACATTTATATTGGCTGGAAATCGCTGACTCTCGCCACTATGGACACCCACCGGGACATATTAAGATTTCTGATCCGGCTTGCCGGCCGTCGGACATTTTTATTATTGCGTGTCCACCGAACCATCCCCGCGAACCTGAGAAATAAAACGTGAATTATTGGCCACGCGGTGTCTTCTCTCTCGTCGCGGTCGATCCGACTTCGACTTTTCGCCTCTATCGTCGCTTCGTCGTGATTCTTCGATCGAACCGTAACGCGACAGAGTAAGAGTTAGCGTTATTCGAGCAAAGCTAAGTGTAATTTTACCTGCTAATTCGCTGAATTCGGTTACGCGTCATTTTTGAGCGATCTGTATTCGAAAATGGAGTATTTGACCGGGTTTTAGCGACGCGATAAACGATAAAACACGTCCTGCAGATTGACAGCTTCGCGTAGACTCGTATACTCTTTTTCTACTTAGACTCTGGGCACGTAACGTTTAAAATACTCATCGAGAGATCTTTTCCATGTACAATGTCTCGATACGATCGAAAACGGAGGAAGAAATGGAATCGCGAGGGAGAGAAAGAGAGAGAAAGAGAGAGAGAGAGAGAGAGAGACAGAGAACCAGCGTGCAACGCCTATGCACGAAAGCCACCGGTGTCAAAGCAATTCATTTAAATTAATAGGTCCAGAGGCCGCGCGTTTATCGCGCGATTAGTAGCAGCTTTTTTTTCATGTCCCCACCCAGGGTGGTTGTTCGTATTTGTACTCTCGTTATCGACTGCTGTCACGATAAACCCGATGCTTTTATCGCCTACAATTATATGCCCCGTTCCTCCCTCGCGAGATACGGACGCGTTCCGAACGCTCGCTCTCGAAGATCTTTTGTTCTTAGAACTCCATAGATTTCGCGTCGCATTATTTCTCGCTTTTCAAACTATCGCATCGTCGAGCCTAAGGAAAAAATGGTTACCTCGTCATCCGTGCAATTTGCTGCCTTGACTCTTCGATATCGTTCCGAAGCAAACGAACCTAGACGTTTATTGGTCGATACGGTGCAATTATGCAAATTCGCCTTCGAACGAAGTGAGAACTCTTGATAACCCGCGTTATCAAAAGGACGGATCTAAACGCATCTTTAGCTTCTTGGTAGCAAACCGTGTTCCGCTATTGGTTCCTATCGGCCCCACTACCCTCTCGGTCAATCGGCGCGCTGACGCGTAGTCAGCTCGCTCGCAGTCTCGCGTAGGCCTTCGCGTGGTCGGTGTCGAGTTGTCTCTTTCTTTGTTTCTTTCGTTCCCGCCTCTACTCGTCGCATCCGAACGTTTCCGTCAAGTTGTAATTAACGAGTCGTAAACGGAGAACGCGTATCGACGTTTCTTATAAATATAATTATTATTTATATACTTTGCGAGAATATGCGGAAACGGCGATAAGATTTATTTCACGGCGTGTCGTCAACGCCGTGTTAAACACACGCAAGGCGTTCGAACGATAGAGCGGTGATTAAAACCGAACACCTTAAAACGAGAGTGTACTTACTAATCGTAAATCGCTTTTTCCTTGGCGAGGAGCGCGTCCGTCCGAGTTTCCCCGAGTCCCTTTGAGGAAATTTCGCGAGAAATTTCGCAAGTTGCAAGAAGACGGAAGTTGCCAGGATTCTTTCGCGGCCCCCAGGAACCGCCGTTAAATTCGGCCTAAACGGCCATAGTCCTCGCGTTAGACCGAAACTTGTCTGTCCCTCTCGTTTTGTCGCGCTTTCGGTGGCACCAGGTGGAGTAGTAGGTGGTGGCAAAGTGGAGGGGCGCGAAGGAGAGAGAAGAAGCAGGGACAAAAGTTTTCGGCGGAACGAGAGAGGCGACGGGAGAGGAGAGAAGCTTTCGCCGGGAGAATAAGGGAAGCGGCGTGGAATATTTTAACATATATCACGCTGAAATTGGGACGAGGGTATGCTGCCGCGAATCTCTCCTTCTGCGCCACTTTCCACCCCCGTGCGAGCCCTCGCTGGCAAATCGCCGGTTCTCCGCTACGCCGCCGTTATGTTGTCCCATCGCGCGATTTGACTTGCTTTCGAGAGGCTCCCACCATCCCTGACGATATGTTTGTCTACCCTGCTGACTACGGCAGCTACAGAATGGTAAGCGATGGAACGCGAATGATTTTCCGGCCCGGCGTATCTTACCAGCAGCGAAATGTATTTGCGCGCCATTGTATCTGTTACAGCATTCACGTACCAATCGATTAGGTCCAAGTACGGTGACTACCTCCTATAAGCCTTTTACGTGCTACTAATTAATTATGGTTTAATCAACCGTGTTAAATTTCGTATTCTCCAGTGGCACGTACTACCGCATGACCATAGAAATTTCATACTACCGAAAGTACGATGTCGAAGCTGATAAAAATACGCTTCATTGAAAAACAAGGGCACGTCGTGCAAATACTTCTTCTAGCCTGTACACCCACCCTTATCCTTTTTCTTTTCTTTATTAATCCTTAAGATATATCATCGAACGGAGTCCACGTGCACGCTATCGCATTTGAATCCAATATATTTCTTTGCGTTGGAAAAATCGATGAAACGAAGGAAATTCCAGTAAATTAAATTACTCGATATTAGATGAAAAGTGGGAAAGTTATCATTGATAATAATTACAAGTACCGTTATAATAGTTCTCTGTTTAATGTTTAAAATTATCCCTAGCTTGGGAACGCCGAAGAATTCTTTTCCAAGAGCGATGGTTAAAGTTTCGACAATAACCTACTTACTACGAGTTTCTAATTTATTTTCTACTATTTATTCGTACGAATACGTCAAGCTATAATCGGCAAATAACGCGAGTCAGAGGATGAATTATACTTTGACGAGTATATTTCATAAAACAATCCCTCTGTGCTTTTTATTCAAAATTGATAACCTCTATCGTTGTTTTCGTTGCAGTATGGCTCGGATGAATTCGGTCAGGACTCTCCACGATACACCTCCCCCAAGGCTGCGGCCCTCTACGCAGATCCCTATTATATCGGTAAGTTATCCAGTCTTTTCGTTCCTAGCTTAATTGTGTATCATAATTTTCACGATAGCAAAGGAATAACGCGATATAACGGTAGACGAGTCGCAAGAGTTGCAAAAATACAGACACGACGTTAACTTGAAATTCAAGCGGGGGAAAAAGCATTACGAACAAAAAGGAAAAGTCGTTCTATCCTCGTTACCGTGTTCTCTTAAATTGGTATCGATCGTGAGTCGAAAATCTAGGCCGCTCGTTACCGGACACAACTAAAAGTAACATCGAGCCGGTTCCGTTGGATCGATCGATCGATCGATCGATCGATCGACCGAGGCCTGGATCCAGCCTATCGGTTCTTCCTCGTTCGCGTACACGTACACGTCGATCCAGCGTGCACGCATCTATATCAGCTGAAAATCGCGTAACGATTCAAACGAACGATAAAAGGGACTTTACGATCGCAGTAATATTCAACTGTTTAGTTGGCTGGCTCGTAAAATTCGTCGCTCTGCCTGTCGCGCGTAAAAACAATAACAATTTCTCTTTATTTGTTCGAACAGCGGCGTGTCCAACTCGTTCCGCGCTGAAATTCGCGCGGCTACGCGAGACGAGAGGAAAAAGTCGCCCGTGGAAAAGCCGCGACGGCGCGTTTCGCCAGTGAACTTTATATGATGCAGCGCGCTGGTGAGATGTCGTGCAACGCGATTAATTCTGCCACGTTTTTTCGGTTTTCGACCGAATCGTACTTCTCTCTTCTCGTATTTCTCCTCTAGAAAATTACGTAACTTTGAGGAAGATAAGAAAGGATCGTCAACGAAATGCGCGATTTCTCGTCCCAATTTTATGCTAATGATCTTTTCTCCTTTCTTTTTTTTCTTTCTTTTTGTTTTTCGTTTTTAAAGTCGTTTCCTCGGTTGGAAAGAAAATGTGACTTTATCGTGTTCTTCTTTCTCCACGGTTCTACAGTTTTCTTAGAACATGAAAAATCTTTTTTCGCGACCAACTTAAAAGCTTAAGGCATAAGTAAAAAGTTCAAGGTTCGTAACAGAGTTAGTGCGCGGAATCACCGTCTCCCTGCTGCCTCTCTCTCTCTCTCTCTCTTTCATTTTCTCTTTCAGTCGCTGTCAACGTTATCATTCGCGATCTTGACTGCGCTCTATTTAACCGCGGATCCCGATATTTTCGAAACGAAGTCAGAAAATTTACAAACACGTCACCCAGCTCGAGATCAACGAAGGCGAGCATCCGCGCGTAATTCACCGATCGATACGAGAGCTTTGTTCTGGGTTCTATAAATTCCGCAAAGTCTTGCGAAATTCGAAGAATCGTTTCGCCGTTAACCGCGATATTTTTCGAGGCAGTTCTCTCCGAGAGAGAAAGCCGGGAAGGTCGTCGAGCGCATCCGAAGTTTCCCGGATGGATTACCGAGGCGGTAAATCAATAAGATCGGTAAAGTTTCCGAGTAAAGTTGTTATTAAAGATCAGAGGGTAAGGAGGCTCGTTGGCCGGCTTCTCGAATACGTTCTCGGCTCGTGACACCCGGTAAGCGAGCGGAATACCTTATAAATGGGGAGGGGAAGGGCGAACGAAAAAGTTTTATCAGACATCGAATGCCAGTAGTTGGTAGGAACGGACGAGTAGTTTGGCTTAGTTTCAGTTCCCTCGTCGTGGAAACTCTGGCCACGGAATTATATCAAGCAAAAGTATCAAGAAATACGTTCCCGAAGCTTATTGCTGTTGTTTTCAACTGAAATAATGGCCCGTGTCGTCGTGCCGCCTATTGCCCTTTCTAACGGGTGTTCAAAGACGACCGACAAGTTCCATCGTCCGATAAAAAAATCTCGTTTAGTTTTTCTCTTCGTCGAACGATATTTTCTTCCAGCCAGGAAAATGCAATTTTGATAGAACCTTCGATTTAAGAGAATCTCAAGTTTAGGTGATTTTCATCGTGACGATTTTCCAGTGCTTTATGGAGTATGTAATTACCTTAAAAAAAAAAAAAAAAAAAAAAAAAAAAAAAAAAAAAAAAAAAAAAAAAAAAAAAAAAAAAAAAAAAAAAAAAAAAAAAAAAAAAAAAAAAAAAAAAAAAAAAAAAAAAGAAAAAAAAAAAAGAGACAAATATAAAGATTTCTCTTGAGAATAGCATAGGGAATAGCTCGGGGTACTTGCCTGATGGTCTCGTACAAGTGTAACTCGTACTGGTGTGATAATTGGTGCAAATTATTACCGGGAAACCGATTAGTCGATGTTATTGACTTTTGAGTAAGAAAAAATTACCGTATACGGGTTTACGGTTGCGTCGTGCATCGACTGCACGGTCACGGTGCAGTCGTGTTTCAAACTCTTTCCGCAAATAAGGAGTAACGTTCGCGATTCGGTTTCCGGGCAAGCGAAATAGCAAGCGAAATAGCAAGCGAAATAGCAAGCGAAATAGCAAGCGAATCGTTTGCATCCGCACGCTTTCGACCTCGCTCATGGTAATGCAACAAATAGTAGCACGTGGCGTTCAGTGTCCAGGGCATGTCGCGCATGTGCTCGAATAATGTTCCTCGTCTAATCAGATTAAAAGACACGTATAGAGCTGGAATGAAACCCCGTGGAAAAAATACGGCTCTGTATATAGTTCGTTATTCACGATAGAAATATTATTATAAAGCGGCGGACACGCGCGTCGGACGAAACTTTCGTAACGCGTAATGCGCTTTTTTCTCGTACGTGCTATTTTTCATGTACCAAAGAATTATTTAAATGCCGTAAACGAGTAAATCGACAAAATACTCTATAGCCCGTAGCTTATTGTAAACGAGTGTTTTCTTTGTGTTCTAGATGGGAACGCTGCAGGAACGGGTCCAGGAGATCCATGGACGGGAGGTGGCGGCGGTGTCCAGCCTCCGTACAGCGGCTACGCACCCCCTCACCTGGCCCAACCAGCCTATCCCATGCACCTACCCCACGACCCCATGGTAAGCGAGCGACTCCTTTCTTCTCTCCGTGCTTTTCTTTCTCTCGCTCGTACGCGCGTCGTTCTCGTTCGTCGATCAATCACGCGTGACTGCGCTCGTTTCTTCGGACTTGACATCCCGGTAACTTCACGATAGACAGGAGAGGAGGAACTTCCCCCAAAAATTCTGTCGTGGGTCGACCAGCCGACGACCGATTCGTCGTTGGAAGATTAAAATCTTCGAGCCTAATCTTCGTCCTTTCGAAGATCGATGCCTCACGAAAAACTAAGCTGTTCCCTCGTCTACTCGAGAAAAAAGATTCCACGCGGTTGCCTCGTACTTGTTAATAACGCCGCCGCGTCACGAATTTCTTGGCTCTGCAACTTTCCGGAATGTTCGCCGATATATTTTCATCGCGGAGGTCGCGGAACGAGGGAAAACTTGCCGGTGAAAAATTGCAATCTCCCGGTTAGGCGTTCCGCTGCAGCGCCATAAATTCAGTCGGTTCGCAGCCATTTTTCCAATTCCTCTCCCTCGAAGACGTTCGACTCGTTCGACATCGTCAGAGTGAAGACTATAGCCTATCGACGTTGACCTTAATCCTTTACATCCAACGTGATCTAGATCTTAGAAGAGCTACGCGGACGCCGAACTTTTGTTTCGTTCTCTTCTGCTTTTCGTTCGATCTCGGTGTCATCGATCACCACGTCGACTGATACCCGTTGCCGATTCGTTGCGTAGATCCAAAGTAGTTGAGAAACACTGTTGACAGTGCTCCGTGTACTCGGAGCAACGTCAAATGACTCACTGGCTTCTATATATAGAACGACTCTCCCGCTACTCGGTGTTTCTAGTCAAGTGCAGCCTTCGTTTGATTTACGCCGTTCATGGTTACCACGAAATCCTCCTGTTCGCGGCACCCCGGATTCTCCTCCCACGTTCCTCTGCCTCCTTCGAACCTCCCGTTCAACGCATCGACTACTCTCCACGAGCCTCTAATTGGTCCCGGACTCGAATCGAATTCGAATGGAGATGAGAGCTTCTAAGATTATCGTGTGCCATCTTTAGCTACTTTTGATCGCTAAAACGGTTGCGAGATAGTTCGGTAGAATTCGTCGACAGGCACGAAAGAAGCATATCCTAAATCGGGTCGTCGAAAAGAGAGAACGCATAGTTTATGCACGAACGTTTTACAAAAGACGCGCTCGATGCGTCCACGCGACTCGAGACATCGCCGGCCGAAAGGTCGAACATTTACGATCCCGGTTTAACGATCCCTGTTTCCAAGAATCTGTTCCCCGCAGCAACGAAGGAACCCTTTGGTCGAAAGCCGGGTTCACCATGTTTCCCAGTTCTCGATGGGTCCCTGCTGGTGGACGCCGAGCAACACAGGAGAAACACGAGAGAGAGAGAGAGAGAGAGAGAGAGAGCGCGGTACTCGCCGTTAGTTATCGCCTCGTTCTTTCCTTCGTACAGCGAACAATTAACGGCGTTTCTCGGTCGTGAAATTGAGGGAGGATCGCCTGCAAACTCCCTCTAATTTGTTGATAAATACGCTTCGTTGTTGAACCGGAGACGATGACTTAAAATTAGACGTTTTACGAGCGAGCTTCAGTAGGTGCGAGCGAGGGCTACGCGCCACTAAGCCGTATCCGATATCAAAGCCGTTCTCGTCCGGTCCATTATGTACCAGACTTGGATTCAAAAGGTCGAACGAGTCGTCAGTCGACTAACAACCATTCCACGTCTCGTACCGTTCTCGCGGAGATGTCTTTGTCCCTGTCGTCTGCGACGATTATCTGGAACGGTTTGTTACGACGGTGGTCCTCCGTCTGTTAAATTTTCCACGTTTCAACGAACATTTCCTGTAACCTGTATAATCGAATTTGTTAATAATTGCAGGCATACTCGGCCATGTCACCGAACGGAGAACCGGCGGCGCCAATTCTCGGCTCGGCGGTGACCAGTGCGGCCTCGCTGCCACCAATGTCGACATTCCGGGGTAGCGGCGCAGTTGCGGCAAATAGTGGAACCGGTGCACCATCCCCGGCATCGTTGCAATATAGTCATAGTCCTGGTGCACCGACTACCGCACCCTCCGCCCCCAACTCTGCGCCCACGACGAACCGGCAACCTGCTACGGGGGACAACCTCGGCATTTCTATCTCGGTACTATGCAGAGCTGAAAAGAAAACTAACAGTACTTCGTTCGCGCCATTCTTCAGGCGACGCAATTAGTAAATGTGATCGTTTCTAGATCATAAAAAGAGAGAGAGAGAGAGAGAGAGAGAGAGAGAGAGAGAGAGAAGGAAAAAGAGACAGGAAGTAGGCTACGAACGAAAATGCATGCGAGATCGAAACGGGCTCTCTCTCGCCTTCTTTGCAACTTTGCGCAGTACCTGTTGCAATAGAAAGATCTGTTTAACCTGTTTTTTCTTTTTTCTATTGTTTTCAAGCAGATTAACCCCACGAACCAATCGGTATCGAGTTATAGCAGCAACCCATCCACACCAGTCAGTTCGCCACCGCCCTTGACTGGTTCAGCGCCAGGTTGGGTACCAGGTGCTGCACCAGTTTCTCCACATTTCACGGCGGATCCCAACCGTGGAACCATTCACATGGTATGCATCAAAGCTTCGCTGTTAACAGTTTCCTCTTTTTTTCTTTTCTTTTCTTTTTTTTTTTTTCAATTTGTTTCTTTCGAATATACTTATCTACCATTATTTCACCCGACACTTGCAACGAGACGAATTTGATTGTTTGTTGGAGAAACACACGCTCGGTCCCGAGTTTATTGGTGAACTAGATTTCGACGTGGATCTCGTTGGAAAGTGACGGGTGCATCTCTGAACGCAGACACGCTTCATCACCGTTTCGACGCGCTTTAGAAACAGGTCAAGGACGTTCGTAACAGAAACCTCTCGTGCTCGTTCACTTCTCTTACGATATTTTATCGTCTGCACTATGGTGACTCGTTGAGAGTACACCCGTTGTTACACGCACTGACTTTATTTCTGCTCGGGGGAGGATCGGAATGCTTCAATCGAGAGCATTAGAACAGAGACAACGAGCGAATTAAGAAAGTCACTTTTATTTTTCCTTTTTTTTTTTTTTATTGTTTCTTTCGTTGTTAGATTCTGCCCTCCGTTGCGCACTTTTGAATATTCGCACAGAGTAGCATGCACTCGACGCACCGACAATTCATCTCGCGTGTTTTGTCCACGTTGCAGACCACTTTTTATTATCCTCCCCCTGTTCAGTTATATTCAAGTCGATCATCTGGCATATTTCATTTTTACATATTACTTTTTTTTTCTTTTTGACCTTCGTTTATCCCTTTTGTTTGTTGTGAACGCTGTGTTGATTTGGTTGTTCTCTTTTTTTTTTTTTGGTTTTGTTGTTGCGTTGGTGTTGTGTGTGAAGCCGGCGCCTGAACAGCAGAGGCTAGACGATGCCATCGGCTTTCTTCGCGACCATGCCGAGGTGAGGACTGCCGATTTTTAGTTTTTTTTTTCTCCCCCTTCTTGTTTGTTCTTGTTTCTGATCCTCTCTCACCAACTCATTCGTAACACACCATTTTTTTTTTTGTGCATGAACTTCGACACACGGTACGGAATTTACGACGCGCGAACGACACACCGCGTCTATCGACGTTTGATCTAACGAATGTGACGTTCCCGGCGAGACATCGCGAGACTTCTTTCTTACTTGCGTATTAATCACGAGTCGCGTTAATTCTCACATTGTTCGAACAATTTCTTATTAATAAAAAGAGACGAAGTTTACACTGTGAGAATTAACGGCATGTCGAATTTCCGTCACTCTCATCAGTTTCCATCACATCGACTTTCAAACAGAACCCTGTCTCATCTCATACACACGCTTTCCATCATCTAGGATGTATGTTTAATCCACTGTACCAGCGTCAGAGATACCTTGACGATACGTTGAATTTAACGATCGATCAGCGATTTAGCGTTGTATCATTGACACTGGCATCTTTGGTGATTTGAAAGAAACGTCAAACAGCCGTGTAATCGAGTCGAATTTCGGATATTCTGTTGGTACAGGGTACGCGGATGGAGGAACGACTGGACGATGCCATAAACGTGTTGAGGAATCACGCGGAGAGCCAATTAGGTCTTCATTTGGGTCCCGTTGCTCCACACGGTTCCATCTATTCCCACACATCACCACCTCAATTAGACCATTTGGTAAGATCTCTACTCTTCCAAGCGATTGAGGAAATTTTTTTGGAAAAATGTTACACCCATAAGACAAGTGGCGAGTCGAGGAAATATCGTTGAAAATTTTACTTCTGTGCTCTTAATATTAGCTACCGTTACCGGTTTGAATCGATGGATTGAAACGGATCTTAAAGAATTTCTATTTGTTGTTTCTGATATGTTCACGAAACGAATGAAAATTTCATGATAATTGAAAATAAATCGATACTTTATAAGAATTCAGTTATTCGAGTAGAAAATACACTTTGGCATCTATCGAACTAGATCATCGACAGATATTTGTACAAACTTATATCCTTGACGCAATTATACAAAAGCCGGAATCTAAGCAGAAATTTGTTTCGCTTGGTAAATATTACAACAACTAATACCATTTCGATTGTTTTATATATTTCTGCCCGTTATTATACGTGTTGCGAGCATTTTGGTACTTTTAAATCTCTCGCAACTGCATAAGAATGTTAAAAATATATTTATAAGATGCAATTCTAGTAGAATGAAGAAGGGTGTCATTTTTTTCTTTTTTTTTTTTAAATTGTACAGGATTTAGATTCAACATTTCATTTCTCCATAGATACAAAGGTTGTGTTTCTTAAAAAGTTCCTCAATTCGTATTTATTCGAATAACGCGTCGAAAAGAAGTTAATAATGATCTCTTGTCCACAGACGAGTCCTCATCCTGCGGTAACAGTAACGCAACCTCAGGGCTCCTATTCTGGTCTGACGCCCACACCCGACACGGACGGTTCCATCAAAATCGAAAGGTTACCTGTGACGAATGCCAGTAAGTTTCAACTTATCCTGCCCTCCAATTTTTCATTTTCCAAGAGCTTCGTGGAATAGAGATAAATAAGAAAGATTGGTTTATTGAGGTAGGAAAAGTGTTCGTTCAAAGATGGCGAAAGACAAGTGTCAACGAGCCTTGACAATAGCTAATCGGAATGGCTGCGTTGTTCTATTCTCGGCGTCGCATCATCGGATAAATGCTTTTTTCCCACGAGTTACAGTGCAATGACGAGAGAAAGAGAGAGAGAGAGAGAGAGAGAGGAGGAGAGGAGGAGAGGAGGAGAAGGAGTACCCAGGTGTTCTACGTTAGAGTTAGAGCCCGATAAGGAAACATTAGATAAATCGCGCGAATGCATCGTGGTCGTGCCTTTATTCTTCTCGGAGACCTCTGTCTCCGGCATTGTGTCTTCGTTGCTCTTTGTTTCTGTTTCTGTCATGCGTTCCTCTTACCGGTGAACGTTCGTAATCCTTCTCTCGGTGCTCGCCTAATGCAATGCACAAGTTCTCCAAGGGTCCTTTACGAAGAAACGCTCTTTTCTCCATCGACGACCATTTTTGGCGATTGGAATTCGGAGCGCACGATCAGGATTCTCTTTCTGGTTACATGGAACTTCGTACAATCGTCTTTCCAATTGCTTCTTTTTCCTTTCCTTTTTTCATTCCTTCTCACTTTTTTTTTTTTTTTGTCACTCTTTCGACGAGAGGAAAAAAAAACGTTGGTGATGCTTTCACCGGCTCTCATCGATAGAGAGCATAGTAGTGTCTCGGCCGTGTTGCCAGGGAAAAACGCAGTCGCGGACCTTTGCACACAATCACGGAACTGATTTATCTAGCGCGATTCTCGGCGACTTTCGTAGAAACGCAGCGCACGAGTTAAATACATTCGCGAAACGCAGCGAATTGTCGGGCGAGTGCAGCGTTTAAGGAGATGGTTGAATCAGTGTATCGAGCGTGCACGTAAAGCGCTTCCTGCTCGTAATTGGACACTTTTCACGGTTTCGTGACTAAGCGGTCTGTCCAAAGCTCGAGTATAATATCGGGAACCTGGTATCGCCGTACACAGCGAAGGTCATCATACTTCCGGGCGAGTACTGGCTACATTTTTTTCCACCGTTCTCGTGGCTCGACAATACGTGGATCGATCTCTTGACAATCGAAACGGTTTCATTCATCGTCAACGTTGAGTTGATGAATGAGAAGGATTTGATAGGACAAGTAAATGCGAGTTCTCTCTATTTCACGAATGCTGGTTGATGCGGAGGAAAGGGTAGGAATATCGGATATATTTATATTTTACTTTTGATCTAGTTTCAGACAAAAAAAAGAAAAAAAAAAAGAAAGGAAAAAAAAGAAAAGAAAGAAAGCGAACTTAACAAAAATTGTATCGCATATGCAGTTGCTGTAATTTTGATAAAAGAACAACAAGAGGTCAATAGGTGTCGCGGAGGGCATTGTAAATTGAACAGCACGCGAGAAGAACACGATGAAAATCCATTTTTCCTCGGCGCTCGATAAGATTATTGGGAATGGAACAACTTCTTAGATTCAGAAATCTTATAAGCTTCGTAATAATACCATGCAATTTCGTAAACGATCAAGCGAAGGATCATTGTGAAATGTTTAGTAGGGTGTAAAAATACAGGCGGAGACCATAGGGATAAACACGATAAATCCTACTTCCGATGAAAAGGAGGAAACAGCCAGTTAGAGCCAAAGGGATAAAGATTTAAAAAAATATGCGATATATCTGGGAAAACGTATATTTTTGGTCTCGAAAGCAAATAAAAAGAAAGATTTCGAATTATGAGATTGGTTAACAGCATGTGGAATTTTAAAATTATCGTCACGTAATTTGCCGTACTTCTTTTTCCTATGGTCTTCGCATTTAACCCTGCAACGAAATAAAATTCTATCCACTTGCTCCTACTTGCTAACGTGGAATCGTTTATTTTCTTATCGTTATCGTGTTCCGTGCCTGCGGTCTTCGGCTATAATCTCTAATAATTGACTTCTAAACATCTTTAAAGATATCGAAATTATGCAACGATCGAAATGTTAGCATCTTCAAATTAGTGTCTTAGCGTGAAATGGATGAAAACCTTAGTATCTCATATACCAGCCCTCTCCTCTGTTATAATACTATGACTGTGTTTTTGGAAATGTAAATTGACGGTATTAATAATGAGCAGAATACGTCTCTTTAGAAAAGAGAAAGGACCCGCCGGATAGTAGCGGCGGCGAGACAAAACCTTCGAGCAGCGAGCTTGCAGCAGCGGGTGTGATCTCTACGTCTCAGGGAAAAGGGACGAAGAGATCGCGTAGATAGTAAGTATATCTTGGATGTGTACACTTGTCTGAGATTGAGGCGCAACGATATCGATCATAGAACGACAGTAGTGAAACATCGAGCCGAGTAGAGGCAATCAGTCGTGATCAGATCTCGATCCAAACGCAGCTTTACCATGCCGAATATATCTTGGTAGAAAAAGATTCTGTGCATTTTACGAAGTGAAATTGCGCATCTTATAACAATGTATAGAAGCGTAATAGACCGCAAGTTCGAGATGGTAACGCTGCGATGGACTAATTATATATGAATCGACGATACGCCAACGAGAGGCCGATATCTCTCGTTCTTCTCGTGCAATGTAGACTTGTAACTAATCGATTATATTCAAACAACCGTTGTTCGAGTGCTGACGAAGACTGCGACGATCCCAGCACCAAAGCGGTGCGCGAAAAGGAACGTCGCCAGGCCAACAACGTGCGTGAAAGGTTAGTGAACACGCGCAGTAAGCCCTCCCGTTGTTATTTCCTCCGACTTCTTCCATTCATCCACAATCCTCTCTTTGCGTCCTGTACCGTCCTCTCGTGTGCATGCCCCAAATCAAATAAAAGAAAAAAAAAAAAAAAAAAAAAAAAAAAAAAAAAAAAAGAAAATAAAAGAAGTAAAAGAACACGCAGTTGTAATTATCAAGATCTCTCGATGGCATGCTTACGTACTTTCCAACACAAGGCCCGTATTCTAGCGTGACAATTAAAATGTTTCTGGTTAAGGACAGAAATGATACGAGATCAGGCGAGAGATCCACAGTTCTCGTGCTCGCCTCTCAATCAGTTTCATTTTAATTCAGCTGCGATTCGGTCCCCCCAGGCATGCTATCTATCTATCTATCACCTTTTTTTTATTTTTTTTTTTTTTTATTTTTTTTTATTTTTTAGACCAAAGCA
Source organism: Bombus difficillimus (assembly GCA_014737525.1). Classification (NCBI taxonomy): domain Eukaryota; kingdom Metazoa; phylum Arthropoda; class Insecta; order Hymenoptera; family Apidae; genus Bombus; species Bombus difficillimus. The sequence continues at coordinate 488,342 of JACXIT010000182.1, read as the reverse complement.
CATTTCTACGCTCTGCATTATTTTACTTGAACGTTGTTGCATCGAGTTCTACGCTCTTTATATCATCGTATCATCTATCGAGAATCCTTCTGTTGCATTGTTATAAATGATTTCTCGTACGAATTGGACGAACAAAGTGCGAGTAACGAACAAAGATCTCCTCTTTTGTGTATAATGCAGATTCGTTTCTTTCAGAATCGACATCGTTCGAAGATCACCCTTTTTCCTTTCAATGTCTATCCTGGTGATCACACACCGTACCATCCTTTCCTTAGAAATCATCTGATTCTAAATGTTCTAGGTAACAGCACGAACTCAGCTCTGCGCGTTAAATCCGCATCTTTCTCTCCGCGCGATTCTTTACCACTGGTTTGTTCTCTGTGCAAAGAATACGGGCCTTCGAGAATGGAAACCTGATTTCTGTCCATAACCACAAGTCGATCAGATAGCTCTGCGCGTGTTCAGCCAACAAAATCGTTTCGTTTCGTATCGCAGTCGTATAGATTCGTCTGAGAAATCAAGAATTGAGATTTCCTCGTAGAAATGATTTCTCTTCCTTTTCGATCGCTCTGTCGGTATCAGTTTTTCCTGGCTAATTGAAAATCGTCGATTTCACTGCTGTCGAAATCATGCGCTCGATCTAAGACACAATGTCTCGCCCACGTCAGGTGATTAATTGAGTATTGTTATTGCGCAACTGTTGTTCGAGCGCCGAAGACGAGGATGATGATCCCGACGTAAAGGCGCAAAGGGAGAAAGAGAGGCGGCAGGCTAATAATGCTAGGGAAAGGTAAGAGAATCGACGAAATTGTGCAGTGAATTCCTCGTGAAATGTCGCGTCAAGCGATCCGAGGACAGTTTGGCCCGTATTCTATGTATATGTGAAGCAAAAAAGCGATCGTAATACCGTGTTTCGGTTCGTATACCACCAAAGTTCCGCGTGAATCTTCCGAATAGCCAGGCTCTCGTGCTATTATGTAGAAAAATCTGTGTCCTTTTAGAAATAGGACTCTCTTGCGTCTTCTTTTCCCACTAGTTTAAAGATTCGGCTACAACAACGATAAATTTTATCGTAGAGAGAGAGACTTTGACCGAATGATTAACCCTTAAAGGCAATCGCGAGTGAAATTTCTTTCCATGCGTATTTTCTTTTAATTATTTCGCAATAAAATACTATCGCGGTGTATCGCATAATCGCTGTGTGAATGGTAACGTTTTAACTTTCCATCGAACATTGGGTGTAATAATAACGACAATAATAATAATAATAATACGATTGATTTTATTGGTTTTCTCAAAAAAGTATAAAAGATGTTCCGACATGACATTTCCTGTAACGATAGCTTTCGAGAACAAGCTATTTATTAATGATATCAATTTCAATGTCGAACGTAAAGCGGAAATACATACAAGGATAAAAATACTTCAGCGCGTTTGCCAAGGGTTCACGCATTGTAGTTCATGCAATGTTACTAGATAGACGCGAAAGAAATCATTCTCAAAAGAAAAAGTATTAATGTGAAAGTTTAGCGTTGCATTGCGAGCTAACCGGTGTGTTATAATCGAGATTTGTTCCTTTAGGATACGTATCAGAGATATAAACGAGGCTCTGAAGGAACTTGGTAGAATGTGTATGACACATCTAAAGACAGACAAACCTCAGACGAAACTCGGTATCCTCAACATGGCTGTTGAAGTGATCATGACGCTGGAACAGCAAGTCAGAGGTAGGTTCAGGGAGTTCGAGATTACTAGAAGAAAAGAGAGAGAAAGCAGGATTTAAGCGAATTTCTTTCCATGTTGCAGAACGAAACCTGAATCCAAAGGCAGCGTGCTTGAAGAGGAGGGAAGAAGAGAAGGCAGAGGACGGGCCTCACCCTCATCCTCTTCCCCACGCGCATTCTCAGCGACTGTTCTCCGCGATGCCTGTAAATATCTTTTCATTAAGCATTAAGGTGGTACACTACTCCGACAGGTTCGCAATGTCGAATTTTAAAAATTTTCTTAACCTATATATATATATATATATGTAGATATTTGTGCGCTATATATATACACACACACACATAGAATGATTTTTCCATCTTGTCACTATTTAGAATAAAGATTTCTAAATTTCGCCCATTTTTGAATGCTTCAGAGTATGTACCCCCTTATAAGATGATGATGATGATGATGATGATGATGATGATAATAATAATAATAATAATATTATAATAATAATACCAGTAGACGAAGAAATAACATATACTAATTCCAAAATTTATTCTGTTTCAGGGCCCACCACCGCCACTTCAAAACCATACGACGCAGCCACAGTAGCACATCCTGTGTTAAGGGGTAGATACACCGGCTCACGGAATTTGAACACTTAGCATAGAAAATATTTATGTTCATATTGTGTGTGATATATAGAATATTTCGAAATTTCACTAGCACCGTAACGAGGCCCGACTGTCATGATTACGTCGATCAAATTCGAAGTCAATTTGAAGATGTGTATACAAGTTGCAAGATATTCATTGCAGATATGTATTTGATAAAAAATTATCATACTGCTTGGATAATATATGAGAAGGACTATGTATGGTCCCACCGAAGATATTGGAGTTTATTAAAATAACGAATAATTCATTGTTTACTTACTTTTCTGATCTTTGCGAAATATACACTTGTACTAAATATTTTGTAATTTCTCTCTCTCTCTTTCTCTCTATCTATCTATCTATCTATCTTTATCTCTATCTATCTATATCTATATCTATATCTATATGTGTATATATATATTCAGATTCAGATTCGTTTCAAACTTTACCGATGTAACCATGATAGTCGGATCTTGTTATAGCGCTAATAAAATCTCAAAATGTTTCGTATAATACACATAGTACATTCATAAAAGGTATGTACGAATGTTGAAATACTTTCGTGAGCCTGTGTGCGGTTTCACCTCTCTATACCCCCTCCTACTCCCCGAAGGCGGCTTCAAATTATTTTTATAAATAGCGAGAAAACAAAGGAATATGGTTCCTCTCTTTCGAGATGTAAGAAAAAAAAAAAAACTTGTAGCGTGGTCGAGATTTTATTGAAACGATCGATCCCTGCTACTGGTATACCCCGGCTCTTGTTGAAGTTGCCCACTTTTTTGTGTATTGTAAACTATCGTATAAAGCACAAGTGCAAGGTTTCAGTAAAAATGCAGTATGTATAGGTAAACGATAGGGAAAATAAGGAAGGGAGCGAAAGAAAGAAAGAAATGCACTGATCATCTACCCATCGAATGTGGAAAAAAGTTCAAACATATCTCTCGCATAATTGTATATATACAGCAGTAACGTACGCCTAATCAATTACTTTATTACGATTATTATTATTATTATTATTTTTATTATTATTATTATTATTATTATTATTACTATTATTATTTTTATTATTATTATCGCCATCAATATGGCGATGGTTATTATTATTATTATTATTATTATTATTGACACGATAACGATTTTATTATTATTATTATTAATTATTATTATAATAATTATCGATTAATGATCGCCGAGGAAATCCTTCGTGAGAGTTAAAGGGGACATTTTTGTTTTTGAACAAAAATATAGCTCAACTCACAATGTGTACCCAGTTGCCATGTATTTTAATTTATTTAGACTCTTAAATAAATTTTATTGAATAAAAAAAGAAACAAATACGAAGAAAAGAACAACAGCAAGAAATAAAGCAACCAACAATGACACTTATTGTCGTGAGTGCCTGTGCTTTGCTCCGTCTCTTTTTGTTCTTCGCTCTTTTTTCTTCTTTCTTTCTTTTTTTTTCCAGTTCTCTTAAAGACAAAAGTTGTCTCCGCCGTCTCTCTGGCTACCATGTCCGGCCGTACACGATCGATCAACCTCTCCTAAGAACATATCACGCGTATCACACAGCTATATTTTTCTTCAAAGGCATATCTAATGTTTCGCACGGTCCTAGAGCAAAATTTGTTACGCACGTCTCGTTCTCCTTGCTTTAGTATCCATCTCTCGCTGTTCTCTTGAATCTGGCAGACGACAGTACTTTCTCGTCTCTCTTGTTACTTTCTTCATTCTTCTTTCAACGAAGTACCATCGCGGGAACGAAAGCGACAAAGGAGGAGCTACTGCCGTGATTAAATAAAACAAAAGTAGGATCAGGACCGTCGAAACAAACCGCGATGAATGTCGATTCGTAACGTCGCAGAGATGCACAAGTTCTTGATCAGAGAATCGTGCCCAGCCAGATCGAGATAACTCGCACAACCTCGCTTTAACTTCTAATTGAAATTTCAAATCGCGCCACGCCGCGCGAATATTATCTCCGGAAGAAAGAAAGGGGAAGCAAACAGGAGTCAAAAAAAAAAAAAAAAAAAAAAAAAAAAAAAAAAAAAAAAAAAAAAAAAAAAAAAAAAAAAAAAAAAAAAAAAAAAAAAAAAAAAAAAAAAAAAAAAAAAAAAAAAAAAAAAAAAAAAAAAAAAAAAAAAAAAAAAAAAAAAAAAAAAAAAAAAATGTGGAAAAGTTATAATCGAAGATGCGCAGGAGAATCAAAATGTACATTATACTACGATAGGAGATCAACGGCGATTCATGGGAGATAAACTAGGCACGAGAACACGCATAAAACAGATGCGATCACGCACTTATATTCGCGATGGTAATCATGTAAAATAATAACGACAATAAATAGCTCGTAAGCCCGTCTAAGCTAGGCACACCTGTCGATGATAGTCTTAGATAGTCGAAATGAAAAGGTAAAAGGCGAAGAGAGTGCGCAATACGGTTCCAATAGAAATCAAGGATCTTTGAAAGGTCTCTCGTCGCGCAAAAAACTGCGCTAAACGTAATTCGCCTGGTTTTCGATCGTCATATGGTATCGATTGCGTTTCACACTCTCCCCGAAATTGCTCTTTAGTTCACTTTTTCGTGTATATTTGTTTCTATTTCTCTAGCCTCTCCTTCCCTTCTTCGATCAAGCGATATCTACAAGCTCGTTCTGTTATGATCGAACGATCGATCGACACATAATTGCATCGATCGTTTAAAGTTCAGTCGTCTAATCACGAATTTGAAAGTTCCTCGTGCACGAACTTTGGAATTGGTGAAACGACTTGGATCGATGCAATCTTGGTTCTCCATCGATCGTGTATCGATCGTTGTATTAAGCAAACCAGGGAAAAGAAAAGGAAGGAGAAAAGAGTAGAAAAGAAAGCGTTTCTTTCTTGAAGTACGACGTACGAAGAAGAGGTGGTAGGGTTATTAATTAGTAATAATTGCGCGATCAAACGGCGATGACTCCTCTTATTTGCCACAGACACGATTGTCGACAAGTGAAATCACACGTGTATATTAGATATTACGGACATTATTGTATAATATGTAATTAAAGGAGAAACGTACGCAGGTCTGGCGTGGCTAGTTCGCGTGACATACCACCGGGCCTTAGGAGGATAAACTACTTTTCCGACATGCATGCGATTGTTAACAAAAATCAAGCGCGTCTCTATTAACATCGATGAAGCACGAGTTGAATATTATGCATATATTGAAAGAAAGAGAGAAAGAGAGAGAGGGAGAATGTGGGAGAAAGAAAAGAAAGAAAGAGAGCGAAAAAGAGAGTATGCGCGCGCGCGCGCGCGTGTATGTGTGTGTGTGTGTGTGCGTGCGTGTGTGCGCGTGTGTGTGAGTTAGAAAAAGGAAGAGTGTGTATCGAGAGTATTTCGTTTGAGAAAGAAAAAAAAAAATGTATAATTATCACTAGTAATTATTATTATCACTAATAATATAATAAATGTGCCATTTTTTCCATAATCAAGGTGTTGCCTGATTGCGGCTTCTTCGTTATTTTATGTTTTACTTTCTTTTTTTTTTTTTTTTTTTTTTTTTTTTTTTTTTTTTTTTTTTTTTTTTTTTTTTTTTTTTTTTTTTTTTTTTTTTTTTTTTTTTTTTTTTTTTTTTTTTTTTTTTTTTTTTTTTTTTTTTTTTTTTTTTTAACCTATACGCTGATCTTTTTCTTTCATCGCTTGACATATTTTTTTTCTTTCTCATTCGAGGTTTCGTTTGTACATTATACACACTCCCAGTATTAGACGACACACAAACCATTATGTCTTTGCTAGTTTCTTTTTTGTCATTTTATTCGTTTTATATTTCGTTTCTACTTGAATAATCAATCGATCGCCTATTTTTGCATAGATACGAGAACATATATATATGTATAATGTAGATACATTTAACCGTTTAAGACATACTTTTAACCGGAATAGTACAGTGTACGATACCATACTCGCCCGAACATACGATTAACCATCCAGCTGTAACAAGCTGTACAAATGTCGGCAACCTGCAGAGGTTTGTAATACAGATCTTCAACGTTTTCAGAAAGCTGAGTTCTAGTGACCTTTCTTTCTTTTTCTTTCTTCTTTTTTTTTTTTTTTTTTTTTTCTCACCATTGAACTTCCGACGAACGTGTACAATTCACTTACCGCTTAAACGTTATATGTTTATCCCTCATTGCCTTGTCGGTGAAGAGACTTAATGATTTCTACTGAGCAGAATTCTATTAACTTTCGACCTTTGCGATTACGTCATGAAATAATTAAACGATCATAGAATGAAAGGGATACGCATGAAAAAAACAAATTACTCGTAGATTTTTAATATAAAATAAGCGTCGTGGTGTAAATAGATATTACATATTTTAATCGAGAAAAGAAACTCGAAAAGATATTCTTCGAATACATTCGTTCCTATTCACACGATCACTCGACACCATTGTCTTGAATCACATGTCACAAAATACACTTGCGATATTCTCATAAAATTTCCAATGCCGGATCGTCAATACACACGGTAGTCGATGTTCAGATATTTTCTCACGTAGAATCAAAGTTTAAATTAATCATGGATAGAAATTCAGACATCTTTTCATGCTCTGGCGAGTTTCCTCTTGAGAGAAAGATAGACGACGATTCTGCAGAGCAAGCTGCCGCAGAACAACAGGAAGATATCGAGCCAATACTTGCCGTCCGTCATTGACAGGTCTGTCATCAACGTGTTAGGCATGTTATAGTGGCAATAGATCTTCGAACAGGACAGCTTCTCGCGATTGTAACCGTAGATCGCGTGAACGAACGCGTGCACCCCATATTTGATGTAGCTTAGGTAGCTACTATAGAACAAAATACGTGGCATATCTCTGAAATGAGCCAGGAAGCCCGACAGGCTTAACATAGCGCAAAGCGTAATAGCACCTACGAACGTTCCATTTATAGGATTCGTTAGAATGCCTATCAAAACACCAACGCTATCCGACACTAGCGTGATCATAATGGTCACCATTAAATACATAAGAAACCTGTTGACGTCCAAAGGTTGCCCACTGAGGAAATAAGAAGTAGCACTGTAGACGAAGGCGTACAATATCTGTATAGGCAAGTTGCATATAAACGAGGCCACGAAATACGTTCTTAGCTGGTACCAGTTATTGAATCTTTCCTTTCTCAACGTCATCATCTCCGAGGGAAACTTGAACACCGCTGGCATCATGCTCGTGTAGCTCATATATATGCAACTGACCATGAAAAATCCAACGTTGCTAAGAGTCTTGCTTCCGTCATGGCCAGCATCCATGTACAGCAGACCTAGCAGCACGCCTACTGTGAAATGAGCGAATATCTTTAGGTAGGTGACCGTCCAGTCTCTGAACAATTGGACCATAAACCGTCGTATCAACACGAAAAACTTCTCGAATTCTGACGGTGGTTGGATCAGTACACTCGTTTTTGTTACGTTCGTACTATTGTTGACTTCTGTATTTAGGATCTGCGAGGTGTTCAATCGCCACGGCTTCTCTTTATCGCTGGCTAGATGTGCCAACTGATCGTTGAAATCTCCGTATTCCTTGCTTATCACTTCGATCATATAGTCAGCCGGATTGTGATACATGGGACAGTGAAGTCCGATACTGGAAAAGTACGCGACCGTGTTCTTCGTAGTTCCTTCGTACATACATCTACCATCGGCTAGAAGATAGACGGTGTCGAACATCTCGTAGGTGACCGCACTAGGCTGATGAATCGTGCAGATGATAGTTCTACCGGCCTTGGCCAGGCTATGCAGCAATCTGATGCACTGGTGAGAAGACAGAGAGTCAAGGCCGGTTGTTGGCTCGTCGAGGAACATCACCGGTGGATTGTCCAGCAACTCTAACGCGATGCTAAGCCTCTTCTTTTGTCCGCCGCTCAATAGATTGCATCTAGTTTCCTTCGTTCTGCTCAGATCCAAATTATCCAACATCTCGTCGATCAGCATTTCCTTAGCCTTTAGGCTCAGACTGTTACCGATTTTTAAATTACTCGCCATCCACATGGTCTCCCACACGGTGAACAATGGCAGCAAATGATCGTCCTGTTGAATGTAACACGACTGCTTCTTGTATTCTTTCCAACTTTGTTTTCCCTGACTTCCGATATAGTTGATCTCTCCTGTCCACTTGTCTCTCTGAAATCCCGTCAGGATGTTCAACAAAGTTGATTTTCCAGCACCAGACAGCCCCATTATGGCCGACAGTTCTCCGGACTTGAAGGTTCCACTAACCCCTTTCAGAATCTTCTTCAACGAACCGAAATAGCCATCCTTCACTTCGTAGGTGAGGTCAGTAAACTGGATATCGATCGAGTCAGCTTTTGGCAAACTTAACAATATCACTCGCTGACACATGTTGACCTATTGATTTGCCTGATCGACTGAGAAATGATCGTGTTTTGCCGCGCAGCTTCTATGCCTCTTCTCTCCCGTTCTTCGATCAAAGGATGAGGTCATACATATCACGCGTTATCTACCCGCTTTTCGTCGGTCGATCTTCGAATAATTTTATAACGATCTTGTAAAACGAGGTCATCCGTTTGTTTCCAAGGAATGCATCGATTCTCGCCACTTTCAGCGGTGAATATTCACAACTATACTTTGCAGTTTCTTCAATTCGTTCTTAGAAAACAGATAATTTCAACGAAAGTGTAATTCAGCTCAATCAGTTGTTCGACCTCGAACGTCTCGTATTTCTTATGTCACACTTCTCGAAAATATTCATCGATCTCCGCAAACTTTTAGGTATGTATGTATATATATATATATATGTACTTTTCAGTTTTTTCAAATACAAACAAACTTCAAAAATGGAAATTTCGATGAGATCATGGACTTTAATTCGTTATAAAATAATATTTTATAATCTTGGATAATTGTGAAATTACAATTTTAAATTTTTGTCTCCCTATGTGTCCATTGACGCTGCCAATAATAATGGAAGAACGAAGTGAATTCCGTGGTAATATATTACAACACACGACAAGAGTACAATTATCAGCGGAAGTTTCGCAGAATTAGTTGTTTGGCTTATCGTTCAACTGTGCTGTCTGGTGGATAGTTCGCTTCGCTATTTCGCTATCCCTTCTCGTTGATCTGCTGTTCGTTTCACGTCGGTATATTTTGCATATCTTTTTCTTGTATCTGTAACGAACATTAAATCTATTAGAATCATAATTACGAGGTTCACGCAAGTCACTGCAATAAACGGATAAAGAATTTTTTAACGATAGATTTGCTGACCGCTCAATTGATCATTAATATATGCATTAGAAAGAATTTACTACTAAAAGTCTGTTATACGGTATAATATGGTCGTGCAATTTATCGTGTATTACGTATTTATGTAATTTTATATCACCCTCTGTTACGAATTAAGTAGTTAATATTTAAGTATCGTCATGCTGATAGTTCCACTTATTCTTTCGCCATTTGCTTTCCTCTTCTGCACTATGTTCGAACACTGTTACGTCGATAAATCTATTATCGGTTCTTTCGTCGTTTTTCTCTCGTTTGTGGGATACCATCGACGCGTTTGTTCTCGTTATTCTTGACGTTACCCCCGAATAATCTATTATAAAGCACGGATGATAATGTTTTCGAGGTTAACAAATCATTGGTTCGAATGTCGCGCGTTTTTAAAATTTGGTACCCTCGACGTACTGTGTATGGTTTACTCGAACGCAGTAGATACTGTACTCAAAGCAGAATATCCGCTTTATTATATCCGTTTTATAAAGGTTTATAATAGTCCAATAGTACTTGTACTTTACTATCTCTTAGACTACTCACGCTTAAACAACGTCTAGTTACGCTCAGGGTAGAGTGAAGGCGTTGATCGAAGGGTCGGGTATCCGAAATTTTCAAATTCTCGCACACCTCTAGCCCATATCATCGACACGACAAAGACGAACGATCTATCTAGCACGCGTTAGACAAATTTGTCATTTTTTTTTTCGCGTAATAACTTTTGAAGATTCCTAAAGTTGAAATTTGTACCGTTGAACTCTATTCTATGCTTACTTTTAAAGTAAATACTTTCAGTAAGTATAAGCGTATATATTTGGCAAAAAGTGAACCCATCTTCGACGACCTAGGATCTTGACGCATGTCGTAAAGGACACTCGCCCGAGTAACCTTCCGTAGTAGGTTTTAGCCGCCGCCGCTCGTTATTTCGTTAAAAAAAAATAAGTTGAAAAATCATCGCAGCGTAATTCCATGTATCTGAATCGGTGGAGATTCGTAAAGAAAAGTTCTTTTTATTGCAACGTATTCTGCTCGTCACGAGGAACAAGAATCTGAAAGGAACCATGGATGCTTCCTAGCAAGGAGACCGCATATAAGGAACAGGTTTACGTCTTTGGTTGAATCTCTTAACCAATGCACGTGGATTTTTGCAAGTCCGAATCCTGGCATTTTGTCAATCGAAACTTGAGAAACTGCTTTCATCCAGAAATAATACACGCTCCGAAATGTGTGAGACGACGTGTTGCAACTTACGTAAACACCCGGCGGCAAAAATTTCGTCGAGTAGCATAATTATTTGATTAGAACTGCTCGAACGGGGCGAATTTTGTAAGGGCGTAAGCCTTCTTCTCCGATTAATGTATTCTCACTCGGCGACCTCTTTTATAACGTAAGTACAGCCGATAAACACGAGCAAAAGCGATAATTAAATCTGTTCTTCTTTACTTCGATTGATGCGGACCCGTGGGAGGAATTGATCGACTCGTATTCAAACGTCGCAATTCTTGGTTTGTTAATAGTTGTTAACATAACCGTCGTAAATCGCGTTGTCACGGAATGATCTTTCATTATTGCTATGTTCTGATATATTTTACAAGGTAATCTGCAATTTCCTGTTGCTATGTAAATAATACGCTCATTAAAATAACTTCCTCAATCAATGCGAATATAAGTTTCTTTATGCATTCCGTACGTAATTCCGCCTATACGTAAATACATAGACACACTATGGACACGGACGTAACCAACTTAATAGCCATGTTCGTCTCTCAGTTTTTATTTCGAAGAAATACCACACGTGTCGCTCGCTCGCTCCATTTGCTCGTAAAAATCTAGTCCCACTAAACGCGTACCAATGACGCATGCAGGCGAAGGAAGGCCGATTTTCGGTCAAAAACTTTGTCTTAAAAATTTCTCGCTCGTTCGCTCGCGTGTGTGTCCTTGATAACATAGGCCAAGGTCATTGGGATTAGGTTGTCCCCTTTTCTCGATATTTACGGATATTTGATTCGTAAAACGGATGCCAATTTCCTCCAGAGGATTATAAGAACACGGTCTCAACGCTTGTGAAATGCAATTTCCTCCTTTACTATTACTTGTTACCGCTGCTAGGTATCATTTCTATTCTAATTTTGACAGTTCGGTCTATCTTTATACGAAGGCACGAAATATCGCATCATTTATCGTTACCAGATATTAACCGTAAACGTCTTAAAAAAAAAAAAAAAAAAAAAAAAAAAAAAAAAAAAAAAAAAAAAAAAAAAAAAAAAAAAAAAAAAAAAAAAAAAAAAAAAAAAAAAAAAAAAAAAAAAAAAAAAAAAAAAAAAAAAAAAAAAAAAAAAAAATCATAGATACACACGATACAACGCCATTTAGTTCAATCCGTTAGTTCATTGATTTTTCCGCTTTCTGTATTCTGTTTATTTCACTTATATCATCATATTCAGACAAATGCAGCAACGATCAGGAGTATATTCGATTGGACGGTAACTAAAATTTTCTGGAATACATGGATCTTCTACTATACACGACTTTCTATAAGCCGAACAACCTTTGAATAAAAATCAACCACAATTTGTCCCAATTCTCATTCGTGACAAGTTACGCTACATCTTAATATCGCTAGATCCATAAAATACGAATCATACGCGATTGAATTAATAGTGAATTAGCGAAGTTTCATAAGTTACAAGCTACGTGCTATTAGTATTGGTAAATTCTCTTACGTAATACTAATAAACACAGGATATGTAAAATATGGCTATTTGAATATTTCAGTCAAACTAAATAATTCGCCTCGTAATTCGTCAAATTCGTTTATCAACCGTTTTTAAGCTATCTCGCATTGGCAATTCGTTGGTCATTATTTTCTATCGGAATATAATTTTCAACGATTATAAGGTAAGAGGTTCGTTCAATGTCAATATCTTTAATAATAATTACTATAATTCGATAGCATTTGTATATTACTTTATTTCTGCAAGTTGTTTTATTGTGCGCTTCATTACTTCCCGTATAATTCCATCTCGCTGCTACGAATGAACTCAACATGGGGCTATTAGAATCATTTTCTCGTCTTTGATGTCTTTTCTTCTTGGACGTACAAATCACGATAATTTTCCATCCTTTCATTAACTGATATTCAAGTTTAATGACGTTACACGGCATGGAACGAGTTCGATTATTCTGTGCAAAGTTTAAGATTGAATTCTAAACTGTCGAAGCTCGGGTAATTCGCAACAAGCCTACCACCTTATTGTAATGAAATTTTACGGATTGCAAATCATCTGATTATCCTGTTTGGCGTAAAATGATAGAATAAAAAGAAAACCTATAATTTGTAACTCGCGAATTCGCTGATATTATTAGCATTAGTAGCTAATGTATCGTGCGAGCGTGTCCAGAACTCGCAATTGGAGATGCGACGCATGCTGCTCGTGTACAGCGGGTCTTTAAAATAGATCATTTGTGGCGTTCACGTACTACATTCATGCATGAAAGATTTGTTGGATTTTACGTAATATCATTCAACCGCTCACGTTGCATAAACGTTTCATGATAATAAAGACCTTGTTACCTTACAGAGAAGGTGTTTCATTAAGATTTCGCAAGACCGTATAACGCGTAAAATCGGTCATTCGAAGCACCACAGAATCTATTAAATTACATGATCCGATATTCATTAAATGAATGTAGAACAACGCTGTTATCTAACGCTAATAGGGGAAAAGATTATGAGGAAAATCAACGAGAATAAACATTATCGTAACTAAACATGACACAATTCTGACGAGCGTAAAATTGATATCGATGTATCTTTAGCTTCTTCGTAAGTTCGATTGATCCGTATCAGTTACATAACAGTCTAATGACAAATGATTTTGGTTGAACGAATTTTCATTTCCATTTGATTTGCCTGTGAAATCGGATAAATCGAGGTAAGGTGGTCCTTGCGACCGTGATAATTCGGTGAACTTAAGAAAAAGATTGATCGAACACGATGGACAAAGAATAGGAAGAAATCATATTTTGCTACGCGGATCATCCAATTTAGCTTATCTTGAAACGCACCGAATTCGTAGATCTCTTCAGTCAAACTTTAGTAGATTTAGCTTCTCGTTGGTACATCAACGCCTTGTTCGTGTCTCTTTCATTTTGCAACTAAATATCATACAATATCGTTACGCAACGATAACCCCAAGGCAAGTAAAATGACAGTTTGCCTTGAATTAAATAAATTCCGTTGAAATCGGAAACCTTACGTTTCTTTTGTTTAAATAATTTTTATTGAACTGGTTAACTATGATGGAAGGCGGTAATCTTAACGGTTAAAAGATCAATTCGTCGCAAATCAACATGAACTGTCGTAACTTCGGTCAGTAACATTTTAAACACGATAGTTCGTGTTTATTAATGTTGTTGTCTAAACGCAGTAAACATACCACTGTCTCTTTGATGGAATATTAATAAAACATAATATTTGAATATAATACGATAGAACGTTATACTTTATTGCAACTTTGCTACAAATCAAAATGTAAAATGTCTGCATATGTATATGTGTTTAAAGGTGACGAGAAACTCGTTTCACGTTTTCTTTTTTTTACAATTACTGTCTCCCACATAGACGGGTAGTTGCCTATCCCAAGTCTCGTTTTAGTTCGATGTATCAGCATTCTTGGTATAAACAACGTACGCAAGTCTGACAAGTCTGTTGTTTGTTATACGTAACGACATTTGAATCTAGTATCATTCTATTACATAAAGCTTTGTTCGCTTTTATTCTATCTTCAAGGCAATGTGACCAGAAGCACCGAACTATTTTTATTAGCTGTTCATTATATCTTCCGCGGATAAATCAAAATACGGCGTGATCTTTTTCTAAATTAAATTTGGACTTAAACGTTAAATCTTTATTTTGATTAAAGATGTATTTTGCTTCGCAAGTTAGTTTATAAAAAAAGCCGTAAATGCAAAAATGGGAACTACCGTGTTTCAAGAATCTTCCGATATAATATATAGGATTGATAATTCGTATGAAACTGTGTGACGAATTTTTTTTGATTTTTGACTGTGATCGTGACTTCTGATGGCACATTATATCATGAGTCATCTACTGCTCGTGTGGAATACAAATTCTGCACGAGTTTCGTTTTCCTTCGTCATTAGTGATGATCTATCGCTTCATTGCGTTGTGAAACAACTATATCGCTATTTTAAATACTCCAACACATTCGACGTCACAGTAAATTGGATTAGGATAGCTTCGATTGCACTTAAGACTGCAAGAACTGCTTCGAGGAATTCATCGCTAAAGAAAATGAAGAAACTAGAACTTTTGAAAAAATGATCGTACAATTACTTAATAAACGAGAAATACAGATACACCTCGCCGACAAAGTGAGAGATCCGAGAACGAGCAAGAGGTCCGTAAAAGCATTACCGTAAATTTTTGTGATCGAACGAATTGTGACATCGTTTAATAGAAGGCTAATGGAATATGTATCAATGTTTTTTGAGTTCTAGTATAAGCGATCCTAACGTGTTATACGGTTACTCGGTTGCCTCTCCGTGTTTCTTCTTCTTCCGTTTGAGATCAACTTCGATCGGGTTGCTTATTTCGAGTCGAAATTGCAGTCACTGAAGGACTCAAACTATTTTCATCCTTCTTAAATTTCAGTATACTTTTGTTTTAAACAAAGACTGTCTCAACCGAATAACTTTTCTGCTCAAACACGACAGATACATACATACGTACATACAGCGAGGCCCATAAATATTACGACTTCTGCTATCTCCAGATCAAATGTGCTATTTAATTTAGAAGGTAAATCGAATACCTTCCTCTGCTTTTATTTTCTGGTTAATCCATTGCAAATATCTTATTTCACTGGCGTCGTACACGCCTTATAAAGTAAAATATTAAATAAGATAAAATTTTTAATATGACTCTTATTAATAATGTATTTGCACATCCCCCGACTAGTAGATATTCTAATGCTTATGGCCTTATGGTCATACTATGGCCAGTGTATACCCATATGTAGATTCACTTCCTTGCCGGCTTAGAATTAAATCTCAATAAATAATTCCACATCCTGTTTTTCTACGTCGTCGTTAATATTTTCTAATACCTATGCATCAATTATTATCGTAATCGCTGTGGAAATCGGCCACAAATCGTACAGTTATTAAAGCGTAATTTATTTAATATCGATTATGATTTGCGTTTGTATTATAAACTATGGGAGGTCAACTAAGAAGTAACTATAGAAATTATCTTATCATTTGCTTATTGCTAATGAAATATAAATTTTATACCGAAGATGAATTACCGATCAATCTTTGTTACAAATAAGCTGTATCTACTTCATGCGTTTTAATCGTGCGTTTTATTCAATTTTCTGGTAACATTAGAAGAATCGCAAATGTTAATATATTTTTTGTACCGTTTTTATGTCCCCGCTTTCGTTCCCCTTTATCTCAGGATTTAACGATTTGGACGGGAGTATCTTTCAATAAAGTTCTCTGTATAAAAAGAACCATTTCACGTGGGAAGATGTGTAATTTAAATTACAGCCTTCGCAGGTTTGTCACTTGCAAAGTACGCGGACATTTTCTGCTACATTGTAATTTCTACAAATTCTTTACAATTTTATCGATAGACTACGTATGTCGTGTAAATAGGTAATTTAAGAAAACATAAATAACGCATTGAAACTTGAACGGGAAAACGTTCTGTTTTGCAAACGTAGGAATACATATTTTACTTCCGATATACTACCGTGTACACTGTTAGGGCTTCTTTGCTTCTCTACTTTTTTGCATATCTATAAATACTTGTTAGAAATGCAAAAATATTTCCAACTTACTTACGAAGCTCTTTAGACATAAATTATTGTATACAGATTTATTTGTTGTACGAAAACTAAGCTCTTAGTATAATATTTACACAAAAAAGAAGAAGAAGAAGAAGAAGAAGAAGAAGAAGAGATATGCGTATCAGGTTTTAAAAGTTAACTTAATCGGGCTAAGGTACACGTATTGTTAAATTTAGCTATGGCGATGATAAAGAGTATTACGTGTATTTTGTACAAAAACGTGTATCTATTTGGTTCTGAATATCGAATATTTGATGTAGTGATGTCATAAGAAGTATGCGTACCTTGGCTTCGTGCTGATATATATATATATATATATATATATATATTCCTTCAATAAATACACATACATACGTGGGATATCGACTTTGTTGAAAATCACGAAATTTGTCAAGATTAATTCTTTTGTAACAATTCGTCCGATAAACACGTAATTAACATATACTATAATATATTACCAGAGTGCATAGTTAATATAATAAATTAGCCTTTTTTACGCTATTATTTCGTACCGAGATCAGGATCGATCCTATTAATTCCAATTGACTTGATCTGTTCGACGCTAATCTTTACGCACTCGCACTATACTAGCACTATAAAATATTTTATCGCGTGAAATTATCGAATTGTACGATAGAAGCGAGATCTATTTCACGCAACTGATTCTAGACTTTGACTTTTGTTTTAACACGAACTTTTCAAATTTAACCACCAAATCAACGGAAATTTGTTGTTTCGCGTAACTACTAGCTGAGAATCTTCTCGTACCATCGCGAACTCTTAGGCCTTCGTCAAATATGAACTAACTCTATCTGACATCCTGTTTGACATCTCGTAGACACTATCGTATCTACATGTGACACATATACTGCGGTACATTGTTTTACAACTACGATCGGAAAACCGGTTAGTTCGATTAATACAGATCTGGGTGAAGGTATTGATCATTTTTTCCGATTAATACCATTCAGATATGTTCAACAGCTTCCTGTCGATAATTACTTCTAATTACACTCATTGATCTTTCCACCTTAGCCACTCTTACAAATCTTCTGTGCCTAACGAAATCAACTCTTTCACATCGAGTCACAGGTTCGAGTTGCAGGAGACTTTATCAAACTTTTTCAAACATAGTCAAACATCATGATCGATCGATCACTCACCGAAAGCAAACTCGAATATTATCGTCGTCGGATATCTACCGAATATTGTGAGCTCGTTGCGGCAGTTTCACTCAAACTTCTCTGAAACGATCTTCGAGAGTAAATTCTTCTGTGAAACGATTTTCGAACCGGATAATCGCGTGTCAAGCCAATGGTCGAGTCGGAAAACTTATTCATGCACCAGCTCGAAGAGTTCACTCGCGGCACCAGCTCGAGGACATCGCGCGAGCGAGAATGCGAATCGTTGGCGTACGCTCGCAGGAATCGCGTTAACGCGCCCCGCTCGCTATTCGCCCTTCTAACACGTTTCTCTGGTTGTTTCCACGATCCATCGGTCCGCGGAACCAGTACCGACTCGAATCGGCTTATCGGGCCTTTTTCCTTCCGTTTCTCTCTCTTTTTTTTTTCGATACTCTCCAGTAGTATACATAGCAACGCATTTGTTTCCCATTGAAAACTCATTCTCTGATATTATCTGTGCGTCTCCTGGAAATTTTAATAGGATTAAGATATTCAAACGCTTATAGATACGTGTATCTGACGAACCTATTATACGCAATTATCGCCAAATATTTTGAATTTTGAAATTTCATTAGCACCGTTATGAAGACTCGATTGATTATATCGCGTATCTTGCAGAGATCACAAAGGTGTTTAAACAGCTAGAAGAAAATGAATAAACGTGGAAAACTTTCTGGCAAAAGGAAGACGAAATTGTAAATTGATTAAATTTCGAAGTATTTTGACTATTTTCTGGCTATTCTGTCCTCAAGGAATTCCTTGAATCGAAGAAGCACATATATCGTAATTGTTATCGATGGGCGTAACTTGTCGTTCTAATTTCATATCGAGAGTTTCCTTAACCCTTTCCCTTGCGATATCCTTTCAAATACAGTGACACGTTTTACGGGCCAAACATATAGACACGAGTCAAGGTCGTGATACATTTTGCGAGCCAAAAATAAGGAATTCCAACGAGGCTCACGATATATTTTACGTGCCAAACTGTTGTAAATGTAAAGTGAGCGACGTTGAAACCGATTGCGCCATTTCGCGAATCGAACTGTAAGATTAATGATTAATACATTAAAAGTCTTCTTTTTTTTTTTTTTTTTTTTTTTTTTTTTTTTTTGTACAAGAGTGAAATTGAGTGGGAAGATCAAGCGTCAGACCGGGGTCAAAGAATTTTGATTTTTCTATATCTACAAGATAAGTAAAACGTCCATGATAATTTAATCGAGTTGAGAAAGTTCTGCAATTGACAATCGAAACGTACGTCCGTTTTGAAAGAAGTGATTTTCGTTTAACACTTACGGGATGATTCTTAACATTGATAAATCATGGAAAAAACCGATACCATAATTTTCTATATATATTTTTGCTATTCAGAAATTTATTGAAACCATCTCGTATTTCGCGGTATTCATTATACATACGTTTAAGACTATTACAATATATTAGAAGAGTTTCGTACAACACAGAGAATATATTTGTAAAAGGTTTTTTATAGTAAACATGGAAATATATTTATGAGTAACCGTAGGAAGCGAGCGATAGATGCGCGTAGCAACGCCGAGATGCGTGTAGCTTGAAAATGCTCGATCTCTTGTGGTTATACAAAGTAGGAAACATCTCACCGATTTCGATGCCATAATCGTACGTATATCATATGTATTCCATAACCATTCGTTTAAAGATCTTTTCCTCTATAAACATTTTTTCACTATTTTCTTTTTTCTTGCCGATCGAGGATCGGAATAAAACGCAACGTGTGACGCAATGACGAGACAAGTTAATTTCGTGAAATGTATTTACAAGTATTTTCAAATGTAGAATACAGAGTTAATCGTAAGCGTTGCCCGCTAGATGCAATTCGTTACAAGGATAGTCGATACCGATACTAATTGTTACGCTGATTCGCTAGACTGATTCGCTGTACTTATTTGTTCGACTGATAATCTCGACGACTGATGTCTCGAGAGCATGGTCGTCTATTTATACTGGTCGGGGGGAGGGCGGCAGGGGGAGTATTGGAAAGTTTGAACTCCACTCCGGTTGACGATTGCAACGATATTGCTTTGACCAGAGTTTGTTTATTATATTTTGTGCGTCATAACTGTGTTAATCCTCCGTGGCAAAACAACTACGTGAGACATCCTCGTTATCGAAACGTCCTACGAAGCCTGTGTGCCGCTACAGCAATATTCCATAGATCGATCGATTCGTGGAAAATTATTTCACATCCAATGACAACCGGATATGAATCTATAAGTCGTTCATTTTTCCTTGGTTATTTGTACAATAAAAAAAAAAAAAAAAAAAATTCGTTGTCCGATCCAGATCGAAAGTTATGCGTATAGGAAAAACTTAATGAGATTTCTTTATGACGTTTTTGACATTGATACGAGCCTGCTTAGAGCCAAGTAATTTTTTAAACTCGTAGATGCTGTTGCCGCGAGAAATTAATCGTTTACTTATCTTTACCGTCAGGCAGGAAATCTATCATTAAGTTTACCATTGCCATTATATTAGCTACTATTTAAATTTCGAAGGATGGAGGAGAAGGTAACGCATGTATAAATTACATCATCTTCGTGCGGAAGCTGATCAGGTGGATCAACATGAAGTTTGTTATAGTATTTGTTGTAGTACTGTTACAACTATGTAACTTTACAATACATAAATCTAATATACACGTGACAGTATCGATACGTAATGTCGGAATAAGAGGCGCGTTCAAGCGCATTTTTATTATAATTTCGACGCTTCCGTGCATTCACACTCCTAAGATAACCAACCGTCGATTTATTGCGCTTGCAAAATCAAGATATCACTCTATTTCGATTAAGTTAGTGAATAGACGTTGACCAAACTTTTATAGATACTATACTACTGTCACTATTTTCTGTGATTTATTAATTACAGCGTAGTTGTCATTGCGTTTATCGCGACATTTACGTGCTATTAGTATCCATCCACTGTACCCACTTTCCTATGAAAAATTGATTTTACGAAAAGAACGTAAAACTTGTTAAAAAGGTATTTTTTGTAGATACGAAGTGAACAAGGATTTGCTTGTTGCATGAAAATTATTTCTCCTGCAAGATGCATATATCACGAATAATTTATTGTCGTAAAGATACAATAATCTTTCCGAACCGGTTCTACGTTTTAATTTATCCAAGGTCTTTGGATTCGAAAACAAATTAAATTCCACAATATTCATTTCATCGAGCAATATCTTTACCAAAATGAAAAAGCAATATTGGCAAACAAATGTGTATTTTATTTAAGTTTGATATTTTTCCACCATTGTCACAGATGTTCGAGAATTATACCGTACCGTATAATGGCGAGTATGTATATAAATATTCACAAAGGTCAGAGGATATTCTTTTTTTAAAATAAAATGCTGCGAAATTTATGAATTGTATATATTAAGAAATAAATATTTTATTCAAACGAAAGTAAAATGTTATAGGTGATAAGCCGCCATCTTAAGCGGGAACATTTGCTTTCGTATTAATACCGCATTAATACTTGTATATTCTTTTAACGAATTATTTACGATAACGTGTAATACAAGAATTACCGTGACCGATTTCATTTGGACATTGCGTGAAATGTTCTGCTGCTAGATCGTGCTCTAATGCTATTAATTCTTCTTGTATAAACCTTAAATTCAAAATTAACAAAATCTTTAACTCACTGTACCGCTGTGGAACGAAATATTTATAAATCTCTGTAATAAGCATTCAAGGAATACGTAGCGTTTTAATTCAAAATATATCTGGAAACTTGTTTTTGTTCATGCGCTCGCCAACGATCGAAATGAATTAAAGATTTTGTCCAACAACTTATTACGTGAGATAATATCTTTTCTTCGGGAAATAGCCGTAACATAGAATCGATCGCGTTTATCTTTATTAAGCGAAAAGATAATCGACAAATCAAATCACATAGAGATTCTAAATATGCGACAAATTCTGATCGACATATGACAAGGACAATTAAATAAATTATCGACTCATCTTTGCGTCATTCAGGATCAATATCTAAATCACGTTCGCTATAAAGTTGGAATGTACTCCTGCATTCTTTTTTGTTAGCGAAACCAGTTCCGCGAATGTTTCTTTCCTCGCTTCGCGACCCTGAACTCGACCAGGATTCGGACGAACTTGCCCAGAGCTAACGTTAAGGATCGCATAAGTATAAATACTTTACATATGCATGAGGTCATAGGTGAATACATCAGGTGAATACATAATTTTTTTGTCTTCTGCCGTATTTTTCCTCGTGCGTGCACATTCGTTCATAGGTATTACATTACGATACACGCTGTTATCATATAATATCGTGTAAAACGTGATAATTGCTACAACATAACTATGAATCAACTAATAAAATGTTGCGTTCATGTAAGATATAATTACTAGATTATCTCATATTTTTATTAAAGAAGAAAATGGAAGAAAAACTCTCGAATAAAAATATAACTAATTTCTTTCAATTTCTATCCTTACCTTTTCATTTTTCTTAGCAGGGACCACCTTCAAAATGTTTCATAATCTACAAGTTCTTAAGTTTTGCATTTTATCGTAATGTTGGAACATCTATATATTCCCGTGGCTTCTTACAGATAGATGTACACATTACGTAATACTATGTCACTCGCCTTATACGCACATCTCAAGATTGCAATTAAGGCAATTATGTTTCACGTGTTACGTAACCTAACAAACACGAACGATTCTTTTCATTACGACTCTAACTCTAAATGTCTGCCACGATTAGTCATTATTAGGCTTTCTAATATCGATTTTCCGCATTTTGAATAAATAATAATTAAAGGATGTTCGAATCTCTGCAATTGGAAAACTTTTACGAGACTAGAATTTTGTTCGTTCTTTTCCGTTACGTTGTAAAAATCTCTTCAGGTAGAAATATAATCTTCCTCTAGCTCCGAATTAGTTTCCCCGCGTTTGGACGCGTTATTTTACCTCTGTAACTCGAATTCAAAGAAACTGGGCCTCTACAGACCAAGTTTACCTATACGTCTATAAATTGTCGTGCACAATTTGTCGTGTTTTTTGTCGCGCCTTTGCTCTTCCGGTATAAATCGATCTCTACGCCTTTGCGAACATAAGTCAAATACAAGTCGAATATAATTCGAATATAAATCGAAAAACCTAACGCGTGTAAAAAGCATCTACGTATGTCGAATGTTCGCTCGTTAAATCCATCCGACTCGAAAACCTTGACAAGTCGGAATTTTCGTAAGACGAAGGTTTATACTCTTCCCATGAGATTAGAGTTAGCAAGGCTTTACCATATTTTGCATATTATTTTATTAAATATGAAAGCATAAATATCTAGATATATCTAACAACCGGTTTCACGCAAGTTTAATCTGCGATTGAATGGTTCTAAATAATTTTTCATACGAGTTTAACGATCGTTCCCCGATCATCGAACTTCTATATCTTAATCTTTCTCTTATTTTTAAAGCGTTTCAATGGTTCGAAACTTCTCGTTCTTTCGTATTTCGCTCGAACTTGATATTACTTTTTGACACGAAGGAATTACGATTAGATTTGAAAAAGCCTGAAACACTGCAGTGATTCTCAAGCTATTTACGTGAAATTTGCGAAGCGTAGAACACTTTACGACATTTGAACTGCAAATGGATCAGCTGGTAGACGCTATCCTCGATTGCTCGCGATATATGAATTTAAATGATCTAGCGGTTAGGTAATTCTGTTTACGTATCAATTGATTACGCGATGGATACACGATAAGACTCGCGTCTTAAATTCTAAGTTTCAGAAAAAGCAATTTCAGCGTATTTGTAATTATCATCGTTGATTATTCTAAAATGTGTATATCTATATGTATAAAAGTGCATAAACTAGTTACACAATACACAATTAGAAATGTATCGAGGTTAACTGCGTCGCATAGAACCATTCGCTCGATCAACATTTTATTTCTAAATAAAATAAAAGCAAAAAGTCCATGTGCGAGCGGTTAAGGAATAAATTAGTTCGCGTGCGTGTAAATTAGTCTCGTAAAATGGTAAATTTGAGAACAAATCGTAGATCTTGATTAAATGGAAAAATCGAACCAAATTTTTCACGATTTTGGCTTTCGGGAATTCCTGGAAATTTGGTCCGATTTCGCGATTTTGTATCGGGAGAACACGTTGAGTCTTGACGAGGTGGCAATTTTTCTGAATTTTTCGCGTTTCACTTATTCTAATTTATGATAATGATAAGGACCGGGTATTGGTGGCGTATAGAATTAAGGAGAAACGATAGTTCATTCGAATTCCCTTTAAATAACCTACATACTGATTGACTTTGAGAAATTACGCGATAATCTTTACAATTAAAGTTAATTTTACAGTTGCACGCACGCTCGACCTACCGTATTACTGTAGAACATGAACGTATTAATAAATGTAATCCTGTTCCAACTTACATAATTCATACGTGTCAGTCATACTTACACGTACAATGTATTTATCGTAGAAGCATATCCATAAAATGCAATGCTACTAATAACAGTAGCGTTTCTTGCAATATTTATGGTAATCAGTATACCGCTAGTTGAAATATAAATATCCTTCTTCCAGTCTTCTTCCAGATCCTTCTTCTACAGCACTGTCGTCCGTTTATGTCACATCGTATCGTCGTCAGTACGGACGGCATTAGACAGAGGACATTGATACTGTGCGAAGCGAACGTACGGCATTAGAAAGCGGTGGCGATTTTGCGCGAATGGGACGAACGTCCGACTGTTATATTTGCTTTTCTTCCTTTCCTTCGTGTCGGCGCGAATGTCAAGGATATGGAAACGTTGGAAGATGCCGCTAAGGATAAATGAGAAGGGTTCAGATTAGAAGACTGATGTATTCTACATTACATTATCGAGCATTAATATTTCTTATTCTTGCTATTGTAATCGATATACGTTTGCCTATTTATTATACTATATTATATGCAATGAGCTGCGGTCTCATTCGCTACGCAAACTAATTTTAATATCGCACGATAAAAAAACACCATGTAAACGAACTGCCGATAGCAAGATATTCTAACGCGAGTTATCTGTAGCTGACGATGATTTTCCAGTCGGTTGTTCCGCTTGTCATCGATTCTGTGCTTGGAGCTATGGTCGGTATAACGTTGGAAAGGCAGGTCTTCGAAAGGTTCAGAAATCAGGGATAGAGATGACAGGACTGTTCCCATATTCGGAACGTCACGGATAACATGCTGCGTACGAGTACTCGCTCAACACGCACACACCGTGGTTAAGGGATGGAATAATTAGATCCATTTAATTTGATTTGACTTTTAATATTTGTGTTTCTTGGTATTAATCGCCTGTATTACAAATATACATTATTATCTTGCCAAGATATTATGCTGAAAGTTGTGAATTATCATTTGTAAGTAAGTATATTTTTGATTCAGGTCGTGTTGGAAACGAAGGTGCCTGTTGCGATCCTCTTTTCTCGCTTCTGGTAACTACCAATTTAAAGGGGTTGATGTATACGGAATATCGAATCGTGTCTTTGTCAAGCGACGATATGTTCGATCTATGTTTCTTAATTTTTTTGCTCGAAACTTTCCTTCGAGGGTAGATATTTTGTTCAGTTTTGCTTATTTATCGTAAATCTAACTATATTTATCATTCGTCATTTACTACGAAGCTATGCGAATGCTATCATGTATCGCTTCAAACTATCAAGCTAAACTATCCGGATATAAGTTTTAATTCAAACTGAAAAGTATTTTTTTTTTTTTATATATGTTATATTCAAATAACTATTTCCTTTCTTTTTATTTCTTAAATCGCGTACCAATTTATTTGATTGTATATTCATTTGAAGAGCTATGGACACGTCCTGAGAAAGATTACTGCGAGGCTAGGCAAGGAATACTCTTGCCGCAGTCGCAGAAAATTAGCTTCGAGATATAGCTTCGTCCCGCTGGACGTGAAAGACCAGTCTTAAGAAGAAGAATTTATCGATCTTAGCATTTTCTTTCTTCACCCCGAAGAGTGGAAGGGTAGGCAGCCTACGAAGTGGAGGTGGCCGGAGACGGAATTAAAGATGGCGGTACTTTTTCCATTGTTGCTACCTCCGCTTTCTCTTGCACACCCTTAGACTTGTTGGTGGGGCGAAAAATGGCTGGAAATATTTTCGAGGGTAATCGAAACGGGGGTGAGTATCCTTGTCCACTCCCCTAGGACGGTTCGCGGGATCGAACGATGGCAATGGACGATCAAAATGTCTGCCATTGTTATGTCTGAAAAATGAAAAACAGGATCATTAAACGATGATCGTTGATGGAACGATTTCACGTTAATTTATTTTTTGAGATATTTCCTTTCCTGCTATTAGTATTTTTTGTACTTTTGTCCCACTACAACATTGTTATTAACCATTTATTGAATTACCATTATATGCTATTCTTATGAATCTAATTAGCTATAACAAAAAACAGGGGCGAAAATTGCAAGCGATACAGAGTCAAAGCTTTCGCTGTATCGTTATAAGAATAAAGTTATTCACGGTAGAGTTAAAAGACCAACAAGGCTTGAAAAACTGGGCATCTTTATTTCAACCAACGTAAAATCCTAGCAAAGGACAATCCGTTAATCCGATCGATGGGGTCGTATAGATGTTCGAAAATCATCGGAGAACCTTTCTTTTTTCTTTTTTCTCTTATTCTTTCTCTTACTGCAGCGAGTATCGATCGACTGGGATCGTAGATTTTCCTCGAAGGTTTCTCCAGACCTAGAAAACGTTCGCTGTTGTTTTTATTGCTTGAACGCGGAAAGCGGAAAGAGTAGTAGACCGGTAGGATGGGAAGGAAAAAGAGGGCGGTGGGAAGCGAAGGGGTAGAAAGCTCGAAAGGAAAAGCAAATGAGACTCGATGTTACAGAGCTCGAGAGGATGGAGCCAGTAATGCGAATGGTATGCAAGAAATCGCGAGTCGCTCCTGCTTTTCTCTCTTTTCCGTTTTTCCACCCCTTCTCGTATCGAGACTTTCCTGCGCGCAAAAACTTGCCGGCAAACCGCTGCTTATAAAAGAACACGATCGAGAATCCGAGAAATCTATCGAACTCATTTTCCGTTATGTCTTCTCTTTAGGAACATATGTATATATATGTGTGTGTGTGTGTGTGTGTGTGAATGCATATCGAGGTACACCTACTGCTTCAATTCGCGATTAAACAAATAGAAACCTAAACAGATCTATGGTTCTCGTTTTGGAAACTCATTTTACTCGTCAAATAATTTTGAATATTCGAAAGATAAATGAAAATAATAAGTAACCGGATAAACGAAGAATCGGATAATTATTAGAAAGATATGTACATCGCGTATTAGTAGTTGCTATTCACACGACGCCGCTTGACTATAACGTCGCCAGTCGTCATGATGTGATACAATACAATAATAAACGCACATATCTTATGATGCTTTTGCAATGGAAATATAACAGGGTAATTATTTTAAATTAATTTTACTGACAGCAGCATAGGTAACGTTTAACGAGATAACAACTCACGAAATCGAATTTAAAAGGGCTAAAAAAGAAAAAAAAAAGAAAAGAAAAAACACTCGAAAATTACTCGAAAATGTCGGGTAACTATCGATCGTGGCAAAATTAACGTCCCGTGGGGGACGTACGCTGCGACCACTCGCGGGACGCGTCGTCACATTATTTACGAGGACTAACTGTTCGGCTTATAATTAAACTCACTCTTCGAAAGGACGAGGCGATACTGAAACCGGGTATGTTGCGATCACGATATAAACGCGTTCGTTCGGTGTTCGTCGATGCATCTACCAACGCGTTTGACCGGTATGCAAAACACGGCGTTGACCATCGTCCCTTGAAAAAGGATCGCTACCGAAAATCTTTGTCGAGGGTTCGATCTCGAACAGCTGCTGTCCCTCTCCTTTCGTCCCTTAACCGGTAACCCTTGTCCCTTTCGAGGACTTTCAGTTACCATTTCAGGTAATTAGAATTACCATTTCAGTATTGCCATCTTATTATATGCTACATAGAAATTTATTAGAAATTCGTACTATTTTTTAAACTACTAAGAAACGATAGTCTCTTACGATGCGAATAAGTGTAAAAAAGAAAAAAAGAAAAAAATCAAAAAATGACGTAAACAAATGTATAAATTAAATAATCCAATTCCATTAAATATTTTTTCTTAAATGTAATATATCGCAAATATTAAACGTTATGCTATAGCACATTTCAATCTATTTATTTGCTCGCGGCTAAGTATAGAAATTTCGCGTGACAGTTAACGCGCTATACGTATATGCATAGGTACATATATATACACACGTGAAATTCGAAAGCACCGAAAAGACAAAGGAAATGCACGATCAATTGGAATAAAATTACAGAGGGTTTACGTGTCGGGGGTGTGAGGAGAGAGGGTCACAGCCAGAGCAGGCAGTTTATTGATTTAATTGCACGGCAATTAGTTAGCCGTTTGTCGTTAAATTTCATCCGGAACGAAACAGCGATTCGCTTATTTAACCAGTGATTAATCGTCGCCAGTTTTATCTGTAGCTAACAAATGACGCTAATGGGTAACCAGAAACGCCATAGAGCGTCGGAACACCATTAGCTATCGATCGACATTAGCGGTTACGCACGCGAGAGCCCTGGCAACTTCGATGCTCCTTCATCCGGTGCCGATCGAAATAGTTTTTCAATTTTCACGGACGATTGGTCACCCTCCAGTCGCAATTTTCCCGTCGCTTGGCTTTTCGATTATCCACCGAACATCCTGGAACGTCGGCTGTCCCGACGCCCAGCCAGAAACTAACGCGTCCGCGGGCAAAACGCTCGATCCGTCTTTCGTTCGCTCGATTCTGTCGATTCCTCGCGCAAATGAGCCTTTCACAGACTGCTAATCGATCCTGTCGACCTTTCGCTATATTCCATCGTAGTTCTTTCGAACGTTTCGGATCAGCTTGGTCCGTTTCTACGAGACAATTGCATTTACAAATTCGAACATACGTACGTATACATCGGACGTTCAAAGCTGAATAAAACGCAAGACTATCACGCTAAAATATGGATAAAAATGAAAAACGTTGCTCCGTAAATAATTCTTTCCAAGAACTTCGCTTCTAACCACTTGCTCCAAATTGGAAAAATAGTAGGAAATTTCTTTTCCATCGTGTCGTTATAGAGATCGTTGATAGTTTTCGGTGTTGGAACGGTTATGAGATTGTCGAGAGTTTCGCGTGCCCAAGACGAGGATTTCGGTCTTTTGATAATCTCCTGAAAAGGACAATAGACCGGGAAGGAAAGAAAGAGAGGGGGCAGAAGGGTCGTTACAGTAACGGAGAGGTGAAGCGGGGCTGAGGATCACGTCGGATAAATTATGACGTGATAAGGAAAGGCGAGTAGCAAAAACAAAGGATGGCAGCTCGACTGAGGAAATAATAAGGACTTTTTGATTGTACTATAAATTTCAACAGGCTTTGTTTTTACTCGAAAACTCGAAGCCCGCGTACTTTTCGATCGTCATATTTTTCTCGTCCTTTAATATCTCGACATACGAACAGCGATTGATACGCTCACGATCAACTCCCACCTTAAACTCCCTATACTTTTCATTCTACGCGAAAACAATATTGATTCTACTAATTAAAAAGAATAAATAATGTTGACGTTTGAAGGCTCCCGATTTTACCGATTCCGTATCACTAATCGGTATTTTGGTATTTATTATCGTACTATTTCACTAGTATGAACAAATTTTCACGGATCGAACTCTTGGCATTTGCATATTGGCGAAAACACTATATAATACCCACCCGTGTACGATGGATCACTCGGAAGTCATACTGGGCAACTTTGCAAGTTAAAAGGTGGATCAACTTTATCAACTATAGATTGTACTTTGTGCCTCAAGACTGTGTTTGCATCTTCTTCTACTAAACAGCTTGTCGATGCAAGTTATTTATCGCAGAAATTGTACGTTAAGCGTGTGTCCAGATAACGTAGTATGCGAATTTATATTATTCGTATTAATTTGTTCGAACGTGATTTTAACAATGATACTTGTATCGATATATCGACATCAATGTGTAGCTTTTAACCGTGTATCGTGTTAATGCTATCCTATTTATGCGATCGAATCGTACTTTTGTATCGTTAATAAATTTCCCGAAGAATATTTTTTTTTAACGATAAAGTGAAATACGTAATTCCCGTTGATAGAAATTTTCGTTTCGATCTGTTCACATCGAAAATGTTGATACGTCCGTAGGCAGCTGTTTCGACCGCGACAGTCTCAACTGAATGAATCGAACATGTAAAGAAATAAACTAGCGATATAACGATAAATTATATCTCGAGAGACTGTTAATTCCTTGTCGGAAGGTTAGTAGGGCAGGAGCGTGAGGGGTTGATACAAGGGGTTGCGGACGGAAGAGGAAGAGTTAAAAACTCGTGTATCGTGAAACAGGTTTCGGACACCCGGAAGCCTTTTTCACGCCATCCGTAGTCCGAATCTCTCCTCGTCAGGGTTGTTCTTCAGAATGAAACGTCGCTCTTTCTTTCTTTCCTGTCAACCTTTTCGAAAATACTTTGGAACATTATAGATATAACACTTCGCGTACACGTATGTCTACAGAGAAATGGAAATACGTACAGTGGGAAATTTGAATTTCTAAATTGGAAAGGCAGACCAAGTCCTTACGGGGAAAAGGAAAATTTCAAAGTAGCAGGCAGGCGAACGTCCTTAATTAAAGAAAAGTCGAGGATCATTAAACGGTCGACCCTTATAGAGGACACCACTGCCGAGTGTGAGAAGGCATATAGATGCGCCGTTGATCGCGCGACACTAAAAACTCTCCGCTGGTTTTAAGCGTCGACACGGCTCTTTTACGCGCTTCTAAAAAGTGCCAGCGTGGCGATAAAGAGTGGCCCCGAGGGTGCCCTCGTAAACTCGAAGAAAAGGCTGGGTGCTAGGGTCCAGTCGTAAAGAGGTCGAGCCGAGACGCATCTAAAGTTCTTTAAAACTCCTTCGCCGGCGTTTTCGTTAGGATAATTTCCATTTATTTAAATAAATAAAACGGAGAAAAGATCGAAGTGACTATCGATCGAAAGCAACATAATGGTACAACAAGTTCAAACGTATACATACGTGCACTATCGAGGTTATTTCTAACAACAATTTCAGTCGTTAACAACGTTAATACGAAAAGATTCCTTTCTATTAAAACTTGGTAAAAATCGATCGATAAATTCGCATGCTTACGAGTAGCGGCGCAGCTACTTCTACAAATAAGATCGTGACGTAACAATGAACAGAGTATTTTTCTTACCCCGGTACGATCTCAAACACCATCTCGAGCAACATTGCGTACAGTATCGCGAAACTAGCTTGATCGTAAGCGAGAAAGAGAGGAGAAGCGAGAGAGAAACCATCCCCTCCAACGAGATTATCCCCTCCCTCCTTTCGTTTCTTTCCCAGGATTTTTCTGGTTCCGCGGGCCAACGGAGCAGCAAAAGAAAAGAAGGGAAGGAGCCACCCCTCGAGACACGAGGAAGGAAGGAAGGAAGGAGAACGGTCGCTTGGAGGTGGCGAAGGTTTGTAAAGGCACGAAGAAAGAGCGAGGGAGCCTCCTGTCGACCACCTTCGCCGCTCCAGTATTTCAGATAAGAATAAAGTAAACGGCGAATGGGGTTGCCGGAGGGGTGGCTGCAGTAACGGCCAGGCTGGGGTAAAGGCGATGGGGGAGGGTGATGCTTCTCCGACTGGGCCGTATCAAAGCGAAAGGGGTGAAGCAAAAAGTACGACGATCGATGCTACCGGTCACACGGTATACAATGAAGACGGTGCGCGCTTTACTTTTCCTTCTTTCCACTTCCGTTTCCTCGCCCCTCTATTCAGCGGAGGTCACGAAGATTTTCAGGAGTTTGCTCGACTCGAACGAACGTCGCTGTTTTCGAGATACACGTATATGTCTTTCGAATCTTGACGAAAGAAGTAACTCAGTTAAGTTATCGCGAAATGAACAAGTCGGTAGGGTTAGAGGGTGCGAGTAGAATTATCGAAGCACAGAAATGAAAACAACGAGAGCGAAGAGTCGGTGTGCATCTTTTTAAAGCGAGGTTCGTACAGTACTAGGCTTATTAATTTGTATTCCTACGTACACGTTACACGTTACACGCGTTACGTGTTCCATATGTCGCAAGTCGTGAAAGGCTTTTTACAGTTTTTCCAGAATACGAACCAACCGCGCAATAAATTATCAACTTGTACAAGAGCAGCAGCGTCCGAATGAAAAAACTAGCAACACTTAAACCACACGCCCCTGTCCATTGTTCCGTAATAGCCTCGTACAAACAATATTTCCTCGTTCGAGAAGTTCGTGTTTTAATACTCGTTGGAAGTTCGCTGCAATTTTCCTCGGTGTTAACTGAAAAACGACGATCGTTACCCCTTTTTTCGCCGCCCAGCCTCTGCCCCCTCCCCACCTCCTGTTCATTCGGGCTGTCTTCGAAGCGGGCTGGAGCGTAATAGAGGCGAATGGGGCGGCGGGATGAATTTCCTAATTAAAACTCGTGGGAAACTATTTAAAACTTAAAAAGGAACGAGGCTAGACCCAAAGCAACCCGGGCCCCATTATCGCCCTTGCCACGAGCAACTTCGGCAAATTATGAATTTCATCGGACTTGGCACAACCCTCCTGGACAGGCTAACACTCTTGTACCTTGTTCTATTTTTCTTTTCCTCCGTCTTTTACTTTCTGTCGCCCTTTTTGCTCTCAAAAGTATGAAAATTGTGGTCCTCGAGCGAATTTCCTCTTACAAATTGAAACAAGACAAGTTTGGAAAGCGTTCTTATTTATGTCTGGATAGTGAAAATTAGATCACATCCGATTCACGCAGATTTTGCCACGTTCGTTGGTTTCTCATTTACTAATTGTTTCTTCCAAGAACATCGTCCACGTCGCTCGTACGTTCCATCGTCGCTGCTACAACGTTACCACTACATACGGTACGTCATTATCGCTTTAATCGATGTTCATGCCGACGTTCGACGAAGCCTTCGTTAACTTTCTACAATTTCCCTAGGAAGGAAGAAAAAATGCACCAACTCCTTTCCTCAAAAACATTTTGGTTTCGATCGCGCGATGCGGAAAATCGAGGGTGGTAAATTAGCGAGGTAAACGAGAACTGTAGAGGGGATGGTCGAGAATTTGCGAAAAACTCGCAACGGGTGCAATTAATCGTATCAAGGGTTTACGTTCCGTCGGTTCGTTTCCCCGAAAAGGCTGGATCCGGGAAATGCCTGGAACCTTCCGGCCGCCATCTCTCTCTCCCTCCTTCTGTTCTTTTTATTCCGCGAAAACGCTTCCACTCTCCCAGACTTACTTTAACTGCTTGCAACGCGGCGGGCAATTAGAAGCGGCGTCTTTTAAGCCCGGTCATAGATTTTTCCGCGTAGCTACACCGCTTAAAGCGGGAAAATTTAAGGCCAGTTTACAAGCCACTTGATGCATGCGCTATTATAGACGCGCTTAATTTTCTTCCTGCTTTCCCTTTCGCATCGCCTTCGTGCCTTTGCTCGTTCTCTGTTTATTCCGAAGCGATTAAAATAGAAAATTAGCGCGAGTTTTTCTCTCCCTATGTCGTTTAAAGATGCGAGAGAAACTCGAACAGTTTTGCGTAATCTTTCTTGTTGATTTCAGGGGTAGCTTGCGAGGGGTAATTTTTCGCGAGTAACAAAGGTGACTGCTTTACCGATTTTAGAATCAACGAACGCTGCCATCTGTGCCGCTTACAGGGAACATGCACCAAATTTTCTCTCCGTCGATCAGGAAAGTCGAGCTTTTAAGCTCGAAAAGTACCACGTACGCACGTAACTAGGAGCGGAGGACAGAGGGCGGCAGTATGAAAGAATTTGATAAAAAACAAGAGATATTTTCCGAAAAAATATTATACAACCAATGTATTTAAAATAATACTTCTCAGTTTCCTTTTCTTTCATATGGGAAAATAACCACGAGTTATCGACTATCCATCCCTATACTATTCTACTCTTATATTTATTTTCAATTTGTTATAAAGATGGCAAACGATCGGTCAATAACAGCTACACGGTTTGGAACTTCGAAGAACGATTGTTTACCTTTGATCAACCCGTTTAACCGCAGTTAAAAGTCTGAGCAAAGTAGAGGGTCGTACAAAAAGAAAAAAGAAGAAAGAAAGAAAAAAGAGAGAAAAAGGAGAGAAAGAAACGAACGGCGATCCGTCTGTTTCTCCTCCGCGTTAATTAATTCGTAAGTAGTAACCTGTTCGCGCGCGACCAGTTTCAGCCTCTCTAAATTCGTAATAAGTCCGACTACGTCAGGGCCCTTTGAATAAATAAAATCGGCTACGGATCGATGACGCACATTTGCCCGGCAAAAATGTGTACTCGCCGGCGGTGCCTAAACGTCATACCGACGACGAGCGCTAATGAACTTTATAATTAACGCGACAGACGAGCTAGCTCGCAACGCGACCGGATTACATCGTGTCAAACGAATCGCGGCAAATGAAACGATTACCAGCTGGCTGCCCCGTGAAATTCAACGACGGGGAGCGTATGCACGGGATCGAAATTAACCGGTTGATCGCGTTCTCGAGTACGCTGTTTACTTCGACTCCAGCCGCTCTGTTATCGATTTTTTTTTTTTTTTTTCCTGTAATAATCAAACCAGGAAAGTGACAAGTGAAAAATTTCCCGTATTATTATTCGTGTAATTGAGACGAAAATCCTTACGAGGATCTACTTGTTAATCGACATCTTTTGTTGACGCGAATAAAATTATTTATCTAAATTATTAAAATCCTAGCGTTTTATTGTCTGGTTAAAAAATTTGTATTTTGGAGAATTCGTATGTCCATAGTATCGCAATAACCTCGGAAATTATATACGATTAAGTTAAATTTCGTTTTCATCTACGCTCGTCGTGCTTTTCGATGTCACATCTCTTACCACGTATTTGGTTCCATGCGAACGCCGATTCTATAAATTAGATTCATTGTTCTTCCGTGACTTGTGCAAAACAATTTCTGCCAACTTACATCGTTATTTTCTTCAGGCCATCATTTTTGAACGGATTCGATATATTTTACACAAATGAAAATTTCTTATACGTCTTTCTAAACCTCGCAATAATCTAAATCAAATTATTTTATCGGAAAAAGAGAAGAAGCTTTTTGTGATATTCGGTAAATAGGTTTGGAGACTTTTTGATCGCACGATACGTACGAGCAATATGGTGGTAATTATGATAAAATTATTCCCGAGCGTGATTCGACGCGGATTCGAATTTGCGTGGGAAATTAAATACGCGCAATTATACGCTCCCCGTCTGGGTTAATTATTCAATCGATCGGCCAATTAATTTTTGTAAGCGTCTCCGGCCCCGCTTGTAATTCGATACGCGTGTATTGCCAGTCCCGATAATCCATTTTCACTCGGCGTGTCCCGTGTATCGGCGCGAAATTAAACGACTGCTAACGAGCCCGATAAAAAGTCTACGACCTAATTTCCACTGATCGCGGTGTCGTTTCACGGCCCTCGCTCATTTCGCGATTTATCGAGCGCAAATACACGTGGCGGTGGTACTACGAAATTCATTTCATTTTCTCTGAAAATGCACGTTATTATGCACCCCCGTTAATACCCCGAGGTTCTCGTTTTTCGTTCCGCACTTTTAATTCACTTTTAACGCTTCGTTTTCACACCATTTGCCCCGCTTAAAATCATCGGAAACAATGCTCGTAAATATCGTTAGACAATATTGCTTTTATATCGGAAGAAATATTATTCGAATTTTGTTCTTGGATGCCAAAATGATCGGCTGCGTTTAAACTTTGGTTAAAAAAAAAAAAAAAAAAGAAACAAAATCTGAATAGAAATTTGTCTTATTTACTAAATATTATCGCTTGTGTACTTTGCTTCGGATATTTTGAATGTCTTTCATATCGCGTGAATTCAACGCAATATCATAGTGTTCGATGTCTCTAGAAGCAAGTGACTCAGATAAAATTATTTATCGTTATAATACATATATATATATATATATATATATATATATATATATAATTGTTGATAAATGAGATAAACTTTAAAAAGATAATGATCGCAACGTCTTTGCTATTCTCTGTTTTTTTTTTTCGATTCACGGAGTTGATCTCAACGTGTCTTCTAAATGACACACGTAACAAACAGAACGAAGCGAAAAAGAAATTCGCAAGCAAGTAAAAATGGATACGATGAAAAATACTGTCGCGCGTGTTACACACCGTGTCTGCTCTGCACGCGTTATAAAATTCGAAGAACAAGGCAGAAATTTGTTCGAGCGTTGCCCGAAGTTTGCTAAACCGTTCCCAAAGGAAATTTGAAGGGTCGTGGCAGAAGGTGGTCGGAAGGGTCTGCGATCTTTTTCCGTAAAAGGGAAAGCTCGGTCAGTTTAGAGGGGTAAAACTGCGTTTAGAGTATCGTCGAAGGGATACAGAAAGCGTAGGAACCGAGCGACCATTGCTAAGGGACTCCTAAAAATCTCACCCATCCTCCCGCGCTCGTCTCGTCTCGTTTCTTCTCCCGCTTCTCCTTTCTCTTTCGGACCAGAGAGAATGCAACCGGCGGCGAGTCCGCCGTCTTTTTTCACCATCGTCGTCTCTCTTTCCTGCTCGCTCTCTAAGCATAGCTAATTCAAAATGGCGTCGTAGCCCCTATATCATTCGCAGCCTTGCTGGCCTCTCGTGCACCCTCCCTGCCGCTTCTACGATCCTCAACCCTAGCGTCAGGGGTGGGGCCACCGAACTATGGCGCCCCGCGCGCGTACACCCTCCTAGCCTGCACCCTAGATCCTCGCGCTCTTCGCGTCTCGGAACTCGACCAACAAATTGAAATCCCGCATTTTCCACGAGCCTAAGCCTAGCTAGCTTTCCGTCTGCTCCGCGCACGATTTCTCGCAGGGCTTCCCGTTAACCCCTCGCTATGCTCTACGTCCATTTTTCTAAATAAATGCAAAACATTTGTTTCGATTATCGTAAGGACAGTTCTTGTGTAAAGAAAGACGCAGAATTTTGTATCAGGTATATTTTATATATCTTCACCATCAGGTAGATTCAGGATGTTTGCACGTTCGTGAAAATGTTGAAAAATGAAAAAATGCCTGCAGTGTCTTTACCGATTCTTCCAGAGAGAATGCATTTATGAGGGAATTAACGTTGCAAAAATGCGCACAGTGTATACGACATATATAAAGGAATGTGCAAAATATACAAAATATGTCGATCGTTATAATAGATAGCGAACGATGTGTTCAGTTTCCTTTCAACGGCATTAACAACAATACCGGTTTATCAAACATTCTGCGAGGAGAAGAAGGAACTTTTTAAAAAGACACACGTGGAATGCTCGTTCGAAAAAAAATGTTAAGACAGCTACTTGCACTCGTTTCGTGCATCGAATTTCGTCCGAGAAGGAAGACGCGAGAGGTACCGTCGTTCCTTTCATGAAATCGGGACCGAGCTAACCGGACTGAGAATCCGGATTTGTAGCGTAGAATTTTCACACGGACTGTGCGTTCGTTGATCGTTCGGTGGAAAGGAGGAAGCGCGGGGTTGGCGTTGCAGCGAGCGGGTGGCGAAAGAGGGTGGACGGGTCGGTTTGGTGTGTTGGAATGCGAATTCGGACATCCCGTCGTGGCGGCGGAGGGCCTAAGGGGAGGGGGAGGGCCGCGTCCGTCCCGCAAATTTCCACGGCCGCCGAGATTTCGCTGTCCTGTCCATATAATCACCGTGCTCCGAATTCCAACGCCTAGATAGTTAGGGCACTTGTGGCGTCCGCGCGCCACTTTCGCACTTTCTTCCCATTTTTCTTTTTTCCACCGTTGGCAAACCCTCCGGATTGCCAGCGAAATTGCCGCACCACGGTGCATAATCGTCGTTCGTCGTTAAACCGCATAATCGAGTACCCGTTCGATGACGGATGCCGCGACACACCTCGCATCCTGCCGGCATTCCGAAAAAAATACAATTGCACGCCCCTGTGCACGTTTCTAACCGCTATCGAGACAACCAGGAATTCGATGATTCGACGATCGTCACGTGTACGTCGCGTTCTATATTTTCCTACGCGACTATATTGCTACTTTCTTTTTGTCGATCTCGATCGCGATCGTGCCACAAATAAACGAAGATTACGTGGAAAAATAGAACGAGACTATCTCTGACATTTTTTCTAACTTTTACAAAAAAAAAAAAAAAAAAAAAAGGAAACACAGAGAACGAACGGTAAAACGTAAAGTGATCGGCCGAGCAACATATAACACGGCGGGATCGCTAATACTAGAGCGAGAAAACGTTACATATATTGTATTTGTCTTCTGCTACCGAACAAACAAAAAATCGATGGCTTCTCGTTTTCACAGACTTTTTACTCGTTCTCCGTTCTCTCGCTTTGTCGGCGAGTTCGAATAAAGAAGAGGGCTGGGGTGGGGGTGGGGATAGCGAGTTGCTTATTCCGAGGAAAAATTGATTACTTTTAATTCCTTTCTCCTTGCGATGTCGTATTTTTACTGCCAAACACTCTCTGCGTTTACATCGAAACTGAAGGAATCCAAGTAAGTACAATCGTTAAAAAATACGAAGGAATGTCATCCAGTAGTTCGATACCGTATGTGTCAAACAATGTATACTCTATACATATTGTGTTAATGTATTAAAGTGCGTGTAATTTAAAGTTGGGTTTCAACGTCGAATATCAAAACTTCGTGAAAAATGAAACGTATTCCAAGATTTTTCAACGGGGAACGTATGTATACGTATATTACGCATTGATCGAAACCATCGTCGACGATACGATCATCGTTATCAGATTCGCGATCCGTAATTAAGATCCACGATCCGTAATTACTTACCATCGTAGTGCCGCATTCCAAGCTTCGAAAAATATCAAGTACGACCGTAAAAGTACATACTCGGAAATCGAATATTTATAAAGCTGTTCGAGATTCAAGTAAAAATCCAATGATCCAAAAAAAAAAAAAAAAAAGAAAAAAAGAAAATTGACGAAGACTCGGACGATTCCTAATAAGGTCTTGCAAGGTTCTCCATTCACTGTGAGGTCGATACACAAGGCACGATTTACTATATACAAGACTTTACATCTCGAAAGTAGTTCGTTGAAAGCAATGGTCGGAAAGGGATCGAGAACTCGCGAGAAATTGCGTGAATTTTTCCACGGCTCGCGTCCAACTGACCTCGCCCTTATTTTTCGCCTCTGTTCATTCCTTGGTCCCTGCCGCTCCTCCCCCCCCCTCCCCTCCTCTCGTCGCCGGCCCTCCTTCCCGCCGCTACGGATTTTTACGATTCTGCGCGTGGAAAAATCGCCTTTTTCCAACGGCGGAGCCTGCGCATCGACGCATCAGGTTTCTTCGACTTAATTACTTCAAGGTGGCCCGCGTATCATTCTTCGAATCGAATGAAGAACGGGGAGAAAAGTCGAGGGAATTTTCACCGACCTAAAAATAGCTTGGCTTTCCCTTCGCTGTGGCAATACGCTGGTGTAATCCAATTACCAAGAAAATCAGCACAAACACCTTTCTGATGTGGAAGTTCTGTTTAAACCGAAGTTGGTTCTTCCCATGTTGGCACAGGTAAATCTCATAGCCTGAATACCCAACTTGGCGAACATTTACTGTCAGAACTTCAGCTATTGCCTCAGATAACAATGAACCCTGATGTAATGTAATATATCATCCAACTTTGTCACCGTGCATCTTCATTTCACGCTAATAACTGTCTGAAAGTACGATTTCATCCACAGATTACGAAAAACCCGAGCGACGCAACTTCCAATAATTCAACCTCTGGCTCGTTTCGTGCAAACCTATTACAAGCCTATCTTTTATTTATGCGCAAGTTCATACAAAATAAACGCGAAAATTATGCCCGCGTCTAAGCACCGAGGTAAGCGTTCGCTGTTGAGGAATAAATCCAGCAAAAGCCCCTGGATCTTCGAGTCGTTGGTGGATCCCAAGGCGAGCGTGGAAGCGGGCAACTATTATTCAAGAAGACTGGTCGGAGAGGCGGGCGTTGGATAAGGGTGCCGTCTGAAGCCGGACGAAGTCTAAAGGAATAGCCGGAGACGAGGCGAAGGGGATTGAATCGAGCCTCGCGAGACCATAAATTCGGTGCTCGTTGCGAAATTCCCGCACACACCTACGTGATATGCGAATACGAGGAACGGCGAGAGGTAGAGAGGAGGAAAGAGAGAACGTGGAGGAGCAACGTAGACGTGGAGGCTCTCACACACACACTCACACACACGCACGCACGCACACACACACACACGTGTACAAAGAGGGTGAACATATAAATTCGCTTCGCGGAATAAGGATCGGCCCCTTTCAGACGTCGGCCGGGTGGCGTGGTGGCAAGGGGGTGGTGGCGTGAGTTCTAGTCGGGGGTAGGTCGAGCCGAGGTAGGAGGGTGAGTGCCACCTTCTTGGATCAATAAATGATTTAACATTCACAAAATGGCGGGTGAGCCCCCGGCGGGGGCGGAGAAATAATATAATCTACCTTAGACTCTCTCTGCCGGCTTCCTCCACCCTCTTCGAGCCCGTGGTATCGTCGTTCAGGGGTTGACGGAGGGGTAAGGCAAGACGTAAGGGGGCTCGCCGGGTGGCAGCGCGAAGGGTGGGCGCGTTCCCCTTTTCCAACTACCACCGACACCGCCATCCCAATCCCCATCCCCCGTCCCCTCCCGCGTCGTCAGCAGACTCGAAACCCTGAGAACTCCGGCAATACCTACGTTTCTGCTGCTTGCAGCCGCGTTACCCACCTAAGAGGCAGCGCGTCTCGAGCAACGGAAAACGCGTACTCCGTCCCTGAATTTTGACTTTTCGCGTTCCCGAAATAGTTGCCAGACCGGTCTCATCCTGCCATTCTTAGGCAAGCGACCGATTCAATCGAGAAGATGATTAATCGAGAAAATCGACGTCTCCAGCACGATGAATATATTTTTAGAGCGGTTGGTTTTTACATTTTCTCGCGGTCGACAACTTTGAATGTTCTGGCGCGAAAGAATCGGCGAACGATAAATACAGAAAGATAAATAGGATTATTTCCAACTTGTTTAACCACCGCGGGGATAAAATGAATTTTAAGAGGGACGAAGGTACAGGGTTACTTTGGCTACGAGGCGGATAGACGCGAGATATCCCTAAATATTAAGGGGGCATTAACGTAGTCGGCCATTTTGCAGGGTTACCGAGTTGCGCGTATGCGAACCTTCTCCGGCGAATATTATTATATTATAAGAGGGTGCCGGAGCGCCTCCCAAGATTATGGAAATAGCGATGGGTATTAAGGGAAGGCGGTGGCGAGAACTGGAAAGGGAGCGGAAAGGAACGCGAAACCCAACCCACCCCCACCACCGACGTTCAGCTCCTTTGAGATTAGGAGCAAAACTTGATTTCGCTATATAACGCCACAACTTCTTCTTATTACGACCAACTTCAAGGAAAATCAATAGAACGACCATCGCGAAATTATAGACGTTAATCCTCGAGAAAAGATTACGTTCTGAGTACCAACAAATTTCTCTAGCTCGTGACGAAATCCTTAAAGCAAAGTCGGTCTCAAATAGAGTTTCGAGTCTGTAATAAAAAGTATTAAGACGGAAGGGGCGAGAAGGCTAGAGATTCGTATGGTAGTTAGTTCTGTCACATATCTTCATTAAGGGGGTGGTAACCGGTAGGGCAGGAGGGTACTTAGTTCGCGGAAGGTGGCAGGGGTGCGCAGCAGGAAGGAGGCAGTAACTACCGTCGGAGAACCAGCTTCGGAGTTCCTCCAAGTTTGTTGTGTGAGAAAACAGGGACTGATTTGAATTTATATTACTTGGCCTCCCCTCTGAATACGGCGCTGGCTAAGGAAATTTCCATATATCTGAGAAAGCCCCGGCGAGTCGAGTCGAGTCCGCCGCGAAATGAATACCCGTGGTAAATTCGAATTTTGAACGTCGTCGAACTCCAGCAAATCTCTATTCGTCGATCGGTACTGCATATACCCTGAGTCGCGCTTCTC
This sequence comes from Bombus difficillimus, assembly GCA_014737525.1. Taxonomy (NCBI): domain Eukaryota; kingdom Metazoa; phylum Arthropoda; class Insecta; order Hymenoptera; family Apidae; genus Bombus; species Bombus difficillimus. Next base: position 446,506 of record JACXIT010000182.1, on the reverse strand, counting down.
CCTCTCTCTCCCTCTCTCTCTCTCTCTCTCTGTATCTATCTATCTATCTATCTATCTATCTATCTATCTCTATCTCTATCTTTCTTCCTCTCCTTGCTATCGACTGTACGTCAAACCATCGATTCACATTCTGCGAAAGTATCGCGAACGTGAGATAAGAAAATAAACTTCCACCGCGAGTCGTCGACGAAAATATCGAGCAAAACGTATCCTGTAAATTGACCCATAGCTGGTAGTAGTAAGCCGAGATATATGAAATCTTAGGAATTTTCATTTCCGTGAGTACGTGTAAGTATGCGTTGCGAGGTTTAGCGTTAACCAACCGTGTAACTCAATCCTGTTACTCTGATCCTCCAATCTTCTATACTTTAACCTAATTTTAACGATTTTAATCGAGAGACTCGCGCCGACAGGCTTGATCGAGAGCCGACTTGATCAGATGACCGTCACCGTTTGATCATACCAGTTACGAACCGAACTCCCAAAGAAAAGATTCGATTCGAAAAAGAAAATGGCATTCTCCGTTACGTGTTCGATAAATCGATAGGTTAGTTAAGGGACGAGCGTGACTGAAATGTCGAAAAAGCTGATTTAATTCACTGGTCTCGGTTCTTCTTGTCCGCTCTTAATTCTCACTTAACCTGCGGGTTTTTACGCTAAATTTTCACTGGTCTCACCCTTGTTACCGCAAAGGGGATGGGTTAGATGGCCAGCTACGCGTTTAAACACTTTTTAAACGTCCCGTATATTTATACCACCCCCTGGACCCGGGGATCGCTCAGGAGCTGGTTTCGCTTTCTCTTTCTGTTCTACCTTCTCGCACCGCGAGCACGAAACAATTAAAACGTCGAAACGAGGGTCCGACTGTTTCACGGAGAGCATGTTTTCGCACCATCGTTTTCCACCACCACCACCACCTCCGCCTCCGCGTTCTCGCACCCTCTCGGTTACATAATCCGGAATGAGAAAGAAGGTGTCTGCCCGGCAACTCTCCATTTTGCACGGATTCCCCCTTTCCTTCGTGCCACGAGTATCGCGGAAAATGATTTAATTCTCTCACGTCCAGTTGCATTACCGCGGATCGATTAACCTTCCGTTCAACTTCGCTTCATCCGCGGATCGTGCTAATATTTTTGGACATCACGATAGACTCGCGACAGTTAACGCGCTTTATCAATCTCACTCGGAAGATGAACAATTTGATCGTCCGATTGTTTTTACGTTAAATGACGTTTTGTAAAAAAAAAAAAAAAAAAAAAAAAAAAAAAAAAAAAAAAAATGGTACAGATGATTTGTGAAAAAAGAGAGAAAAAAGAAAGGAAACAAGAAAAACAGCGACGGTAACGTTTCAGGAGGGAATTTTTCTTCGAGAGAATCGGACGAAGAAGTCGAAATATTGAAAACCGAGAATCTTATAGACACTTGACTACTAACTGGACGCGTTTTTGCGATCATGGATGGAAAATCGCGATGTTTCTTCGGCCAGAAACGATACGAGACTGTCAAGTTTCGTATCTGAGATCGGCGTCACCGACGTCTCGTCCACTTCTAAAGATAAACCTGTTGGACACCCGTTGCTGACCAGTCACGTGAGAATCGCTACGCGGTGGCCCGATGAGCATTGTGAAAACAGATTCGCTTTCCGTGGGCCATGAATGTGGGACAGCTCTGCCAGAATTCCCACAGGACTGGTCCTAGTAACCTGTTATCGTTGTTTCTACTTGCATGCTCCGCAAATAGATACTGACCAGTCGAGTCAATTCGTCACGCTTCCAAGGAGACGTGCATCGGAAACTTGCTCGAAACGACGCATGAGACGAGAGATCGTCACGATGAAAATTTTTACGCGTCGCAGGATCTCTTTAACCATTTTTGTTAAAATATTATCGGACTACGATGGAATCATTACGCTCGATCATGGGACTAGCGAAACAACGGATCATTGGATAATTCGATTACAGTCCCTCTCGTAATTTAGCAGATAAAAATGCTTCGTATGATTTTAATTGATTTTACAGTTTATGATTGTGCGTTTGAACCGCTCAACGGTCGAGAGGAAAGGAGCAAAAGATTAGTTCGGATAATCAAGATTCTAATACTGTGATGCGGAAAATGAATTATCAATGAGAGAATCGAGACGTCGATTGTTTCAGTCCCAGGGAATATTACGCACTGAAATGAGACGAAACAGAGAAAAAGCAGCTGAAAACGAGACGTTAGTCGTGCAGCGCAGCCATTTTCCGACGGCACATGATCGTCGTGACGTCCACGAGAGAATCTCCCAGATTCGAGACATCGAGCGTTTTATACTTCTTGAAAATATTATGCGATCTACGTTCTTCAAAAAAAAAAAAAAAAAAAAAAAAAAAAAAAATTATATAATCTACGCGCTCTACACGTGTAAACGTGTAACGACAAATATAGTTTTACTATGTAAATTTGTATTGGAAAATGTTGCTGTCCTTTTTATCGTATTCTATTTAAATTGAAATTAATTTAAACGTCCAGTCCGAGGAGATTGTTTTCGAAACTTTTTTCAGCGATACATGTGCAAATCGCAATTGGCAGTGAACCTAGTGTATGGTACTGCGGACAACGGTACGTCCACAAAGGCCGACAATGCTCATTGTCGTGGCCCGCAGGAGAAACTTAAGTTCTCAAAGGCGACAAGTGTACAATTAAGTCGTTAGGGGGACTTCCGGGAACTTGGACCGTGCAAGTTTTCGCACGAGAATGGACCTAAGCGGCCGTTAAACGGTTTGCAAATTGCAATTTCGTCGCCCTTTCGCGTCCGCTGCTTGGATTGATCGCTGGTTTAGCCTCTTGTACTTTCGCTGAACATTTTTCATGTATTCTGTATATTCCGCGTGCCTTTGTAACTGCAATTTTCTCATAATTCGTAAACATCCGCAGTTTACTTGTAAGTAATATGACCATTTTTCGTATTTTCTATTTCTATTTCTAGCAACTTTTTGTTGCAATTTTACAAAACTTCGATAGCAATAAATTATGTGTATTGCGTTAAACTGACATTCCGTAACCGTACGTTCGTCGTTGCGACCGTTTCCCATTGATCCTATTCGTACTAATTCTAAAACTTAGTAACGCCAGACCGAAAACGTTTATCGAGCTTCTAGAGAAAAATTTCTTTTGTTACCGATTAACAGCAACGTCTAATAGTAACTGAATTAACGACTTTTCACGAAAATAATTGTCGCCAAACTAACCCCGATCAACGTATCACGAATGTCACTGACGAGCGACTACGTTTCTTTCTCCGAGGTACGAATTTCTCGAACGTACCTCGACGGCTCTCGACGAAATCGAGCGAACTCGTTCGAAGGGATGCGAGGGTGACGATCGACGTAGGTATCGCGAGGGTGTAGAGACGTAGTCGGTTCGTAAGACCGACAAAGAGAAAGGTGGAAAGCGAAGGTCGAAGCTCGCTCGAGTCTGCCCGCTGTTCGTTCGATTCGATATTCATCTCGAGATTGAATTCAATTTCCCTGTAGGTATCCCGTCGTCGTCGGCGTCGCAGCGCATCGAGAATCGCGAGTCATTGGACGAGGGTGAGACGAAGAAGGAGACGCGACGAGTAGAAGAGAACGAGGTGGCTAGAGGAGAGCTGGAAAATAGGAAGGTGAAAGGGTGGGCTGCAGGGGTGCAGCATTGAAAACCACCGCCTGCCCCCTCGCCATCTCTAAAAGGAGATAAAACGAGCCATGCACAGTGGCAGCCCTCGCGCCGCTACCACCCCGCGAACGACACCCCTTGCCATCCGCGCTGGTACCGCTACCACCTCTCAGCCTCACCGTTCTCATCGCCCAACTCTCTCACGATGGCAGAAGGTACTACGCCGTCTCGAGAAACTCTCGTAGAGCGTACGAGGGTAGCTGGAGGTGAGGCGAGGAGCGTACCGAGGTTGGAAACTGTTTTCCACTTGGTCTTACTGTACTAACTGTACCTAACCTACGCTCGTATCATTAATTATCTAAATTGAAGCTGCCACGGCGCACCCGAGTGTCTTACATCGAAATTCTCAAAGGAACGCTCCACTCCGCGACCCCGTCACTCCCACTCTCTTTCCCTCTTCTGCATATCTCTGGGAAAATGGCGGACGCGCACGGCTAGAAACTATCAAGTTTTATCTCCGCGTCGTTCCAACATCTTGAGGTGCACGATTAACACCTAGCATCCGGCCAATACCGTCTGTTGAAGGCAAGTTACGCGCATATTGGTTTACGGATGATAGTTTTTTCCTTCGAGAGAAAATTGGAAAAACGTATCACACGAAGAGGCTAGAATGGAAAATAGAAATAATAAAGCGGACGCAAAGATAATATTTCTTTTTGCAGAAAGATCTTTTCCGAAAGAAAATTGGAGAAACTAATTAAAAAAAAAAAAAAAAAAAGAAAAGAAAAGCGAAAAGAGGAAGGTGGGAGAGAAAATACAAACAATACAAGAAACACAAAGATGATATATGTATCTATCTATCTATTTCTTTCTGTGGAAAATTTTTTCCTGCGAGATGATACCTGTATAGCGTAGAATTCTGAGAGAGTACCGTAAAACAAGCCTGATTAATAGTATTCGGAATAGCTCGATTCAAAGAAAACTGATAAAGGGAGGAGGGAGGACGGAGGAAAGACGGGGTTCCTCAGGTCGTCTCATATCGACGTATTTTAGGCGTTTTCCCCGGGATCGTCTTGCTTGAACCTAGACTGAGGATCGTATGTGGCGATGTGTGCGTGTGTGTGTGGATGCCTGTGAGCGCGCACGAATCTCCCTCTTTCAAGCCCCGGAGTCTCTACGCTCCCCTACACCCTCGCTCTGCCCTCTCAACCCTCGACTTCCCCGCGACTAGTGAGTAACGATTTTCCTCCATCTTACCCCGATTCCGGAACACACCCTTGGGGCACCATCCCCCTCCGAGCAGTGCCGTCAACCCCTTTCCACTGCCGCCATCCCTGATTTCTGCAAGCTGCTGCTCTCACGTGAGCCGAATTCGGATGAAATCGAACGATAGATAGCCGAATGGGAAAAATATTATTTTCCTTTCAGCCCATTTAATTGCCGAGTTTTTTTTTTTTTTTTAATAACAAGGAAAAATTACTTACTAAGTAGTTCGTAATACGTAATAATGAATAGCTACATAAGTAATGAAGATTTTCTACGATTGCATGCAATTAAAGGGAAATGTAAGCGAGAGGATGGTTCAATAATTCTGGAAATGCATTTTCGAGTTGAAGTGTGGTAGGGGAGTTAGCGAAACATACGGCGGAGAGAGGAGTCGGATTTTTAGCAGCATCGCGCGCACGTTTCCATGGAAAGTTTTTACCCGCACCGCTCTCTGCGGCTCTCTGCGTCGCGAAGTAGTGGAAGGGTAGAATGTGAGGAAAAAACGGGGATTCGTCAGCGGAAAACGAAAAGTCACACCCACTGGGTTGCGGAGACATCGATGCCAGGGTGCACGATTATTCTTTTCACGGCGTTACCCCTTCGTCCTTTTCTTTTCCCTTTTTATCGCGCGCCCATCGCACGCTCTTCCGCATTTAAATGCCTTGCTTCACAGGGTTTCGCGTTCTTTTGAAAGATTCTGCGACAACCTGATCGTAGTACGAGCAACCGTGTACCAATTTTTACATTTACTGCAACAATATTTTTATTTTTTATTGCAGATATCGCAAAATTCCTCCGAATACTTTGGATATTTTTGCATCGAAATTTACGCGAAGATTGCAAATGTCAAAGAGCTTTATGAGACGATACTTGTTTTAATTTACTCGCAACAGAGAACTGCCGAATTTCGATTACCTACGTAAGTTTTAAAGACGATGGATCTTCACTTTACTACAACTCCCTGAAAAGCGATCGATCCGATCCCTGTGCTCTCGTCTAACTCGATAAACGAATAAATTTCTGATTTATAGAGGAAAGATGCAAGGGTTTACGTAGCGCACGTAACGTACAAAAGTATCTGCCAGCCATTAACGACTCTCCAGGCAAGTTCTATTTGTTCGCTTCTATGAAAACATGAATTTGCATAGACGTTCGCAATTCACCGATCGCAGCGGATTCTCTTTTTATCTCAAGGCACAACAATTTAGTAGCTGCAATCAACCAACGTTCTATGCCGTTTCTGTTGAGTAAACACGCGAGTACATCATCGGCGATGCACGTCGGCTTAGCGACTCCTTTTCCAGGTTCTGTGAATGGGAGGTGAAATGGAACGGGGGTGCTCAAAGGAGAAACAACAATTCCGCATGGAGGGGTGGCGAAGGATGACGATTCAGCAACGAAAATCAGACGCGTCTCTACTGATTACACGAGACGAGCCTCGCGGGCGGTGTTGTCTTGCCAGTTACCCTGAAACGTTCGCCGCAAGTTTCGTCGTGTTTGGTCTTAGCGCACAGCTTTTCGCAGGATTGCTTGTCGTAGATCAACGACGCTTTGTTCTTTCTTTGCGATTCGGATCATAGAACGTATTCATAATTCTACGCAGTATTCATAAATATTACTCTCTGTAAATTTCATTCGTCATCGATGCTTTTTTTTTCAATAAAGTAGAAAAATAATTACGTACCATTAACGATTTTCGATCTTCGTTAATTTGCACGTAGATTCAGAAAGTCAAGATATCGCTGAACGTCGAATCTCAATGAATCAAACTCTCTGACAGTTTGGGACGCAGTTTAGACGCAGTTTAGACGCAGTTTAGACGCAGTTTAGACGCAGTTTAGACGCAATTTAGACGCAGACGGTTGATTCTTTCGTCCGTCGTTTCCAACACCGACCGGCGCGGAGGAAACTTGTAAAATGCATAATCAGATGCAAATGGAATCCGGAGTTCGGGGCGGCCATATTCAAGGAAACGAAGCGGGTTGTTCCCGAGACAGTGGGTGGTTTTAGTAACGAGTTGGAGGTGCACAGGCATCAAGGAATGTACGGCGGATCTGGAGAAAGAGATAGACGGAGCTTGAGAGGGTGGTTCGTGGATGGAGAACGAAGACAGGGAGACAGACAACTTCCCCCTTTCTCGGGCGGTATCTTAAGTCTTACAGGGTGGCTCGGTACGCCTGACAAGCGACGTTAATGTATGTATGAGATCCAAGAGAGCGGCAGAGCCCGTACCCCATCCACCGTCGTTTCATCCCCCTTTTCATTCACCACCCACCCCCATGACGGGGGCATCGTACCCCCTAGTCGTTCGTCCTTCCAACGTCCTCCCTCCTACCATCATCCATCTGTACGTGTACGTGAGCCTTTGGGTTTCCAAGGGAGGCTGTACAATGAAATGAGAAACATGAGAGACTAAGTAGAGCCGAGACGCAGCCCTGTAACCAGCTCGTCTACTTCGGCTGCTGCTACCCCTTGTCAGTCGACGCGTATACTCATCCGTTGAAGACGAATAACCCTGTGAAAGCGTGCTAAACCCGAAGCACCAGTTCCTCGTTTCCAAGGAATCTTCCTATTTGAATGACAAAGTGACGCAACGCGTTGGATGCGTCTCGCGCAATCAGAAACGGCATTCCTTAGGTATGCTGCCCTTTGCTGGGAATTCCTTTGGTCCCCGAGGAAGAACACGGGCTCCTAAATGATTTATGCAATCTGGATTGTCGTTGACTTCGGTAGTTCGTGTACTCCGCGAGCCGAAGCGCGGTCGTTATAGGAAACGTTGACAGCGATTCGGTAGGACATCGTCGAAACGTGATAAGGAACTTCGATACGATGCCGATTCCACGATCTCTGAATTTTCTATCGCACTTTCGAATTTTCGCATTTCTCCCGTGTCAAGTTTTCAATCTTGCCATCTTATCTCTTCGCATCCCCGGATAATCTCGTTCAGAGATTCTTTAGCTTTTTTTTTTTTTTTTTTTTTTTTTTTTTTTTGGATGAATGCAAGTCTTCAAGACGTTTCTTCCACTTTCAAAAGACTGTCGAATCTTACGGTAGAAGAGATTGGAAAGCCGATGGAAGGAAGAGTACGTCAGGCTCGAGACGAAGGAACATCGGTACGACGATGGGTGTTTGCAAGGATGAGGAGAGGGGGAGGGGGCAGGGGGTTAGGTCGGGGGGGGGCGAAGGAAAGGATGGTCGGGTGTGCAAAGGGTGGCTGGGGTTTACAGTACAGCATAATATAAGGGTAGTTTGTGTTGGAACAGCTAGTGGTGGTACGCTCCGCACGTGTCTCCCCCTTCGTCGACACCCGCCACCCCCCCAAGACGCCCTAGCTGAGCTTCTGATTGGTCGACATTATTCAAAATGGCGTCTTCGCCACATAAGATCCGTTTTATTAGCATACCGGGAAAGGAGGACGTCGCCCGTTCTCCTGATGACGCGCGAAAAATCTTCGACCTACCGCGAGTCTTTCGCTCGTCCACCATTTTTATCCTTTCTTCGAGCCTCGACGTCGGAAACGTCGTCCTTCGTTCGATCTGTCTATGGTCAAGGGTTATCGATATTGACCTTGAGGGGTCCGCGAATATTTGAACTAGCTTTCTACGGACAACACTTTCTAGAGGAGGGTTTTAAGCCGCCACCTTCGAGCTAGCGGGTGGCGGCGGAGGCAGGGGATCATAATGTTGGATCCCAGGAGCCTTGGATGTTCAGAGGGGAAACTTTCATTACTATACCGGAGCTATATATTTATCGCTATGTACTTGGTACTAGGAGCGCGCGGTCGGCTGGGTAACGTAAATCCTATATTAGCGTCCTCTGTCTGAAGACCGTTGCAAGGAAATTTCGTTACGTTCTACTTCCTCGTATCATCAATTACGCTAAGGCGGAATTAAATTGGAATCCCTTAGGCGCGTCTCGCTAATCCCCCGCAAAAGTATTCGTCCAGTCCGTCCATAAAGGGAGAACTTAAAGGTTCGTCGATGTATCGATGAGAGATCTCTATGATGTTTGATTAAACGCTACACTCTATCGGATCTTCGAAGGCGGTTTGCTACGATTTTCTAGCGAACATCGATCGCGACAAACTTACGGTCTTCGAAATTTATGAAAGTGTTGCGTCAAAGATTTTTCGAATCTGTGCGGGCACTTTGAACAGGTACAACGCGAAAGTAGAACGAGAAGAAATATTTAATTTGTATCGAGCATCAATAAGCGTGCGTGATAGACAGGTACTTACAGTTAACGGTGTACGTACTACATTATATTCACAAGATCTTCGCTGTAAACGCTTCGGAGAACTATATCCCACTAACGGTACGCAACCATCGAACGACAAACAAGACCGCTCGAGGACTGAAAATGTCTAAGAATCGACAAGGACCTTGTTACACGAGTCGAAGGACAAGCCGCTTCTAATTAGGCAAACGAGAGATTCGCAGGAACTTCGAAAGGAGGTCTTTTTCTCCGAACCGGTCAGCCTTACCCTCGTTCGTAATGTCCTCGAAGGACGAGCCATAAAGGCAATCTCGCGTGTCCTTCGGAAACTAGTCCAACGATTCTTGTCAGACGAGTGAGCGTGAACTCGTTGTAGTTATTGTATCCTGTATTACGATAGCAGGACCTTTCTCGGGAACTCCAAGGTGGTGGACCACCTCGACGAAAACCTGAATCGCGTGAAAACTGATCGAAACAAGTTTATCGAGATATACATATACACCATGCGGACAGCGTGAAAAAGGGACTGCGAATCTATGATCCTGATTTCGTGAGAAAATTCAAGCCGACTGATTTCATAATGGTAATGCGTTCTAAACAATCATCGAGTCGAAAAACGGTCTCTTATTCGGGGAATAATCACATATTTTGAGCCGTTCGATCGAAGTATTTTAATATTCATAATCTTTCACTATTTTCACGAATCTCTTGACGATACAGATGTATATATAATTATGCGATTAATTGAAATTATCTTATTATTTATAGCCCGGTAGAATTCACAGTGAACGCAACGTTTCTCAACTGAATTATTCTCCAGAAGTAAAACGGGATGTGAAATCGCGTTGCTTAACTAAATTATTTTCTCGAAGTAAAATGGGATAGTTCCTGAGAACAGTTTTAGAAGTAACGCATCGAGGGAACGATTCGGAACCAGTAATACCAGTAAAGGAGTTTCTAGGAAGCACACGGCACTTTCCCACCGCTGACCAGTGGTCAAGCAACACCGAAGACCCTTGAACTGGCACGTAGTAACCGATACCGAGCGAATACGGAGAAACAGTTGCCCCAGGTATCGAGATTCTATACAGTGAACCGGTGAGATTATTCTCCAGATAAGGGGTGAAATAAGGGGAAGTACAGTCGTGTTTGTGACTCGAACATCTTTATATGTTTTATCCTTTCGTTGGAACCGCGGTGGTGTAACTTCGTTTGCACGAACAAGTTAACGGTTCGGTTCTCGATGTACCACCCGGAAGCTAAACTGATCAACACTACCTTTTTTTTTTTTTTTACGAATAAACTAGCTCCTACTGTACCTTCAAATGGCTGCTAATTCGACATCATGTTGCATAGGAATGGAAAAATAGTTTCCATCGTGTGTTACGCGAGCTTAAAATTCTCGATGAAATTAGCGGCCTTTCATCGATTTTGCTGCATACGATGTGGCCAGACAACGCGACGGATTGTCAGAGGCGAGTTGCAGTCCGAAAATCCTATTCGGACATTAGGGAAGTTCGAGACGCGTGTACGGCTCGGTAACAACAAAGTCTAATTACCGTAATTAATCCCGTTTAACTCGGTAAATCGGATTTTTCAGTTAGCACTGCGGTCGCCTTGTCTAGCGGCGAGTTCCTCGACTGACGTCGCCTGGACATCAAGCAACATCTCCGAGACAATTAGCGAAGACCGAAGGGCCACAGGAAACGCTGATGAAGATGGTTTCCTCAAAACTGTCCTTGTTGTTTCCCTAACTGTGCCCTCTTGTTTGTCCGTTTTGCGGCTTTAGCACGCTCCTCGCTAACAACTGTATTATTAGACGTATAAGAAATTAAGCAACGCAAGAGCTATTCAGAAGCCGGTCCGATTAACTTCACACACCGAGAGGCAAAGAAAAATGTGTTAAACGTCTACGATTTTTAAAGAATGTCGTTAGAATTTACTGTTACTTGATTTCTCATGCGTTGAAAAGATGTACAACCATCCGGAATCATATCAATTAACTCCACATATATCTACTATAATTATATATGTCTACTGTACGCTATGATTTATTAATGAACTTTCTTGAAACTTACGATTATTTCACTCTCTTGTAATAGATAAACGCGTGCAAGTGGAAATAATTTATTTCCTTAACAAAGTGAATGGTAATCATACGTACAAGTAGGAATGCATACAGAAAAATCCAAAATCCAATCCAAAAAGGAATATAATACATACTTTCTATGGTTTCTGATCGCTGCGAATTTCACACTTCATCTTTACACGTCTGGAATCGTTCGGCTATCGAGACAAGAGTTGTAACGGTTGTAACACGACGAAACGAGACGACCCGTCAAGGTAATAAGCGCAATACGTAACGATGCGATGGATTCTCTTATGACAACAACAGGTGTCGCGATTGCACCAATTAAAGATAATGAATAATTTTCGTTAGGACCGTGTTCAAGTATAATAATTTTTAAATAAGACTATTTCTTGTAACTATCGAAGAGTATCGAAGAGTATCGAAGAAGCATGTGTTTGTTACGTACACCAATAAATTATTCATACGATATACATGCGAAAAGAAAGGATCGATCGATCAGGTAATTAACGTTCCAAGCATTAACTGCATAACTGTTCGTGGGGAAAAAGCGGCGGAGCAATTTGCCTGTGGCATGGAAGTTCGATCGAGGGCAAGATCGAGGCGTTGTGCCGGTCAAGCGATTCGAAACAGGACTCGGGCAAGACACCGGTTGCAGATTCTTCGTACGACACCGTCATAATCCATCTCTCGGGGAACTACTTCGCTAACTACCTCTACAGACTCGCCCGGGGTAGGTTCTTTCGGGGGTTTAGGACGATCATGCCAGCACATCACGGTGGTGGAACGACGATGTGGTGGGGGAGGGAACGAGACCTGGGTAGCTGCTTTCGGGGCACATTAACGTCAATTTCCATCCAGGCTCTCGAGAACTTACTTCCAGTCCAAGTTCCTCGCAACCGAGGCAGCCCTGAAGTCTGCAGGTGGAGGCGGAACACCGGGCCGCGGGGAGAGGAGCGGATGAGGGTTAGGGGGGAAGGGGTGGAACGCGGCAGTTCTCTCTTCGTTCGCATTATTAATGTTACGAGACACGTGAGCGCCGCGATAGAGCGACGGAGAACGCGGACCGTTTCCGGATAAGACGGATTTAGGAAGAGAGGCGCGCTAAGGCATCGTAAGAGCAGCGAACGGAGGAAGATCAGCAGCCAGCCGAAGCAACTACGAGCGGCTGTGTTGCTCCGAGCAGCTCTGGCGCGCCTCGCTCCTCGCGGGCCCCGCCTGTCCTTTAGTCTTTGCTAATTGTCTCGGGGATGTTTCCCGAGGCAACTCGGCGTTCGAGTTCAGCGAAGCTGACGATTCGTAGCGGCAGTAACGAGGGAAACGTACCGGCGTCAACCTACGAGCAACCAGCTTTTCCTACCTACCTATTTTGCTGATCGATAGACTTTCGTCAGACGTCGAGATGGGTTGTTTTGATATTAAGGGTAGACTATAAGTATAGACTGTACAGACTATATTGGTCTAGCCCTGTAAGAGAATCGAGTCGTAAAGGAACAATCTTGCAACATAATATCTTGCTATATAACGTAATATCATCCCTTCGAGCAGGAAATTGTTTTCGATTATATCTCGTCGAATCAAACGCGTATGTACCGGCGTTCTCTATCTATTATTTTGTTGATTATCGAGATGAGATGTTTCGGTATCAACACGCTCGCTGCCAACGTCACGTACTGAGACTGCACGGGGAAAGATAAAGTCGACGAATTCATTTTTCTTGACTTTTTATCTTTACGCTGCTTGATGGTTAAAAGGTATAACGTTATTGACGAAATAATACGCTGTATGATACAAGTATCTTGGTTAAAAAAAAAAGAAAAAAAGAAAAAAAAAAAAGATAAATCTCAGACACGAGACGAAAAATACAAGAAAAAGAAAAAAAAGGTTCCGTGTTGGTGAATTTTCTCCAGCCGTCTGTGATAGCGAACACGTTAGATGGGTAGATCACAGACCGGTTAGTCCTTTGAATCGCAAAGGAACAATTTACTAACGTACGATTCTTTTGAAACGGGGAAATTATCTTGGATTATATCTTCCGTTAGGGACCCGAAATTTAGATTTTGAATGAAGTTGATTAAACGTCGGTGGAAACTGAAGAGACGATTATCCATGATTGAAATAACCCTCGACTAAGGGACTTGAATTTCTGGGTGAAAAATAGGGTTACGTCGAGCCAGTAGGAGTCTCGTTTCTTGAATTAAGGGCATCGTCGGTGTAGACCGAGAGCCGGGAGCACTTCGGGCTACATAAATTTAGCCGGGAACCGGATTACCCCGGTAATTGCGTAATCGAGTAAAATATCGTCTTTCGAGTATAGAGGCTGCGAATCGAAGGACAGAAGGGTTATTTCCTTGTTAGGGAAGGCGAGTTGGGAACGTTAGAAGCGCGATGCCGGGTTCTGAGAGTCTAACTTATCGATTTCTCAGGGCCTCCTTTCGCGGCGGTTCCCGGATATGCCATTGGCCCCTTAAAGGTTCACGAAAAGCGAAGAAAAGCGAGCGCGGAGCCAATGGCCGTGCCCGTTGCTCGTCCCGGCCTTTTTTCCGGCGATTTTTCCGCGGCGGCGACGCCTCTAAGAAAGCAGCCCGCAGCGAATCGCAGCAGCGCAAAATCGGGCTCGCGGGCCGCGATTGGCGGAGCAGCAGCGTCTTGACACCGCCCCTCGAGGAACAACCCGGGAAAACACGGCTCTCTCCGCTTCGTTCCCTCTCTCTCTCTCTCTCTCTCTCTCTCTCTCTCTTCTCTGGCTTTTGCTTCCTCCGCGCCCGCGTTCGTTTTCTCTCGCTTCCACCCCGGTTTCTTCTCCGCTCCCTCTTCGTCGGCCACCTGACGCGCGCGTCTCTGATCCTCCTTTTCCCACCATCACCGACGACAGACGACACACAGCCACGCGGCGCTCACCGAAGTCTCGTTTCAACCGCGTCTTTCCTCTCTTTCTCACGGGTCGTTCCTCTCTCCGCGACGACGACGTTCGTCGCCTCTCTCTTTCATCCCGGTCTTCGCGCGATCCTCCGCGTTCGTAGAGTTCGTCGTTCTTTCCCCCGTGTCCCAGGCTTTCCCAAACCACCCCCTCTCCAGGACCGCAGGTTCGGTTGGCTTTCGTTTCCCTTCCGCCCCTCTGTGCGTTTCGTTTGCTCCGTTTCCTTCTTGTTCCACACCCGGTTCTATCGTTCCTCTTCGACTGAAACGCGACTACGGAAGGGGGGAGGGGGTTGTGGAAGAGGTGTGTGTGTGTGTGTGTGTGTGTGTGTGTGTGTGTGTGGAAGAACGGACGCGGAAGAGAAGGAGGAAGAGGGCGAAGCTACTCCGAGGCTCTACCAGCACGACGACGCTTCCTCAGATATTAGATTTTACAAGGAGCGTGCTGGGATTTTAGAGGGGTCACGGAGAGGGACGCTACCGGCTCGGTTCGTACACAGGGCCATCGGGGGTGGGATAAATATTAATTACGTTCCTAAGGGTTGCCTGCGGCTACCGGCCGTTATACTTCCCGGTGTATCGGTCGTACGAGCCGGTCTTAGCTCCCACGAATCCGTGGAATTACCTTGCTCCCTTGCTTTCTTATCGATCATCTTCATCGGTTTCTACAAGCTCCGCCAGTCAATAAATAAGCTCTATTTCGTTCATTTGTATTTTCCTTCTCTTTACCAACTTGTTTCGTTTGATTCTTGCCAACTTTACACGATTTTCCGTTACAACGCGTTATTTACTATCTCAAAAGTTGACAAATCCGACAAGTTTCTGATTCTGTTACGAATCCTCCTCGATCCTTTTCGCGTAATACAACGATCGTCTCAGTGTCAACAATATATCTTGCTAGCAGGTTTACAGTACCAGAGTCTAGCAAACCCGGCCCAATTTAAACGTACGCTTGTTAAAAAAAAAAAAAAAAAAAAAAATAGTCGCCAAAAGTCTTGGCCGTTGACGCGATTTTAAATAATAAAATAACAACGATCGATAGATATGTTTTCCAAATCAAACTGGTAGCTTGACAAAGAAGAAGCGAAGCACATTGTCTGAACGTCGTCGACAGTTTCAAGTAGTATCGCACCGCGCGTGGTCGGACGTACGCGCTATTATTGGAAGACGTTCTTCCAGCCTCGCCGTCGGGAGTGACGTTTATCAGAGGCGAAAAAATACTCGATACGAGCCCGATGCACGGACAAAAAGTGACTCTGCTGTTCGATCGAGTTCCACGGCCGGTCTATTATCTCACTCCCCGCCCCGGTAAATTGATTCCCATTATTAAAGGCAGCCTGAATTGGCCGCGAAAGTTTTTCAATTTCCCTGCCACTGTCTCCGGCCGTAAATTACATTGATAAATTACACAATGCCGTTAGTGGGAGGAAACAGAGCCCGAAGACACGTACTCCGGTGTCTAGACGCATTTTGTGCACTTCGAACGAGACGAAAATTTCATTCGCCAGCGAAGCGAGCATCGCCCCCGACTTCGAGATCGAAACGTTCGTTTTAAAAGAAAACATTGTTCCAGGAAATTAACGAAGCAATTTTTCTGCGAATAATATTAATTCCTTTGGTGTAAACATTTTTGAAGAAACGCGCGTTCATTTTTATACGGCAATTATCATCTTTTATCCGTAGGTTTGCCTGATCGGTTTTCAATTACAATCGAAATTGGAGGGAAATACGATTAAGCCACTCATCGACACCTGAGGCGTTTGATAGTTGATCCATCGAATCTACGGGTAATTATACGAGGTGGTGATAGTGGTTAAAATGGAATGATCACGTAATTTCGCGTTATGCGTGGCCGGTGATCGTACTCGATTATCCGCCGAGTACTCTTTCGCTCGTTGGGTAACGAACCAGATCAGAATGATTCGTTGACCAGCCTGCAGAGAGGCGTAGCGAAGGGGTTGTTGGTTTGAAACCTGGCTGAGATAGTCGGTGCTGCCACATCGTGGACGCTTTGATAATCGATGGCAGGCTATACCGTTGCAACCCCTTTCGCGTAGAAGGCTTCACGCATCGCGGATATCTTCGATATAACATCCCAATAACCGATACGATACACCATCTTTTCGAGACATAAATCTCTTTCGACGAAGAAGCTTTACAAAGAAGCGCAACGTTCATTCCGATATAAAGCTTTTCTTTGTAAATTCAATATTTCCTCGACAGATCCAAGTAGATCCACTCTATTTGTTTTACGAAATTTCCAGAGGATAGAATTTAGAATTCAACTCCCAAGTAATGTAATAGCTTTGAAATGGTACAGGTATTTGTTTAAGTAGATTATCTTCGATCTTGGAAAGTAAGTACGAAGGAAAAGAGAATGGACGGTGAACGTTTGACGATCGATCGATCGATCGATCGATCCGAGGGATTATCAGCAGCTCTCGATGCAACGCAATGTGGCAATCGAACTTCCCCATTAACCACAAATGACGTACTTAGGTGACGGTGATTTCCCATTGATTTGATCCTGCCGTCAATGTTCTGTTCCTTCGGACAATGATTCCAACCCCTTGGGAGTACGCGTAGGTTCGTGCCCCCTTCTTCGTTCACCCTATTGATTTTCCACTCGGAAGAGGCTTGCCGCTTGAGGCGGCAAACGTCCACGGCGAGCCGGTCGACCGATTGACCGACATTCGATTATGAATCAACGCGTCTCGATCGATCGCCTTGTAACAACGAGCAAAATACTCTCGACACGCCTACGTACGACGCTCCTAAGGTACGTCGACTTCACACGACACGATTTGCGTCTTCGAGTTGTCGCGTTCTTTTTATGCGTTCAACGTTTAACTTTGCTGCGTTCCTCGAATCGTTTCAGCACAACTCGCGTCTTCTCTTAGTCCGAACTAAAGTTTCTTGCGTTTCAGTACGGTACAGAAAGATCGTTGCCGATATACAGAGTCTCTTGTCGTCCTCTTACTGTTTGACACTTTTTAAAAGATTAAAAATCTTGTTGCTCGTTAAAGCAAAGTAATTGCATTTACAGAGAATTTAAAGGTACGAAAATATAGATAGATCGCGCATAATATGTAAAAATACGCAAAAAAAAAATTCATAGTAAAATTCCTCAGTCGTTGATTAGACGTACTGTTCGAATTGAACGTCGCAGAAGATTCGCCACTCGGATTCGTTAGGCTTTCGCTGACTGCGACTTGGCTTTCGTAGGAAAGAACAGCCCCGGGCCTTTTCCTCCGAGATACGACGCGAGACGAAGGCAGGAGGAGACGACGAACGCGACTTAAAGAGCCGACGAAGTCGTCGAGTTCGGATGAGATGATGAGACACGGGCAAAAGAGGGACGACGACGACGACGACGACGACGACGACGACGACGACGACGAGACGAGTTGAGAAACAGCAACGTCGAAATGAGATGATATTGCAGGAGCGGTAAAGGTGCACAAAGCTGGCCCGCGAGCTGTCTTTTCCGTTTGCAGTAACAACGTACAGCGTCTCTGATAACGATTCGCCTTCTCCTTTAAATATTTTTCATTAATCAAAGTATCGTTATTAGAATTAAACGCTACACCACGTAACTCTAGCCTATATTCGGTTCTCAGACAGTCTTTTGCTTCATTTAAACAATAGAATGTTATAAGAAATCGAATATCCTATCCCTTATTGTTTAACCGTTGTGCAGATTAATTACGAGTACGTTATTATAGTTTGTTTAGCTTATACGACTTTAGAACAAGTCGACGCTAGTAGTTGAACTTTCTATTCTCTATTTTTTTAACCATCGGTACAGAACAAGGGGCTGTACGTTACTCTATTCTCTGTTTAGGAAATAAAATGGTGAAAAAAATCGACACGCAGAATCGAATATTCTACCCTCCATCCTTCCACCCCTTATTTCCATTTCCTTTAAGAAAGTAAAATTTTAATCTCCTTCGTGGACAAACTACAGCGCACGAGGAAATTTCACAGCTGATTCGCTTCGAAAAGAATTTTCTTTTCATCTTTCTTCCTGCGATATGACAGATATTGATATATGTTAACAGAGTTAGTCAGATCATCTCGAAGCTTGTTCAAGAAGATCTTTCAACAACTAAAACACGACGAAAATTGAGCTCGGACGTAAACGGTCTTATTTATCGAATTACCTATGAAATGCGAAGGAATATATATACTCCTTCGCGACACGAAGAATCGAAAATTCAATGCCGTATTTACGGTACCGTTGCCACGCCACGAGTAGGTATATTTTACAACAGGAAAAGAAACTGGAATAACCGTAGGGTCGAATTTATAATTTGTTCAAGCAGCGAGTAACTCGAGCGGAGATAATCCAGCGGAGGGGAGTTGCCGTCACACGCACACATGCGTTCTTTTCCACCTTTGAAAAACCAGTTTGCAACAGTGATACCAACGAGTACCGCTTCGTTCTTTAGACAATTTTTCAGCCGGCTCGTGCGTATCTATACCGTCGCGAGGCGGATTTTCCGGGGGTTTAAGGCGAGGTTGAAGACAGCGAAGAGGGTGGAAAAGCGAAAGGAAAGGAAGGCGTAGGGTGATGGGGCGAGGACGAGGGTGCAGGATGTAAGACGAAGGAGGCGTGGCCTCGGCATTGATCCAGAACCCCCACTCTTGTGCTTAAAAGTACGGCCCTGGCTGCTCCACGCCGTGCTCACCCCCGTGTCGACCTCCTGTAAGAAACCGGCAAGAAATGAATATTCATGAGCCACCGGCTTCCTCGTCTCTACCTTCTTGATTCGACCCGGACCAACCCAGGGGAAAAAAACGGGATATTCCATAGGAAGATGTGAGACGTTTATTAAATTTTGTGACCAAACATTGCCACGATCGACTCTCTCGCGCTCTTCTGTATTTTTTATTTATCGGATACGCGTTGTTCCCGTCGTATAATACAGGAATTTTATGCGAAATTAGCCTTCGAGGCTTGGAAAACAAGACTACTACCGCTTGTCTGGGACTATACCCATATTTATTTATTTTCTTCTTTCTCATACAATCACTAAGTCCTTTAGGGTGTTACTTGATACATTAAAGTTGAGTAACAAATTACGAATTGAATCTTTTTGTCAAATGACTTTATTGTCGACGATACATCGTCAATTAATAATGTTTAGTAAATTATAAATTTACAAGATTTGAATTTTCAGTGGGTAATAATTGTATCATCAAGTTGATTACTGTGACGAAAGGATATTTGTTAATACCGATAGCACGTAAGTAACGGCCGATTTGTTAATAACGATATTACTGTAATTGCTCGGGACAGCGTGGTTAATAAATATCCTTGCTACACAAGCTGTTTGCCGATAATTCATCGAATCTTACAGCCTCGTCGAGCGAATTCTTACAGAGGGGAAAGTTAGATCTGATTAATAGTCGAACGTCGATCAGCGTGGAATTCAGGGGATCGGTTCCGCTGGAAATATCCAGTCTCGGATGCGTTTAGACTAATTATAGCAATCCTATTTCTATTTACTGTCGCAGGATATAGCTTTATCTAATTATCGACGAGAACCGTATGGGAGGGAAAGTGACGTTGTCATCAATGGATCGACGGCAGTAGTTATAAAGTACCCGGTTCTCGTTCTTCGTTTCTCGGTTTCAATTCCAAGTCCGACAAGTTTGCGCTTCAACTATTTGATAAAAGAATTCCTTTCATTTCGCTATCGCAAACTGCCGTGCCTGTTAACCAGGATTTAACGTTTCCTCATCAAAACTTTCCCTCGTTTCCCGACCTCTGAATCTCGCGTTAAAAAGCTCCTTTACTGCCTTTCGACGAAAGAGTGCTATATCTGCGCAAGCATTATTCTCAAAAAATCCATGAAATGATAAAATCCGACATTCGTCAAATTTCTTTCTTCGCTCTTAAACGTTTTCGCTTTCAAATCGCAGATTTTCATATTATACAAAGGTAATGCGCATGACGAGCGATAGAGGACTCAGCGAATCCTTTCGGTTTTATATCTATATTTTATACACGATGAATAGACTACTAGAACGTAACTAAGAAGGAAAAATTGTGAATATACGTGAATAGAAACTCGTCTCGCCAGTCAAACGTTATAACCTACTTCTCTTTGGATATTTGACAATTTTCTCGTTCATAAGTGCACGTATATTCGTAGCGACTAACGAATCAATAAACGAAAACCTATCAACGGTCGATAACACATTAAATACATAGAGTAATCGTATGCAAAATTTATTCTCGTTTTCCGAGAGGAATATTCCCGAAAGGAAAATTATGAAACTCGGACGAAGATCTAGGTGGATTTTTCCGACGCGGCCGCGGATAAAGTCGAGCCTTCGGCATCTCCATTTCCAGATAGATCACGGTGGATGTTATTTTATCCAATTTCAGGGATGCTCGCGGCAGACGAAGAGGGAACGAGAGCGACCAAGGGGGGTAAACGGGTGGATGGTACGCCGGTGAATTGGTTGCCGGCTACGACGTTCCCAGAGTACACTGGGAGTTTGTTCTAACTTGCAGTCGGTGCCAGTTCTCCTCAAACAGGATAGATTATATTCCACGTCTCTCCATTTCGTTCCCGTCTAGCTCGCGAATCGCTCGCGCGCACCGATTGCTCGTGTTTGTTCAATCCTACTCCGCTTTGCCGCCGCCGCCGCCGCCGCCGCCATTTCGCTGATTGTGAAAAATAACGCTGGCCCGTTGCGCTCGCGACGAATCTCAGCCATCGAGATTCCATCGCGAAAGATGCCTCGAGAGGATAGACAGGCAGATCCTTACAGGCAGAGATATAACGCCGCTGCAGCTTATTCTTCATCTGACAGCTTTACACCAACGATAGATCTGATGTGAACATTCGATTCGCCTATTTAATAACCGTGTCGCGACCCTCGAATCTGTATGTTCGTCGAAAAATTGTTTATCAACAAAGACAAAGGAGAATATCGTTTTTCTAAAAAGATTTAATGTCTCGAAAGAAGAAATTCGATCGTTCGAGTCTTAAGAAACGATTTACTCTCCTACGATACTAGACAGTTTAAATCGCAGGAGGCGTCTTCGCCTTACATCGCTCGATATAACGTTGACTACGAAATGGCCGGGAAGGACGATTTACGAAGCTGTTAACGTATCCGATAAAATAGGATCGTTAGTTTTATCGCAGCCATTCGGAAACGAGGCATTTTCACGGCGAAACGTAATCTCCACGCTCCCGCCTTCTGCACGCGTCTTGATCGCGGTAACTTCAATTGGTCGTAACGAGCGCGTTTCCCCACCTTTGGAATATTTTTGGAGGGCGACGAGGGAGAGCCAGGGGGAAAGGAGAGAGTCGCGTACACCGCGCCCTCCGCGATTTAATTCACTTTGATCGCGCGGACCGAGCCAACCGCGGTGTATAACAGAAACCCCGAATTCAGATCCGAAAGATAGGATTAACTAGGCTTCGTGGAATATATTGTCCGCGTTGCAGTCTGCTGGAAGCCTCCGTGTAGCCCTTTAAACGACCGTTTCTTCGAACTTTTTTCATTCGCCTCTGTAATTCGTCTCTCTTGCTCGTCGAGGCGTAAAGTTGGATGCACGAAGAATATTCGAAATATTCCTCTGACAAATTATGTGCATCGATGGAAGGAAAGAAGGGTCGTAGATTATATATACATGTGTTGAAGTGCAGCGTGAGGTTGGTGTCTGCCGGGCCTCTGCGAGGAAACACCGTCGAAATAGAATTATCGAAGATCGACTCGCATCCTGTGGTCAAAGTAGTCTGCAACATCAAATTAAAATGTCAGCTCACAGGTTAATTATGGTCACTTTAAGACCCTTTGAACCCCACGACGCGTTAAAGGGTGGCTATACACAGTCCGGGCTGATAGAGGTTTCTGTGAAGGAAGATATTAATATCGGCGCGGATGCAGTTTTCCATGGCGGTGCTGCCGTCTTTAAATTGAAGTGTATCCAGCGATGTCACGAACTCATAAACTGCATTCTCGCGATCCTTTAAAATATTTAGAGAACCTAGTCGAGGGAGGGGTAGGAGGGGCAGCAGAGGGTGAGGAGGCGCAGGAGGTGTAGGTGGTGGAGGAGAGACTCATCCAAGTTGGCAACTTTCGGTCGTATTAGCTTTTGTATATATATTACCTCATTTGCGAGAGGAAAGCTTATACTTCTACCCCCTGTAGACACTATATAGATATATGTGCACTCGCCTACCACCTCCCCTTACAATATACTCGTACACGTGCTCCGGTTATATTCTCGTCGCGACCAAGTCTCTTATCGTACCATGGCCGATCACCTGAAACTTTTCCAAGTTGTCTGTCCCGAGCCAGCCTTAAGATTTAGAGAGAGAGAGAGAGAGAGAGAGAGAGAGAGAAATAAAAATAAAAAAGAAAAAAAAACGAAAAGAAGGAAAAAGAAACGCGCTTTTCAAAGGTACATCTCTTGCAATAGAGAATTACCTACGGGAGACGAGAATCGCCTACCTGTACGCACGGACGTTCTTTCATAGAATCGAGAACGGCAACTTTCTTCAACTTCGATTTCAAAGGATTCGAGGAGCGGACATTCCGGATTTCCGTGCGACCGAGTTGGAGAAAAATCAGGCGACGGTTAGCAAATGACGCGAGAAGAGCAACGAAGGGCATCGGCGTATCCGGCAAGTATTGGCCGGCTGTCAGATGGTGGTAGGTGGTAGGTAGTAGGTAGAGGGTTGTTAGAAGGAAGGTACCTACGCGAAGGTTAGGTCGGAATATAGTTTAAGCTAGACGAATGGGCTGGTGGGTGGCTCTGGAGGCAGAAGAGTGAGCCGAGGCGGGTAGTTTTGCCTGGGTACCTCCACTCCACCTCGCCAACCACCCCCGCGCATCCCGTCGCCCCTCCCGAGCCGCCCCCCAGTTACTACTCCGCCACCTTCTCCACCTCCTCGACGACGCCATACCCTCGTTCATAATATCCTGCACGTCAGACTTTGAAAACTCCAACAATTTCCTCCTGCCGCCTGGTTGGAGAGCCGAAAGAGGAGGAGAGCCGGGGAGGAAGGGGACGGCCGGGGCTCAGGGGGGTGGTTCTACCCGCTACGTGGAGATGGTTCCGTGCTGCTGCTGCTGCTGCTGCTGCTGCTGCTGCTGCTGATGCTGGTGCTGGCTCGTCGTGGTGGTAGTGGCGGTAGTGGTGGCGAACCGACGGTGCGAGGGAGACGAGTTTCGAGTTTATATAAAGTTCGGGCCACATCAATAATTATAAGTAGAGAGCCGAGGCAAGATGGCGCGCACCCGACTGGCAAACCCCATCCCCCCTCGCCCCCCCCCCACCACGTGCCAACCGAGTCATTATTCAAACCATCTCTTACTTCCTCTTGTTTCCTTCTCTGTATCGCCCTCACCCGACCAGACCTTGCCGCGAAGGATGATCGACGTGTCGCTGCTTGCCGTGATCGAGGATCGATCCCATCTCTGGTCACGTTTTAGGGAACGTACCGTCGCTTTTGTCGCATCGGATCCAGCCACGGGACAAGGGATACATGACACCTGAAATATGGTTCAATTAAGAGACAACGATACGTACACGTGTCGTGGCTTTCTGTTTTTAATAAAATAGTGCCTATCGGTAATACGGTAGGACGACTCTAATGGATTAACGAACGTCCCGTTGCCTGCTGAATGATCGTAAGATTAAAGATCTCTCTCGTCGCAGGTATCACGTTCTCGCTCCTACTCCGTCTTAACCCTTCTCCCAACGGAATTAAGTTCCCTTCTCCTTCTGGAGACATTGTCTAAACTCCTGAAGTTTTGCCTTGTTGCCGGAGAACGTCAAGGTCACGGGTTCGTCTAGTCCAGGCGATAGAAGGTCATAGCCGGCCGCTCTCGGTTTTTGCAATCGTTGGATGCTCGTCGAACGAATGAATTATTTCCATTCGATCGTAGTGCCGCGGACAGATAACAAGTTGAATAAAACAAACGATGGCGAAAAGACGAACGACGTTTCTTCCAGCTCTTCAAAGATTTAGCGAATACGGGAATTATTAAGGGAGCTAAAAACACGCGAGCGAAGGCGATAGGAGAACGCTCGGTTTCCTGCAAAGATGACGGTTGATTAATGTTGGGGGTAGTTTCTTACTCACCCCCAGCGGTTCGGGATACTCGGTTACAATGGCGGCCGCCACCTTAGATAACGCGCAGAATTAATATCGCGCGTGGAGCGAACCGACTATGGTTCCACCCTGTTCAATTTATAATTTTAAAGATCCCTCTCCTAAATACAGTCCGGTTAATAAACATCGAATGGAGATCCTTCGTACACCAGCGAACGTTAAACACTGTACCGGCGAATAAAAACGCAGCCGAATTCTTACGGACAGTAGAATGAATCGCGTTTAATCAGACGCGGTAAAAGTCCGAAGAAACTTACCACCTATTGTAGATACGACGCTGTTCTTCTTAGCGATTATAATAATAATATCTTGTTGCAGAGAAGAGCCTTTGAAAGTATACTTAACGATCGGTAACGAGGGATGAAGGTCCCTGCGGCGAAGGAGGAGAACATTTTTTTAGCGGCTGGCCGGTTTCGGCTCGAGTTGGCCGACACTTTCGACGCCAAAGGGCGTCCGGCTGCAGCCGGCCACATAGATACACAGCGGACCACTGGTCGGGAGAGATCGGTTCGAATCTGTCCCTAACGTAGTTTCCAGTTGAAACGCAGATCTGGTGTTGCCCTAACTCGACTGGGGAAACTCAGAAATCTAATGCCAGGAGGACACACACAGGCCACGCCAGCCAGCCCGACGTTAACTTTTAATGCACGGGATTAGTGGCACGGGTGCACGCGGGGCCGCTGCCCAAACTTTGCGCTAATTTGCTCGTCTATTAATCTCGTACTTCCAACAACCGGTCGTGAACCGACTGTGAAAAGAACCAGCATGGTTCAAGATGGCAGAGCGTATTCTATTTTTCAAATCTTGTTAACCCCAATGTAACGCAACCGTATGTTGAGATACCCGTCCCTAGAATTATTTCATCGACAATTTTTTTTTTCTTTTTTTTTTTATTTTCGTGCGAACATTGTCACGGATCTCTATTCTCTCGCCGTTTCGGCCGTAAAATTGAGACTAAGCTCTTTTAAATACAACCAGGCGTCAAATTTTTATACAGCGTCGTGCAAAAGTTTTCAGTCGCCAGATCTTTCACTTTAGCTCTATTTCGGAATTTCAAGAAATTCCCGATACTTCGAAGAATTGTAACACGATGTTATAGCTAATGCGAACAACCGCCGTTTTTGCTAATATAATCAAATATAAACAATGATACAACCCTTTCGATCCGTTTACTCTATATTTCACTTTCAGGAAAAGAAGCAGAGAAACACTGGAGGCGAGCGAAGAGCGAGTGGATGCAAGGTACGAACGCAATCACGGTAAAATCAGAGATAATCGTTCGAGTGGGAGAGAAATCTGGGTCGAATGGCTCGTGTAGCCAGCGGACAGTGTAAAAAGAGAAGAAAATTGGGGTGCCGTTGGATGAAGGGTAGAGCGAAGAGTGGAAAAAAAAAAAGGAGGAGAGGAGAGTGTGGCTCGCGTGTAACCAGGGACGCGCGGTGGAACGGGTCAGAGGGAAAGAGGGTCCGCGCTCAATTTACCGGCCGCGGAAAAAAGGAACGCCAGGAAAAGACGGGAAACAGCTTAACGGGGTTAAAACCACCCCTTCGGGAGAGCTTCGAGGTAGGAGGTAAAAAAGCTAAGCGGCGTTTTATAGACCCAACAAGCAGCCCGCGTATACCGAGCCGGGTGCCAACCCCGTTTTTACACCCTCGTTGGAAATTAGAGGCTTTTTGTGCTAAATATACCCTCCCACTATACCTCCTCCTCCTCCTCCTCCTCCTCCTCCTTCTCCTCTCCCTCCTCTCTTTCTCGTTTTCTCTTCCGGCACGGGTCCGCCACCAGTGAATCTCACATTAATTTGAACTCCACGCGAATCTGACCGTGCCACAAATTACTGGCCGACACTCTTTTTAATTGTCTCCTAGTGAAAGGCCGGCTTTATAGGCGATAACGAGGCTGGATCTTTTTTGTGTTTTGTTTTTCTTTTTTTTTTTTTTTTTTTTTTTTTTTTTTTTTTTTTTTTTTTTTTTTTTTTTTTTTTTTTTTTTTTTTTTTTTTTTTTTTTTTTTTTTTTTTTTTTGCTGGTTTTTCCATTGTTGCCTCTATCTTCGCACAGACGCTTTCTAACTGTGTTTCGTGAAGAAGCTTGCCGCGTATCACGAGTACCGCGACGTTAAAAGTGGCAGATTACGTACGTACGGTTCATTTGCGAATGGCTTCGTCTGGTTTCGGAAATACGGCGTAGCTTTAAGATCCGTGACAAATGAGAGGACGAACGGAGAGGGCATTTGAGAATCTCGTCCGTGGGTCTAAGTGAAAATAAAACGCTCGAGCTACCGGGTAAGAGGGTGTGAAACGAGGGTGGCGTTTCTCTCACATAAATTAGCCTGTGGCGGTAAAATGCAAAACATTCGTTCAAACCGCAGTTCAACACGAACGAGATTGGTCACGTTCCGGCTTTGTCTGTCCGAATTCGCTGGAGGGTTGATCCCTCCCTTCCTCCCTTCTGTCTCGTTTCGTGATTCTCGCCACGATTCGCGCTCATATGAATTTCACGATTTCGCTTGACGCTCTTGCTTTTTTCATTCGGCTAACTTCTTATCGAAACACGTTACTCTTACTATTTTTCAAGCAGGCAACGGTACCGTACGTTGGTAGAGCACTTGCAAAATGAGATCTCGGACGAAGATTCACGATGGTGTACGACCATCCAACGGTCCGATTAACCTTTCCCGCCGGACATAATCATCGAGGCAACATCGATACGTCGAATAGTCAAAGTATTATACAAGAATGAAAGGTTGCCGTACGTTCGAGCCACCCACGACGATATTCCGGCATCCACGTTTCGACTATTCGAGATAGATAATGGCACTTGGAGAAGGTTACAACTTCCGGAGTGAAATCTGGAGCGGAGATCGGACCATTATCGGGTGACATCCGGTCCAAGAAGCAGTAAACGTGGCAGTCAAAGGGGTCGGTCGGGCCTTAACGGAGTCATTTTTAGCCGGGTCTATCAGCGATTACAGAGGATGCAATACCCATGGGTTCCATCGAAGATGCAACTAGCTGAAAATTCATGGGTCGCACGAAGGAATCGAATATCGCCGGTGCATCGGAACCGATGTATCTCTGGCCCGTTATTCCCCCGGGGGTAAATCGGAACGACGAAGGTTGCTACTCGAAGGCGAAACGTTTCTCCAGGCGGCCGA
Organism: Bombus difficillimus; assembly: GCA_014737525.1. Lineage (NCBI taxonomy): Eukaryota > Metazoa > Arthropoda > Insecta > Hymenoptera > Apidae > Bombus > Bombus difficillimus. The sequence goes on along the minus strand of JACXIT010000182.1, from coordinate 419,081 downwards.
ATAGGTGGTATAGGTTGTATATACAGAGGTGTGGGCCCAGATAGCGGCAGATTCCAGCAACGACTACGAGGTTATAGGTACGAGAAAGGTGTACCAGAAGAGGAGGACGAACCATCCAAGAGGACTAGATGCTAGAAGGGAGTCGGAGGAGACCGGAGGAGAAGGAGGTAGGTTTGTAGGTAGTAGCTGAACTATCTCTCTCTCTCTCTCTCTCTCTCTCTCTCTCTCTCTCTCACTCTCTTTCTGCCAGTCTCTCCTCTCCTCGCTCCTCTGCCGCTTCTGGCTTTCGAGGCAATATAACTCGAAAATGGTGGCTGGCTTGCGAGTGCCGTTATCATTTCTTAGCCCGGTATCAGCCCGCCCTCCCGGTTATTACTGCACCCCCGGGGCTACGCCATGGACTCTTAGATAAGCCACCCACCGCGAAGGTGTATTGTCTGTTTCACCTACCCTCGCCTTTCTATAGATTGTCCATCTCCTTTGCTCCGTCGCTTCTTGCACGCCATTTCACCCCCAGCCTCTCTCGCTCTTTCCGTGCCTCTCTGTAGTACTTCTCTTCCTATCCTTGCCACTCTCCAGCCACTTCCGACACTCGGGAGATGTATAGAATTGTTTGAGAATCGCCTGAAGCGCCGCAAGATTACTTGGGAAAACGGATATGTCGTTCGCCCGTACCGGCCGATAGCTTCGAAAAGCACGTCTATCGATTCTTCTGCCGGTCCGCCTACCGGCCTCGACGACCCGTTGGAGACAACCTTTTTGCACGAACCTGACCGGTCTTCTTTGGATCGCCTGGATAATCGGACGGAAGAGGCTCGAGAGTTACGCCGGAACTCCTATCGCGTGACCGTTGGCGATAATGCCCCGTTCGAATCGCGAGGACGAAGCATTCTCGAAGAGAGAGAATTCATTTCTGGACACTCTCGCTGAAACACTGGGAACTCTGCCGATCTCGACGAGGCGACGGAAAATCCGAAACTTTCGAAATCGAAGCGAGACCGGACACCGGGAGTATCTGTCATTCGTTGAAGATTCCTGCACGAACAGAGGGCAATCGCCCGGCGAATAGAACGTTCATGGAACGTGTCGCATGTTGGGTCACAGGTGGAAATTCATGGCGGAGGAAATAAATACGCGAGGCGAGGAGGCGGCAATCCGCGGGAACGTCGCGGCGAAGAAAGGATATTTCCATAGGTGTTCGAGGCCTGGAGCGCGAGACGGCTTCGAGAGTGCGAACGATTCCAAATGAGGTCGGGCCGACTGACTGATGACGTCATTACTGTCAGGCTTAATGAAAATTTCCGGAAAGTTACCGCTCGCCTCGACTGCTGACGCCATGTTACCTTCGCCGGGGCACAGGAGGCGGGGGCGTGTGGGTGAGAGAGAAGGGGTGCAGAAGGGGTGGCTGGCGCCCGCGAGCGAACGAGAAATTTTACGAGAATTTCCGAGACTAATTTCTCCGGCGCTTTGCGCTCGAGGCAGGCGGGCGTCGTTAATTTCTGACGTTAATTGCTAAACCTGAAGTTTCTAGAAATTTCCTGGGCGCCCCTAACCTCGCTTCCACCCAACCGGTCTATACTCAGCCCAACGTTTCGCCCGTCCCTCTTTCGCCGCTACTTCTATCTGTGTACGTGTCCCGATCCTAGGTATCCTCTTTCTCCCCGAGCGTGACTGCTTCGCCCGCTTTTCTGATATGAAGATTAAGCATCGTTTATTCAGGCCGGGTCAGCGGCGTACTTCTTCACGAGGCCTCCGAGACACGGACATCCGGCTGTCCCGACTTTCGTTTCATCCTTCGTGAAAAATTGACCAACCTAGACCGTCGCCCGTATACCGCGGTGCAACAATTCTTTCTTCTTCGATTAGGAACAAAAGTCGCGTAGTCGAGAAACGAAAGGGCCTGCATCGATGAACGAACTCTTTATCAGGAATTTTTACTTGAAATTCGACGACAGTAAAGAGAACACACACACGAGTTTCATCGGGTTAGCGGTTTTTTTTTTTTTTTTTAATTCCTTTTTAATTCCTTGACCAGAGACGAAACGGGAGAAGGAAGGGTTTCAGATTGGGTTCCTTCTTCGGCCACTTGAATTTGCAAACCGGCAAAAAAGAAAGAAGTTTGTTACAGGACGATATCGGGGAAACCGCAACAAGATCCCTCGGTCACTCCTTCCAGCAACGGACGGGGTCATCGTAGGAAGACGACAGAAAGGGTTACGTCCTCTGTTTGGGATCGTGTAGCAGCACGAGGCGGTCGGAGCGGTGGGATGGGGTGGGAAGGGGGTGTGTGTGCGAGTGGGAGGAGAGGGGGTCAAATTCGTCGCGATAAAAGGGCGAAAGAGGAAGCGAGAAGGGAAGTTGTTCCTTGCGCCCTCGCCTAGTTGTTTAGTTTTCCGCCATCTTTGTTCGCGCTTAGACGAAACGGGGGTGCAGCGGGAGGAGAAGACGGGAGGGGCGGCAGGCGGGGGGTATAGCGACGGGAGGAGCAGAAGGGAAAGGAGCAGGTTAATAGCGGGCTCCGGCGGTTCTGCAGCCCCGTCGAGGCTTTCCGTCGTGGGAAAGAGAGAACGACAACGGGAAAACGAGAGAGAATGGTGGCTGAAAGCGGAGGGATGGCGGTAACGCGGCAGCGAAAGAGGGGCGTGCGTCGAAAGGAGAGAGCAGAAAGCTTCTACGGAGGATGGGTCGAGAGAGGGAGAGAGAGAGAGAGAGAGAGAGAGAGAGACGAACAAGTCGGACGGAGAACCGCGTAGAAATAGCAAAAGACAGAGACGAAACGGTGGGAGCGAAAGGCGAGGAGGGAGAGGAAGAGAGAGACTTTACTTACTTACTTACACCCTCGCCGGGGCTCTCTCTGTCCGTGGCGAGACGAAACGATGCGAGGCTCGATGCGGAGGAAAAGGAACGAGGAGGTAGGTATTTCCCGTAGCGCGCGCGCAAAAGGCACCGTAACGATTTTCTGCTCCTTCGAAGGAATATGAAAGGCGATATTTGCGCGAACCCAGGACCAGAACGCGTTCGCCGCGGCCGGGGGCGAGAGAGGTGGCACGGCTCGGCAGGGACGAAGAGGGAGAAGAGATACCGTCGAGCTCGTTCCTTTCTTACTCTCCACCTCCTCCGTTTTCTCTCTTTCTCGCGCGCTAATGATGGAAAGCGAGGGAAGCTGGGTCGCTCCGGCAAATACCACTCGGGTGGGATTTAAGGGATGAAAAGGGGCAGGAAGCCTTCTTCGCTCCCTCCGGCAGAGAGCTCTTTGATGTCACTCGACCTGCCGCCTAATTTTCACTCCGGCTCGGCGACCTACTCGAAAGACGCGCGAAAAATTATTAATGCCTCCTTGAAGAGATTATTAATGCGAGAGAATTGAACGCGACGAAAGTTCGGAGGCGTTGCGTGGAAAATTTATTCGTACCCGCGTCATTTTCTCACGTGCCAGTAGACATTCCTTAATGAACGCAATTAAGATCCTTTCGATCCATTCGTTCCTTTCGTTCCTTTCGTTTCATCGATATCAGCGAATCGATTGCAGCAAACAGATTTTCTCGTATCTGGACAAATTGAAAATTGTTGCACCCGCATGAACGACAAAAAAAAAAAAAAAAAAAATAGAAAAAAAAACTAATACCGACTATCGATAATGACCGCCAACTGTTTCGTACATAATGGTAATTAAACACCTTCGTTTCTTCGTAGGTTGTAACATAGCTCCGAGGAACGTGTACGTTTCAAGTGAAAGCGTTCCGTAATGGTCAGACCGTCCTCCGTCCGAGTCCGACATAACCACGCGGTTTTGCGAACGCGCGGAGTATTTTTGTCCACGCCAGAGGGACAACACCGTCGTCGGAATCGGCGAAGGAAACGAACGAGAAGGTAAGAAATTCCTGGTACCGTTCGTAACAAAAGCTTGGCGAGGATGGCATTCGGAAGAACAGGCGGGGAAGAAGGTTGTGGGCGCAGCAACGGGGGTCGAGGGTGGTTGTGGATGGTGGCGAAGAAGAGGTGTGCTCGGGTGGAAGCTCCCTCATTCCCGGCTGGAGACTTAGAGTTGGTAATTAAATACAAGGAACCTTGCTTCGCCTCGTCTCGCACGGAGTCAGCTCGTGCCCGCCGTCTCTCTTTCTCGCCCGTCCTCGCCTTCTTGCATCCCCTTTCGGTATGCCCGGAATACAGAGAGGGCTGTATTTAATTCGAGACTTCATTCGATTTACTTCGAGTCGCGGATTAGGCGCTGTCGAACTTGGAGCAAACGACCGACTGACGCCATCTCCGCGATTGCCGGGAAACGGCGTCGCATCTGTCATGGAACGCCAATTTCTGATGGAGATCTTCAAATTCTCAAAGTCTCCGTTCTACGCCCCGCCCCCGCCCCCTGCTGCTCTTGCTACTCGTTTCGAAATCACAGAGCGATTACAACGTTTTAGATTTTAAACTTTCACCATGATTTGCGTGATCCTTCGGCTTTCGACCGTTCGTGTTTCTTATCGGTACGTTGCGCTTTGTCCCGACGTTTCGCGAACGTTTCGGTTCGCTTCTTCGGAGCAGACCTGAGAGTAGCGAACGTAAAACGAAGGGTAACGTATCGATGAAAACACGACGGAAACTCAAAGAATGCCCGTTCTTCGTGATACGTGGAAAGTACGAACAACGCTCAGCATTTTTCGACATGAAACTTCAATCGTACACGAGAAAATAATGCGAAGATAAAAATGCAGCGTCTAGAAACGAAAGAAACGACGATAGGAGATTGCTGGGAGAATCTCGCGGAGAAACCCGCGGTCGGGATCCAGAATGATAAATCGATCGCGCCGGAATGGGAACGTACAACGGTGGTCCAGGCGTTTCTTTTCATAAATCAATTTCTCGATCAACCGACGAGACATATACGCGCATAGTCGTTCCATTATTGGCAATAACAGTGTTACGGCAGCCCATCCAGCCAGCCAGAGGCCTCTCTCTCCTCGTCTCTCGTTGCGCTCGCAACAGAGCTCTCTCTATCTCCTCGAAGCCGGCTCCGCGGCAGTCTCCTCGCTCTCTCGTGGCGAAACTCAATTCCCCAGGCTGTGTAGAACGGAGAGGGTGCGCACACTTTGCTTGCTCCCGCTACACAAGACGAAATTTCATTCCCGCCTGCGCCCATCCTGTGCCCGGTAATTGTGCACGTGAAGCAACCTGAAACCTGCATTTGCCCTGTAGGTTCGCAAAGGATCTCGCCCCCTGTCTTCATCCCCCGAGTCGGCCCGCTTGCCCTCAAGACGTTCCAGAGGTCTTCTCCGCATCGACATTCCTTGTTCGCGAGCAAAAATCTCCTTCCTTTCCGCCTCTAGACAAAATTCTCTTTACAAAAGTTTCTACATCGGGAGATCGAGCATAACATTATATTGCGGGCATTACGTTCGCAGATCACGTAACGGACAACCTTCTAAAATTTCTAAATTTCGCCGGCAAATCACTTTTGATCGATGCTTATCATCTTACAATAGTTTCATCGATTTTCGCTACTCTTTGACAAGCGAGCCGTTCGCTCGTGCACGATTGTCTGGCGAACGATCCTCAAATTTGAGAAGAACGACGCTCCAACACGAGAAACTGATAGGTGTATCGAGGTGTATTGCTTATTCAGGCAAGCAACGAGAGCCTGTGCCGAGAAAGAACGTTCTCGTCAAAGGAGCGGAAACCCGTTTCGATGGTGGAAGAAGCGAAACGAGAGAGCGAAGCGTCGCGCAAAGGCGGATGCCGCGCCCGGAAAGCTAAGGAAAGGAAAACAGCGGACGTAGCCAAACAGAGCCGCTAACGTCGTTGGAAACTTGAGCGGGACCGGCACAATAAGACGGCTCAATGAAAAGCGTCCTTTACTGCGGCTGCACCGTGAATGCTTATATGCCGTGTACTCCCGCGCGTTTATCTCTTTCCCTCTTCTCCCGGATCCAGCTGTTTCGCTCGGATTCCCTCTTTCTCTCTTTCTCTCTCCCCTCGTGGCCCGTCGTTTCGTCGTCGCTATTTGCACGATATCTCGCTCGTTGGGCGCCGGCTCAGCCAATGAAAGCGCGCGGAGGCGAGCTTTTACGGCGTTCTTACGGTATGGCGGGGATCGCAGGGGGGGTTGGGGCCGCTGCCTCCGCAACGTTCTTATTGTTTCAGCCACCCCAAGCACCCCCTTCGCGGCAACCACCCTCCTGGTACCACTCCACGAGTTTACTCCCTCTTCTCAACGCCGCGGCACTGTGCTTAGAATTTTAATGGACCGGCTTAGAAATTGTTGGCGGAATTAGATTTTAGGACGAGATTAGGCGGGGCTGGCGCTACGAAATTACTGCAAGGAGCAAGGAGAGAAAACGGAGCGGGTGGTAGCTTGGGGTGGGTGGTGTTCACCCCATCCCCCCGCCCTCCCCCGAAAGAGGCCTTTCCATGAATTTATGCCATTGTGGAAAGAGCACGCGGCCCTCCTCGTGAATCTCGGCTTGCTTCGTTGAATTTCCAAGGGGTACCGAATTTTACGATCGACCTTGCCTTCGGCTTCGCGCCCTTTCCCGTTCGAGATCAACCGCTCGTGGCGCGCACGATTTTCTCTTCGCGTCTTCCTTCCGCCAGCCGATGCTTACGCCGCTCGTGCATAAATTCTAATTAACCGAGAACGACGATCTTCCCTTATAATTATACACTGCCGGTCATAAGTATCGGGGCATACGCACCTATGAGAAGACTCGTTACAAATTTTGCTTTATTCGATGAATGAAATTAGAAAATAACAACAGGTGAAAGTCATTCAACTTGTATGAAACGTTAGTAGTTGCGATACTACTCGTTGCGCTCTGTTATCCACTAAATCGTATTTTTCCGTTATATCTTTTTCGACACGATTCTCTCAAAACACTTAAACACTTTCATCGAGACAAGTTTAAGACAGAAGTGCAAAGATTCGAGAATCGTAGGCTTGATCGAAGAGGGATCTTCAACTCGGTTCCATCTACAAGTTTCTCGATAAGAAGATAAGATCGTATCAGTCGTGAGTAGAGAAGAATTTTTCATTCGATCCAGAATTCTTTCGTTTCGCCAAGAAATTCCGATAGAAAGGATAAATTGAGAGGCACGGACGAACGAAAGGAGGTGGGGGGGGGGGCGGGGCTATATTAATCGACTTTCCAGGCGATGATCAACGTCGTTGATTTTCAGAGCGAAAGGAATCGCTCTCAGCCCAGGAAATCTCAGTCGTCTTTCGATACCCTCTCCTTGAGCGTCGCACGCGGTAAAAGGGCAAGACACGAGCGAGACAGAGAGACGCAAATAGGGTGAGTCGGCCTCCGGTGGTGTTTGAGTTTGAAATTACGAAGCGAGAGAATTTATATGCCTGTGCCGGCTGTTCTTGCGTGGCACGGTAGAAGTTTCATTTATTTAAGGCAACTTGTACAAAAGCGAACGGGAGAACCAACCCCTTGAGAAGAGGGTGAACGTCGGGATTTCACTGACTGTCGCAACCCCGCTGGCTTTCTTCCGCCACGTCTGAACTCGACTTACCATGGGAATTTGAGTGGTCGCGCGCCTTATGCTCGTGTCAACCGTGGGGTCAACTCGCGTTCTAACCCCCCTCGAACCGAGAAAATTTAATCGTCGAGAAACGAGAGAACTCTCGGACGCGAACGCCTCTTTCGAACGGTTAATCGAAAGGTATCGGAGATTCGGCCCTACGGACGTCTTTCTCGAAATATCGACTCAATTGTGGCTGAGGCGTGTGTTACGATGGTAAGGGATAAGGCGAAAGACGCAAAAAGGTGGATAAAAGAACGACAATCGACAGGCGGTCGAATCCGCTCGGTCCCGAGGCAGTTGCGCGAAAAGCAACGATAACGTGCCCCGAAGTTCTCGAAGGTATCTCCGTGGTCCCGGGTTCGTGTACCCCGGCTCCTCTATTTCAACGGAATGCTCTCTTTCTCTCTCTCTCTCTCGCTCTCTCTCTCTCTCTCTCCTCCCCGTGCCCATCCTAGCCTGCAGCCCGTGTCCTCTGCCACGGCGGCTTTGTCTGCAACTTCAGAGCCGGGGTGTTTCGCGATTATAATTTAACGACGCCGGCAACGAAGCGAAGTTGGCCCCAGAAATCAATGCGCGGCACCGAGACAAAAGCCGGCGACGACAGAAAGTCGGTGCGAGAATGAGACAGGACCAAAGAGGGAGAAAGAAGAGTGAGACAGGCTAAGTGAAAGAGGACGAAGACAGAGCGCGGGAGTTGCGGACCGAGGAGGGCCGTTCTCAGAGAATATAAGGGAGGCGCGTCTCGAAAAGGAGAAGAGGACGCTTCGAATGTCTGGATCTAATGTGTGCGTTCGAGGTATCTTTTACGCACCAGGGCCAAGGGAGAAAGGTCACGCGTCTCGTCCTTGTGGAAATCACGATTTCTACGATGAACAGGGGTTGTTTCTTCGAGATGCGATCGAGATGGGTAACGAAAGACTTATTTTAATAAGAAATTGATATTAGACCGAATACATCTAACGTTATTTGGATCTGTCGGATGTTAAAGGAAGTAATAAAAAGAGAGCCTTATTCGGTCTTAAATTCGATGTAGAATTGGTTTGTACAAGCGTTGAATTTTAAAGTATTGCTCATCCGTAAAAAGACGAGAGAAGTATTACTCGTCGTATTTCTCATCTCTATGGTTCTCGATTGTAATTCGTTCCTTTTGGTTGATCGAAGATAGATTAACGAACGAACGGTAGCGGTAGAAGAGAAACACTTTTTCTTGCCGCTTAGCCAGATCGTTCGGGAGCGACAGAAATGTCTTTTGGGAAATGGTAATTGTTTCTTAGTAGATTGAAATTTAAAGGATACAGGGAAATGGAAGAAGCGAAGCACAGATAGCGATGGTACTTAAGAAGAGATGGAGACCCGTGAGCGTTTATGGTATCGTTTTCTCGTTGCACCCTCTTTCGATCCAGCGCACGACAGGGACCATCCCCAATTCCTGAACGACGCAGGCACAGACGCCAGGCATTTGCGGCGGGTATTAAGAAATCTCTGCGGACGTTTGGCGGTCGGCCAACATTCCCAGCGAATTAAAATACCGTGCCGAACGTGCGGGGTGTCTCGCATTGCCGAGGTTTTCCTAGTTGCCGCAAACTACCGAACGATCTGTCTTCCAAAAAACGGAACCTCTGTGTCAATGAAACGAACAATTGGCAATAAAATCTGTCGTTTTCGGAACCCGTTACCTTTCCTTTAGACGCGTCCGCCACCTTTACGCCTCGAACGATGTACGATACGATAAAACGTCATTAAAACGACGAGATCAAAAAACAATTCATAATCGAGTGTTTCACTGATGAACGATCGGTTCGACCACTTTCTACTACATCCTAGCGAAGATTTTAATAAATATGTCAGAAATTTTTCAATTTTTTGAAAAGCCTACGCAACAGTGGCGAAATATTAGCTGCGTTTTCTGCCTATGGGTTTTTGCTTATCCACGGATGATTTGGCATTGATGGATATCCAAAGTTCTACAAGATTTTCCAGTCTTGCGCCAACTGTCGATTACAATTATCAAACTGAACACGCCGTTTTCTTCGAAATTTTCCACTTTCACGTTACCTGCAAATACGTAATGAACGTTAATCGAATCGCAATACGACGTACAACAGAGCTTTCACTAATCTGAAACTTAATGGAACCCTCGATGGTTTCACCTCGGGAGCCATAATGATCGACTTGGCGTGAACGGTATTACCGATAACAGAGAATTATTCGACTGGGCGACAGAAATAGAAACGTCGTTGAACGAGTAGCGAATAGAGACTGTAGCGGCGTTAAGGAAACGGCAGAGGCGGTTTTCAAGGTACAACCGTGTACCTGAGAGTCACGGGCTGAAGCGTTTGCAGTCGCGCGTACCCGCTGTACAAAGTCGTAGCTCGCGGCCCTTTCATTTGTAAACGAAATTACAGAATAAGGCTGGCTAGGAGAAGCTGGAGGGCTGAAGAAAGAGAGGAATAGAGAGCTGGCGTCAGCATCGAGCTGGCGACGGTTATGCGACGAAGCTGGCAGGCAGGGCGAGGGGGTCTGCTAGAAAAGCGGGGGGAGAGCGGACAGAAGGGGGTGGATTTTACTCCGGAGCAAACGGCTCAAAGGAAATTAAGGAGCATTCACTCTACGAGAAGCTCCTACGGAGAAATATCTTCTCTGTGAAGAGAGGCGCGACTAGAGAGAGAGAGAGAGAGAGAGAGAGAGAGAGAGAGAGGGAGAGAGGGAGAGAGTGCACAAGAGCTGGAAGCTACGAACTGGTTTGGAATACGAGAGAATCCGGTCTGAATCTTTCTCCGCAAAGGACAAGACTTCCTTTTCTGTCTTTGCCGAGGCAAAATCGGTAACGGAGGCGTACCCCTTCCGACAAATGCCGAATATCGTCGTGCCCTCGTCTTCGATAGAATCCTCCGACCCTCTTCGAGGTTCACGGAACAGTCTTAAGCAATGAACAACGAGAAGCTTTTTATCGTTCTTGTTATCTTGGTCGTCGTCGTCGTCGTCGTCGTCGTCGACATCGTCCCAAATAATAAACCAACAAATATCAACCGGTAGAAATATTTTGTCCGAGCTGCAGGAATAGTAATACTGATCGGAGGAATATCGAGTCTGTTTCAATTTTAAAGCGACGTTCGTCCCTAGCAACAAGTATACACACCCGAAGAATCAGAACGGTTTGTCCCCGTTGCGATTTGCGTTGTCGCGTGTTTCTCGTTTCTCTTTGATCTTTACCGCTCTGAACGGAAACACGCAAGAAACAACAACGTTCGTCGCCGAACGCCAAACAGAAACGCCAAGGTACGCGGAGAATCGTCGGACGACAAATAGCGATGTTTCGAGGAAGCATGTAATAACGCCAGCTAGTTCTACGCCGCGATCGAGCAAAGGAAAGAAATGACGGAATCTTCGCGAGTCGCTTTTCGTTCATCGGAAGCAAGGGAAGGGTGAATAATTGGAAGGGACCGCCGGGTGGTCCGGGGTGTGTCAAGGCGCAATTTGTCTCGAAAACCGAGTCATCCGTTTCAGAGATTTTCGCAAAGCGCAATTTCTACCATAGGAAAAGCAATAAAGGCGGCATGGAAGGGTGAATTCCCGATGAAGCTTCGCAAGCAAGGCGGCATGCTTGAGAGCGCTCTAGAAGCACCATTGCCCTCATCCTGTTTTTCATCCCTTATTTTGCCAGAGGGGGTAGAAGAGGGTCGGTAAGACGGGGGTGGCAGTATGGCCGCTTTACTCCGGGACTCCGCCCTCGAGTGGCTTCCCTCGAAAGGGGAGAGAACTTGGAAAACCTGACTATCCTACAGGGTAGTACAAAGTACGTACTTACGGCGTAGCGCGAAACGAAATGGGGGCGAAGTAACCGCCCGGTGGGGGTGGAAACGTCGTTCCGTGCGTGGCATCTAGCAAGCGTTTACGCGCAACGTTTATTTTTATCGCGTCGCCAACTGCGACGCGCGCCACGTTCACCGATCTTAACCGTTTAACGAACGCAAAATATGTTGTGCTCGCTCGAGAAGGAACTGCTGCCAATTCACTTGTGCACGAAATATTGGTAATTATGACGATAAAAAGGATTGAACTCGAAGAAAAGACGTTACAAGCTGCTGCTGCTACTTTATCGATTTCCTCATTTATCGCTTCGCTCTGTCCCTCTAATTTGGCCCCACCGTGATAATTAACAAGCGATAACTGATAAACGAATAGTACAGATATAAGAGAGAAGGCGTTATTGGAATTGACGTTGCTTGGCTCTCTCTTTATCTGGTAACGCCAGTAACCTAACCGGGAAAGGTCACGTCGAGAAATCGATAGATGTCAAAAGTTAAAAGATGAAAATGAAAGTCAAGATTAACAAGAAAATTGGAAATCTGACAGCGTACTATCTCGATCACTTTATCTCGAAGATTCTTTGTTTCAAAGACTTTTTTTTTCTTTTTTTTTTTTTAGTGTCGAATAGAAATGTTCCTAGCCTGGATGAAATATAAATCTAATAACCGAGAAAGGCTATTGACCGTCGATCTATTGACGTAGCGTCGAAAGAGAATAATTAAAAATAGTCGAAACAATAGTCGGACTGATAAGAAAGTTGGGAATAAAATAGCGTACTACCTTAATCGTTCCGTTTCTCGGTTCGTCCTCGAAGCTCGAAGAGTCTGAGTAACGAGGCACCGTCGATCACGGGTCAAAATTCTAAACTGACCAAAGGACGGGGACGCATCCGGGAACTGGTCAGTTCTGGTGCCCCACTCTTCCTGTTTCCCCCTAAGTGACCGGCGAGGTCCCTGGATATGTGGGAAAGAAAACCAGTTTCCGTGCGGGATAGCGGGCCAAGAAAGATGGACAATCGACCGGAGGTCAATCCGACTCGGACGCGAGAAGCGACGAAAGAGAAAGAAAAAAAAAAAGAAAAGAAAAAAAGAAAGAAGCGAAGGAGACAAGACGTAAACCTGTTCTGGGTCAATCTGCGGCCCTTCTGACCCAGAGAAGGGTTTCTCGCCTTCCCCGTCTTTCACCGAAAATCCCACCGTTTGTCCTATCCACGCGTCACGATGGGAAAACGTTCGAGCATCGAGCTTCGACTTCGGGTAGGTATCCTTCCTTGAAAATTCACGTACTTGGAATATTTGCTCAAAATAGTATGTCTCGAAATTTTAATCTCGAAGTTGGAGTTAATTATTTCTCGTGGGAAGTCAGGTGGCGGCGGTCGACGAAAGTAGGAAATTCGGAGTATTTCAGGAATTTCACTTACGTCAGTGTGATGTAATTTAACGGTATTTTTATGCTAACGAAGAGCATTATCCCGCGAGACGACAGGCAGAACGTGAAACGATTTTCTTCGCGCGCAAGATCGACCCCGTTGATTTTACCGGGGAACAAGAGCGACCGGATTCGCAGCCGGACAGTTGGGACCAGTTTCGACGATTCGGTTTCGTCGCGTCTATTCGGCAGAGTGTCTAGTTCGACCAGTTTTCAAATATTTCTGGGACAGGACAATGTCCAGAGGAGCGGCAGATGCGGCGACCGATGAAAGAGCCGCGCTCCCCGAATGAAATTTACTTTTTGATTCAAATGTCTCGCAACGAAAAGGATTTATCGCGAACCGAGCAACGAGAAGCAGCCTTCTTTTTTCCATCGGTTTCTTCGTTCGTTGCTCGAAACCGACGAGAGAAAAGACAAAAAAGAAAAAAAAGAAAAAAGAGAAAAAAAGAAAAAAGGAAAAGAAAAAGGCGATCCGAAACGACGAGGTACGTGCCACGTCTGTGAAAATAACGGAGAGTTGCCTGTGCCGAGTTTCGTGTGCCGATACGCCGGAAGGTAATGACGGGTGCACCAGCGACGTTCATTAAGAAACTTTAATTAAGTTCCATCAAGTTCGAGCGAAACGGCGGGCGAATAAGAAGTCCTTCTCCCGTTAAAATCGACGTCAGTGCCGCGCGAATCTCCAAACCCTGACGTGGATTATTTCGAGATGACGAACGATCCGGCCAATTTTCATACAGATTCCGATCGCGATCGATCGTTTCACGGTTGGCACGGGTACGTCGACTGATTTTTCCGTTATACCTACGACGACTATTATTCAAAGATACACAAGATCACGAGACGATTGATTGCAAACGCATAACGCGATCAGAGATAATTGAATATTAAACAAAAATTGGAATCATTTGAGGATTATCCACGTTGTAGCTTGAGAGTCGGGATCGATCAGTAGGACGAACGAATCTATTTTCTGTCTCGACGACAAAAATCATTAAAGAGGAAGTCATTGAATCGACATCGATTCAAAAATCTACGCGCGTGCGACGCTTAAATTACGGCGAAAAACGCACCATAGAAAAGCGTTAAAATGACCAAGTGTGTCGTTGAGAAGCCTGGATCTACCGACAACGACGATACAGAGAAGTTATCTTTGTTAGTTATAAACTACTAACAAAGATAACGGGCAGGATACAATACCTACTGTACTCGATACCTACGACCTACCTACGATCTACCTACACGTTCGAAAGCTACGAAACAGCTACGAATGACCGTTCGAAACAGATGTTTCGCGTCACGATCATCTTGTATCGTCAATCAAAACTTACTCGCGGTACTCACGATGATAATCTACCACGCGTTGAAGAAGACCTACACCAGTTATGAAACCGGTGCTTGTCGTCGAAACGAATTGAACTCGGTTAACAATTTTACGCTATCACGCTGTCGTTGTCGTTGAACGTGTCATTGCGAGGATTTCTTCGACGTGCGCGATCACAATCACGAATATTAATTACACCGGAGAGCCCCTGCGTGGTGCACGCGGACCGGTGCATAGGTTTCACGATCAGAGGGGTGCACGACGAAGAAAAAGAGAATCGAGGTTCGATCCGGCGTGACCGGTGGTCAGTGGCGTTTCTCTTTTCTTCGTGGCGTCATTAGCCCAGCGGTGTCGGCGCGACAATGCGGCGAAATGTCTCGCGTGCGGTCGGTCGATCATTAATAAGCAATTATTCAACGGCTCATTAGATCGCGCGGACGCATAAGATCGCGACAAAAGGCCTGGACGGATGGAAGGAGAGGGACGCGTGCTGACCACGTTGGAACACGCGATGCACACGGTCAACTTGTGTGTGCCTTTCTATTAGAGCAGCCATCGCCCCAAGGCATCGACGGCACCCCTCTGTCCAGTCCTTCCACCGAACTGCCACTGAACTAGTTCCTGGCCATTGGTCACTCCGACTGTGATTAATACCGAAGACTATTAATCTATCGAAACTGGTCGGCGATCGTTGAATCTTACGAGACGCTACGGGACGGCGTCCAATTATCGGGGATCATTATCGCATCAACGAAACCTTACGATTTTGTCACGTTTGTCGATCTGGATGACATCGCCAGAAAATTCATCATATTCTCTATAACGAAACCCGAAACCCAAGACCCAAGACCCAAGATGCGGATACGCATTTCTTCTCTGTTTCGACTATATGTCAAAGCACTATCTATCTTTCGGTCGCCGAGTGAAAAGAGAAGAATCGATAGAAATGGATTTATCGTGTGCCGCGAAAGAACTTGATAACTAGTTTGAAAATTCAATAATTCCATGTTATCGAAACTGTCTGTTTGTTCCGATGTAGGATTAAACGCGTAACATTCCGTTATATCGAACGTCTCGAACTTAATTGCTCGCAAGAATCCACAGATACATCCGTTTATCTTTCAGAGATTTCCTCCCATCCGCGTTAACCATCAAATCACGTCAACGCGCAGCATCAACGAAAATGATACCGTCGTGTTTTTCATACGCGATCCACGCGTTTGCCGCGCGTCGCACGACGATTATCATTTCGCTGTTACTCGCATCGTCGGTCTCTGCTTCTTAGCCATCGTCGTCAACGATAGTCCAAAGAGAGTCGCGAACCTATCAGCAAAGTAGAGACGATGCTCGAGATTCTGAGAGCGAGGTTAATAAATATAACGAGCAAGAAACCGAGGAGACGCGAAGGAAGGAAAACAGAAGGCGGGATAGAGGATAACATCCTACGACAGGGGCAGACCGACAAAAGAGACCAAGAGAGAAAGAGGGATACGGGCGTGCGGTGGGCGCATGCGGATGGTAGTCGCGAGCATATAAGTAAAGTTTGTTCGCAACTTATAATGGGGATACCCCGCTTTCGTATCACGAGAAGGATGAGGTAGCAGGGTTCGAGGCTAGGTTACTCCTCTCTCGTAGACGAACTTGTACCGTAATAGACCGTGCAGGTGCAATCTACGGCAGCAGGCAAACTGCAAAGAGGACTAGCGCAGGCAGGAGGACGCGGTTATCGATGCTTTGTGCGCGGCCCTCTGTTGCGCCTCTGCCTATGACTCTTGTCTCTACGCGCAACGTTACACATACCTGTAACCATCGCACCGATAACGACCGCTTGCTACGAAAATATCATCTACGGCGTTGACGATGTACGAAGAAATTCGAAGCGAGGAAAAGGAATGGGAAGAAGCATCGCCGAAAGTAGAATTACAGTTAAGGCAGTTGGACTATAGAAAAATTATCTGGGGGATCATCTGGACGTGGAAGGGTGACACGCCTCTAGCACGAGGGGCACGTTTTTACGCCAGGCCTACAAGGGCACCGAGGCGGGGCCTGTTCCACCCCTGATCGCGCCCGGGCGAATGGTCGGAAACATGGTCGTCGCCGGAGAAAAACTCTTCCTCTCTCTGTAACCGCCGGACTCTCGATCAACAGCGGTGCAATTTTAACGCTGTCTTACGAAATTTATAGCGAAATTTATGATCATTCCACCGTCACTCAGCGCTTGTCGTTACGCGCCTTTTTAAGAGGACACGAACACCAAGGCGAACCAGTCGGATGAAAATGAATTCTTTCCTTCTTTTTTTTTTTTTTTTTTTTTCAACATGTGAGATCTAAGTTTAAAAGCTCGCGTGTCGTACCAAACACTCGATACTTCGGTACTTCGCGCGGAAAGATTCGCGAACGTTCGCGTTCCGTATCACCGGAAGAGAATTCGGAGTAGAAAGATTACGAGAAAAATAGGAACGGTGCACAGGGGTTGGTTGCGTTGGAAAACTTTCGTGCACGCAGTCGATAGCGAAAAAATGTAAAAGGTTTTTCTCTTTTCACTGTAGAGGACGGGATGGTAGAATTCCAGACGGTAATGTAGGTTTGGAAAGTTTCCCAGGGGACCAGGAGATGTCGCGCGGATACCGCATAAAAAAGTTAGGGGACGATAGGGTGTCGAAAGCTTTTTTCAGGCGTCCATAAAAAAAAAAAAAAAAAAAAAGAGAGAGAGAAAAAGCGACCGCGCAAAAACGCACATACGTATCCTAACTAGAATTCCGTCCCGAAGGTAACAGAACTCCCTCCTTAAACACGTTTCTTTCTACTTTCAACGAGTGTTTCGATATAATTCAACGAACAAGCTAAACGGTTAAAAAATACACGTACGATCGTATCTTGATTCGACGCCTTGTAGAGAAGGATGGCAGTTCTTTAGGAAAGATTCGACCGGTGGCCGTTCAAGCGCTATAAGCAGCTACTGACAGACGTTCGAGGCGAATATAAAACATGCTCTTCACCCTCTGGCAATTATTCGAAACCCTCGGCGGCACGAAATCTTCGGTTCGTTCGTGCGTCCGTTCCCCCGATGCGGGGAATTATTAAAATCCAGATTGAGACGAGAGCGATCGTTCGCGAAAATCCCGCTCGCAGCCACGAAACAAAACCAACGGACCCTCCGTTTGCTAATCGGAATAATCTGTTCGAGACGAGCCTTCCACCCACCCCCTCCCCTTCTCTCCGGATCGGCCGTTTTCTTTTCGGGCAGACGAGAAGATACCGCCGACGATAGCTTCCGTTTGAAAACAATGCCACCAGTTTTAAACGAGCATCTGCGTCTTTGATAGACGCGAACTGAAGCATCGAAGCGAAACTCGTAGGAAACTGAAAGATCCGTTTTTCGTCGTCGAATTAACAGGAATTTGCTGGTAGAGTGTGTTCGATAATTAATCCCCGAAGGAAGGAATCCAGTCAGATTTCTGGAGAGAGACGCGCATCCGGCCAACCTGGACAAGCTCTCTGTTTTTCAAGGGCGCGCTCCCGAACGATCCCGTCGGTGGCCAGGCGGCTGGAAAGGGCAACAAAAGGAGAGAATACCCCGGGCAGCTCGCTCGCGCAGTTATAAAACGCTTGTTACTGGCGCTGGCTCTCGCAATGTTTAATAATTACAACGGTCGAAGGGATAGGGTGGGAAAGAGTCGACCGACGAAGAAAGAAACGGCTTGGCAGAAACGGCAGAAACTAAGGAAGCGACGAAGAAAGACGGAACGCGCGGCAACGCGGCCAGAAGAGAGGGTTAACTACGGGGGTGGTTGAAGCAAGACGAAAGAAACGGACGGCAGAGCGAGGCTGGGCAGATAGAAGACGACGGTGGCGGAGAAGAGGTTGTACGAACGAACGAACGAACGAACGAACGAACGAACCAACGAACGAACGAACCAACGAAAGAAAGAGCACGAGTGACAGAGAGAGGAGGAAAGGAAGCGAGAAAGAGCCGGGTCGAGGGAGAGACCTCCGTAGACGGAGGTTGGAGGTGGCGAAGAAGGTTCGTGGAAAAGGCAACACGGGCGAAGGCAACGAGAAAACGGGGGTAAGAGCGAGACACGGAGAGAGAGGGAGAGAGAGAGAGCGAGAGAGAGTCAGAGAGAGAGAGAGAGAGAGAGAAAGAGTGAGAAAGAGGCGACCCACGGCTGTTGGGATCCCCTGGTGCGCGAGAGAGCACCAACGAAGGAAAAAGGGGGGAAAATAAATTGAAAGCAAAATTGTACTCGCACAAGAAAATGGAATTATTCCTCGACGCTGTTCCAGCGAGATACGAAGAAAAAGAAGGGTGGCGGCAGCGGCGGAGGGCTGAAGGAGAAGCCGGGCAAAGAGGAGGGTAAGGTTGTCCGAGATGGATTCGGGCTCCATTGTGCTCGCAGGAAGAACCGGATGAGGAGGTGAGGCGGAGGTGGTGTAGCTGGTAGGCAGTCGAGGCCGGTGGGTGGTGGAGGAGGAGGAGGAGGAGGGCGAGGGCCAGCGGCAGCGATGCCGAGGTGGGAAACTGAAGACTCCAAGGGGGGTTTCCGGAGGTGCGACGTGGTCGGGTGTAACCATCCGCGGTTCGAGAAATTTTCACCGGCGAGAAAAAACTAAACTCCTGATCCGAATCGCGCTGTTTCTACCTCCGAGAAACTGGTTCGTCTCCCGACCATGTTCACCAGACCCAGTTCTTCGTACGACAAGGACAACAAACACCGCCTCGTTGAAATGCACGCGCATTAAACGCACCGATCGACGAGCGCGATTCGCTTCGAACGAAATTGTCGGCACGCGATTTCCTAAGATCGCTCGTCGACAGTCCCTGATGAAGCGGTCCGCTATCCGGAACCGGGAAGCGCAGGTAGAACGTACAATTGGTCGGACTCTGGCGAATCAAGAGTCGAAATTTCGCGTGTTTCGCACGATAGAAAGCCTGATCTCGTGCTGTGTTCGCAGTGTACGGGACGGTTGCCTCTCAAAGGCGTCGCGGGGTTTCCATCCTGCGAGTGCAACGGAATTACGAGTCCCCAAAGCGACGCAAATGAAATTTGTATCGCGAGGCAGGAAAAGAGTGGAGCCAAGGATGGCCAGAATCGCGGCGAGGGAAAGACAGAGACGAAAACAGAGACGGGGGGAGAGAGAGAGAGAGAGAGAGAGAGAGAAAGAGAGAGAGAGAGAGAGAGACGACGCGCGAGCCGTGTCCGTTCTTAAAGGTCTTGCCGGGACGTCGGGCTGGAACGCAAGCCCTAACTAAGTTCCGCCGATAATGGCAATTAACGGAAAACACACGACTGGGGTAATGATATTCCCACGCGCGTACATCGACTCTTTGCGTGTCTGTGTCTACGCCTGTGTATCTTCGTTCCGATGTAAACGCGCCCGCCTCTACACACCAGGACTACGTATACAAACGCGCCAGTTAAAGAGGGTGCACGGAGGGCCGCCCGGGGGTGGTTTCTATGTACGCGGGAGCCTACCACCCAATAAGGTCGCCCGCTCTTGGTCTTTTGAACGCGACCTCTGTGCAGCTGCCTCGTACGTTAGGTATCTATCTATCCATCCATTTATTGGAAGGTAGAATGGAAGCCAGAGAGGAAGGGGGTGAGAAAGGGTGGCGGCAGAGGAGGATGCTTGGTACTTAGGTCCTCTCAGCATCGCTAATTACCCAACGATACTGCCTTCGTGAGCGAGTGTGTATACGCGTAGCAGCGGGCCAGCCATCCCCCCGATCGACCATGAAGAACGTCTAGCTATCGGTTGCGCGGAAAAATACAGCGGTAGTCTGTTTTCGTACGGTCTTTCAGGGAAAGCACCGAAGGCCAGAGACGTCCGGGAACGCTTCGGTGGTCAGGTTGAAAGGAATGCCGTATTCCCGCGGATATGCTCCTTTTTTTTTTTTTTTTTTTTTTTTTTTTTTTTTTTTTTTAGGCGAATTCTTCGATTCGGATTACGGATACACTCGATAGCACACGTGCCAACACGAGTAATGTGTAAAATTACACGGTGCGTCTCTTCCGGTCTGAGCATACCGATGGATTTTTCTGGAAATTGCAAAACAGCGGGAGAGTTAAAACGGTGTTTCCATAAGAAAATCGCTAACGTGTAATGGATCACGGACAGACCGTGAGTCGCTTGGATATGTGCGTTTATGTATTTTGAAGCGAAGCCAACACCGTGGCCTTGAACGCGACGCATCGATAAGAAGCGCGCAAGTAGACAGACAGAGTTGCGTTAGAATTTGGTTTGATAATAGATAAGAAACGACGAACGAATATACTTCCAAAACTAACTGCAAATCGTATACGTTCGAGTAGTAGAAATAATACGAATATCGTGATATTTACTTAGAAACGTCGCTCGAATCGCTCGAATCGCTCGAATCGTATCGCGAAATAAAAGCACCGTTCCTGGTGCTTTCAATCGAAACGTCGTACACGTACATCGATTATCATCGTGGACAGAAACGACGGATAAATTAACGGAAATATCGCAGAGTTTACTTGCAAACAGATATTGTCGAGATATTAGGAAACGAAGACACTCCGGACGCTTTTAAACAAAACCTCGTACACGTCAATTTTGTCGACGCGTTTCAGAGAGATCGTGAAAGACAGAGCGATATACCGTTGATACAACTAGCCTCGTGGCGAGACGAATTTAAGCCATTTGGAAACTTAGCCGCGCAAAGTGTAGCTCGCGAAACAGCGGTAACAAACTTAGCTTATTGCAATGTCGTCGGTGGTCTTTGAAAATTCCGAAACAACATCAAAATCCACACGTGCCTTTAAACCGTGTTTGCGTATCCCGCGAACATTATCCATCCGAGGAGGGAGAAAGAGACACGACAAACGACATTGTGTCGCTAAGGTAGTTGACGCGATCGAAGGGCACGTGAGGCTATTACAGACGGAGTAAGGAGTTACGGCGAGCAAAGAAACGATCCGAAAAGATAAAAGGCGAGTGAGGAGGAGCGAGGGCGAGCATCGAGGAGACAGAGAGAGAGAGAGAGAGAGAGAAAGAGACAGAAGGGATGAGGGAGAGAGAGAGAGAGAGAGAGAGAGAGAGAGAGAGGGAGAGAGAGAGAGAGGAAGACGAAGTGTCGAGAAGCAAGAACGAAAACCGCAGGGGTAGGAATCCCTTAAAACATTCGTGCAGCTTCCATCTTGCCGATATTATTGACGTTTTTTGCCACCCCTATTTTTCCACCCCCTTCTTCTCCACCCATCGTCACGGTGGGGTTGACGGGGTGGTTCAGGGACGAAGAAGTAGGAGGGAGGGTGGGTTGCTAGCTCGAACGAAAAGGGGATGAGGGCGGCTGGCGCGGACGGGAAGGGGCAAGAGGAAGTAAGACGGCTCTTATTCGCGCGGGGTTTTTAGAATACTTTATTGACTGAGCCTTCGTGGAACGAGGGTGGCTTGGGATGGTGGGTGCAGGGGGTGGCTGACTGGTGGTACTGTTGGAGGAGAGCGGTTTGCGGGGGGAAGGTTGGGCGAGCTTCGAACGGAGGATGAGAAACGAGAGAAAAACATTAGGAAAGTACGCGGGTGAGACGAGGACGAGCGAGTGGAAAGAACGAGAGAGGGAGAGAAGAGGAACCGGAGAGAGTTGGCTCGCTCTCGTTTTTGAATTTAAATACCAGAGCGTAGGAGAGAGCGGAGCCTCGGGTCTCCAGGAGCCCCTGCAGCCGGAAAACCCCCGTGACTCTGACACTGTCTTTGCGAGAAATTAATGAAGCGAAGTGGGTACCATGGCCGAGATGCCGGCAGCAGCCTTTCCTTGATCTCTTTCTTCCTCTTTCTCTCAATTTCTCTTTATTCCCAACCTCTTCTCCTGGCTCCTGGCTCCTGGCTCCTGGCCTCGTGCCTCTCCTCACCGCCCAACGCGTCTTCCTTGTTTTTTGATCTTCGCGAAACTCACGTTGTTAAGCGGGACTCTTTGCGTTCGACTGCTCTCGCCGCTACGGACGCGTCCGACGAGAAACGAGCTGCAACTTTGACCTACCGATTCCACTTTTCCGTCTTTCGCCAATCAGTTCCCCTTGTTCGCCATCCATCTGTCTTTGATCGCGCATGTTTATTCCAGATTGTGCGTCACTTCCGTTTCTTTCAACCGATTCCGAACGGGGCTAACAGTTTCGCGGGCGATGAATTCTTTGCAAGGCGATTAATAAATTGCCAGTATTTAAATTAAAGCTCGAAAGTGGAATACAGAAGAATCGCATGGAGAAGCGAGGATCGTGGTCCTGAGAGCAGAGCACAAGGGAAGGAGGCGTGATTCGAGAATTGTCCGAAATCGGGAGGGGATCGAATTCGTGCGGCGTAATGAGTGCTTGGCCCAGGATTTGGGCCATATGTCGAGTGACCCTCGCCGCTGACCCGACAACCTTCGTCCGAAACGGCTCGTTTGGTACTTTCAATAGGATTTGCGTATACCGCTGGATATATACAATTCTATCCCTTCCGTCGCGTCGCGCTTATTGTTAGCGTCTCTCTCTCTCTCTCTCTCTCTCTCTCTCTTCTTTTTCCTTTCACCATTTAACGAGTATTTCTTATTACAAGTTCATCTCGAGTACTCTCGCATCGCGACTAGATCGCGAGTCTTTAAGCGTTTATTTATTTTAAGCATTCAGTCAGTCGAATCGGGGTACCTTTGTTGTATTCAGGAAAATACGAGCTTGCAAATAAATATTCGTTGCAATAGAGATTCGCCGCAATCTAAGTTCAAATAAAATTTACTTGCTCTTCGTGCAAGATTAAGAATTACGAATATCAAGAAGAAGAAGAAGAAGAAGAAGAAGAAGAAGAAGAAGAAGAAGGAAAAGTAGGAATCGATGATACGACAAGGAGGTCCGAAGACAAATTCGTCTTTCATCCGTGGTGTTTCAGGTTGGTCGTGGAATCGGCGAAAAGAGGAGAAAAGCTGGAAGCAGCGGCAAAGGGTTAGCCAGAACGAAGGATGACCCCTTCCTTCTTCTCTCGATAGGGGCAGGCCGAGAAGGAAAACTTTCTAATCGAGAATTATGAAAGTTATTTGCTATGCCGTGGCTCTGCGCGAAGGACGGTGGTCCGACGAGGAGGATGTCGACGGAGCGAATGGGTCGACGAAGAAGGATGAGACGCGGCCGAGCGAGAACGTGATAGAAATAGAGCGAAAGAGAGGAGCACGGAATCGGAAAAAAGGAAGGAACGCCCAAGGCAAATCGGTAATTTCGTTCTGCGCGTGCGGCTATGATATTTCCAACCGTTTGGCCCCTTCTTCTTCGTCCCCCTGCGCGCCATCCCTCTTACCTTCCTTCTTCCACCCCTCTGGAGAAAGTAGCTAGGCTCTCCGGAGCTCTGCAGAAGACAAGGGCGGCCGGGTGGCGAGTGGGGGCGGAAGGTGGCTGCCGCGGGGGAACGGGGATGCAAATTAAAATCCTCGCCGTTTTCCCGTTTCTTATTTTCCACGGTGGTTCTCAACCAAAGTCATACCACCGTATCCTTTCCTCTTCGCGCATAGAAACGTTCATCGAATCATACTGTCAAACAATCGTACATCGCCTGATCTTCCTACATGATCGAAGAAAGCTTCTCCTTCTCTCGACGCTCTCTGTCGCCAATCCGACATTCCCCAATCTGATGTACATACATGTAACGGTATACGATATCATAAATGATCTCTTTGTACAATGTGCCTCTCTGTACATTGTGTAGCTTCGCATACGTACGATAAGTATATTATACACGTTTATCCTCCGTTTCTGAAAGGAACGTTTGATATTCGGTATAGGATTTTAGATATATGTAAGAGATAGAATTTCGATAGAAATTATTGATATATCGGTATCGTATTCCCCTCTCGCACGAAGTATCAGTTCAAAAGTATCATCGTAACATAATTTCAGCCGCGATATATCTTAATCACGAGGCAAATATAATCCGATTATCCGAACATTTTCGAACGGGAGCGTCGTATCCGTCGTTATGAACTTCTCCCATAGATTCATCGATCGTGATTTTTGACCAATCTTTGGAGATATCGCGACTTCTTGATCAGCCTGTTTGCCCGTAACAACAGATCCCTCTTCGAGAGAAGCGCGTAACGGAGAGGGGCCATCGATGACAGAGTCGCAACGAAACGACGAAGTCCGTCTTCGCGTGTTCCGCAAGCGAGGAGACAGCACGATCGTCATCCCGGAACAACAGTTGCATTTGACAACCTCGCGCGGCTCCGGACTAAGACAGATTAAGTATTTTAAATTGAACAGAGGAAGGAGAGGTTCCGTGGCCGGGAAGGCCGTCCTTGGGGGTGGTCGAGGGCGGTCGGGGGGAGGGGGAGGAGGGGGTTGGCAGTCGTCGGAGTCGGGGGCTTTTTCCCTCCTTATCTGCTTCTCTCTTCGTTCTCTCCTGGCCGGAGGGAGTTCAGTTTTTATAATAAAAGACCGTAATTAATGCCGCCCTCCTTCTACCGCCGCCGCCGCTGCCGCCGCCGCCGCCGTTGCCGCCGTTGCCGCCGCCGCCAACCCCGTCCTTCTTCTTACCTACACTCCTTGGCTCGCTCTACCCTCCTCCTCCGCCTTCCTCGAGTCCTTTTCTCTCTGCTGCCGTCCCTGTCCGATTCTCCGGAGGGAGAGGGGCGCGAGAACCGCCCTGAGCTTTGCTTTTTTCCCTCGGACCAGCGGAGCACAGCGACTGCTTTCGAGTTTCTTTTCACCGGCGAAACTATCCGGGCAAACGTTTATCGCGTTTCCACCCGCTACCTTTTTCTTTCGGCATCGAGGGTGCTTCATTTTTTAAGGCAGACTTTCTCTCTCTCTCTCTCTCTCTCTCTCTCTCTCTCTCCAACTCTCGCTCCCTCTCTCCGGAACTCGGTATCCAGGGTAAAAGATTCGAGGTCATCGTTTGTTCGCCGGTCAGCGTTAACTATCGAGAATCATTAAGTAAATTGGCCGTTGGGGAGAAGAAGAGCGGGTCAAAGGAGAGGGCGTCGTTCAAAGCGATTTCGTTTTCCCGTTCGGGCTACAACGTCGCCCAAAGTCCACTGTCTCTCTTCTCTGCTGCCCCTGGAGGTTCCTCAAGTTTCCAACTTGCTTTTCTGACGCTCGGAATTAATGTTTCGACGCGTTCGATACGTCTTGCACCCGCGATTTATCGCGGTCCCCGCGCGGTCGTCCCTCCTCGACCGTCAGAATCTGGATCAACCGGATGTGAAAGCATGTTCAACGTAGAAATTCATCGCATCTAATTTATTCCGCTGCGGTACCATTGGTATACCAAGTAGTTTCCAATATTTCTCTTTCCTAGTGCCTCTTTATTAGCAAGAAGATAGTGGAGCAGAGACTTCCAACAAGGTAACAGGTCTTCTTGCGCTTGCCGCGGAGCTGCTCCGACGGAGTTCCGTGTTGAAGAGGAAAGGAACACGTGTCTCGTGGAGCACAACGACCGATAAACGCGTTCGCTTGGCACGTTTACCTGAAGGCTCGGCGTTGCACCCGGTCCGGGTGACCGTTAAACGTCCGAAAAATCCCGAGGGCCGTGCTGGAAACCGGTTCCGCAATTTTTATGGGGTCATCCGGTCGGTCGAGAGGGGAGGTCATCTCTCATTGAGGTCAGATCTCCCCTTTACGAAAGCCGCCAGGCCGGCCGGGCATCTGGTCATCGGGAATTAAAAAGTGCGAAAAAACTTACCTGACCAGTTCTCCGGCCCCCTGGCATACCGGCGCACACGTGGACAGCTCTCGCAAGGGTTATGCTAATGCGGATAGGGCCGTTTGGAAGCTGTTCCCTCTTGCTCTTCCTCCCTCCCTCCCTCTCTCCCTCTCTCTCTCTCTCTCTCGCTCTCTCTCTCGCTCTATCTTTCTCCCTTCTTCATGGTTCTCCTCGTCTTCTAACCCCCCCCACCCCACCCCACCCCTCCCTTTGGTCCTTCCACAAAAGCCACGCAGCACGCCAGGTAGGGTCACTTTTGAGGAACGGGTTTCCGGATTTTTTCGCCGTGATCAAAGGGTCCCGTGACGGGGTGGGGAATGGCCAGCGCGATTTCCACCACGAAACCTGGTTAGACGGTTTACTGGACACGCGCGATCAACCGCTTCTCGATCTCGCTCACGATCTCTCGTGTCCCTTTCGATCGTTGTTTCGTTTAACACGCCGATGATGCCCCGTTTTAAGAACTCGAGTCTCGGCGATATTTCAACGACTCATTGCATCGAATAGTATAGTCTTCAGGTTGACTCGATGAGCGATAATGTGAAAGCGCGAGTGTTCGGCTTGAACATAGACTTTCGTAATAAGCTCGGTTACTTATCGATCGTTCCTCGTCCATTCGATACGATCCTTGATAACGTGACAGTGTGAAAACGTGAAACATCTTTCGAGGCGGAAGTTGTGCCGGATTTTCGTGATTTCGCAATCGATCATTCTTGTCCTGTTTAAATTTATCTCTGATAACGCGGAAAATGTGATTTCTCGGTCGTTTCTACGGTTCGTTTCCGTTTCCCTCGACATTGTCGTTCGTTGACAATAAAGTTTCAAGAACGTATGATACCCGCTAACACAGTTTTGAAATACGCGTTGGTGACGAGAGGGAAACGCCAAGGTGTTTCGATGTAAAAGTTAATCATGGATTTCCATATGATTTCTCAGTCGCGGAACGTCTCGAAGCGGAATAAAGCGAGGGAAACAGCCGGAATTCATCGAGTCGCGCCTTTTATCGGCGACGAAGTTTGCGTATCGCGAGCCACGGAAGGAAGACGTAGTAGGAGTGCTCGTGTTACAGGATCGATTAACAGTTTGTTTGCGTGGCAAGTTTTGCGCTGCTTAGTGACGAGTGTTGACGACGCACGGAGTATTCGCCGGGCAGGGAGGAAAAATTCGAACCGATCGAAAATTCGCGGGAAACTTGGTCGAACAGCGGAACGAAGTTACACGCGCGATCGACTTTAAACTTTCATCTCAAGGCAGCGCCGCTTTAAATTCCCTTCGGAATCGCTTTGATTCCAGCGTGTCGCTTCGAATATCCTCGAAACTCGAGGAACACCGGCTAATGTCGCGATCCTTCTTACTCCTTTCTTGTTCTATGGATTCTGCGCGATTGAAATCGGAAAGCCATAAGCGAGGATTTTTCCTGGCTCGAGGGGGCGATTAAAACGAAATTAAAACTGCAAGTTTCACAAAAGCTTCGTTAATCCTCCGAGTAAAGCGCAACTTCCGAAAGGCCCTTTTGTGACGAAGCTCGACCGTGAATATCGCGTTTTATATCAAACTGGAACAAAAGTTCGTTTCTTTTAATCGTGTTCATTCCTATTTAACACGAGTACAGCGGCCCACGGATAGTATTTGAACATTTGAACACCTCTCGTAAGAAATATCGTTGCACACATATCGTAGCATGTTTAATACCATCGAAATATACGATTCGCTGATGCAGTCGAATTGACGCTTGTTACTACGGACTGTGCTATCTGTTAGACGGATATTTATCGCGGACTTTCATCTATCTGTGGGGAAATTTAAAGACGCAGGGATACAGAAAACGCGCGCAATATGCAAAAACACGAGAAATATTCAAGGTAAAGTACTAGTTACGGGATTTAACGGAGCACGTAGATCTTTACGTCGGTTCGTTCGTCTCTTCGTTCTTACGTTAACGAAAGTACGAAATTGCATAAAAATTTGCTTGTTACGCTTCAACAAACAACGATACGTACTTGATAATTACATATCCCTCTTGAAGCAAAAGTTAACGGAGAGAGAGAGAGAGAGAGAGAGAAAAGTTGACTTACATATTGACTGACCTACGTGTAGAAACGTAGAGGCGTACAATTACGAAGAATCATTTAAAGTTCTCTGTATCGCAGCATATAACGTTCCTCCGCAGCGGTACACTCGCACGTGTTCTTACGAAATTAAACAGATCTCCGACCGAAACAAACTGAGGCCAAACTCCAAAGCAAAGTCCTTTCCCTTAAACACGACCGAAGTGCCATAAGAAATTCCGCAGCACCGCAAACAGAGAAATGAAAAACCTCGCGGAAATTACAACTACCGTTAATTGCTTTCTACCTATGCAGTTACTTTCCGTGGAAATTGAGAGACAAACTTCCGTTGCGACCCCCGATTCCTTGATTCGCGGATGAAAGAGAAAAAGGAGAAAAAAGAGATAAAGGGATGATCGACGATGGTTCAGGTTTTTGGGGAGGAAACGAGGAGACGAGGAGACGAGGAGACGAGGAGACGAGGAGACGAGGAGACGAGGAGACGAGGAGACGAGGAGACGAGGAGACGAAAAATGCAAAGAAGAATAAAAGGAGTCCACCACGGCCATTTTACTTCGGAGTTTCTTTTTCCAGGCAATCCCCTCGTCGACTGGCTGCCAGTGGTCCGCAATAGCGAAAGGGGATGGAAGAAAACTCGGGGGACGGAAGGGTGGCTGAATTGGACGGGGGTGGTTTTTCTGACGTCAACCCACCCTCGCGAACTCGGTCTACCAGCCTCACCCTCGGTTTTCGGTAGGAATGAAAGACGAATAACATGGCCGATAGCTCGCTTAATGCTTACAACGCGCTTCACTCGGACGAAACTGCCACGGAGAACGCGAGACGGTCGTGGAAAAAATATCGATCGATAGACACGCGTTGATGCGAAGACTGTTGTTCCATTCTCTTCTATTCTCTCGCGACAAAACAATCCAGTCGTTGCTCGTGCAAGGAGACGATACGTTTCCGCTGAATCGGTCTTACGATGGTTATCACATTTGGCTGAAACAAAATTGGTAAAAATTAGACAGACAACAACGCGGCTTCGACAAACAGTTTTATTTATCGTACGACGAAGAAGTTGGTAAACTAGCTGTGCGCGATACATGTACGTACGTGGATAGCGCGTACACGTGCGCACCTATAGTACGGAATAAATGACACGCGTGTATAGGTGTCGTATTCGTACGTAAGAAAGCTTTTCACGAATCGCTAAGAAAAACTCACGTGGGCGAGAAGTATCGCGTTACATTCGATCGCGCAAACAAGCCGGAATCAAATTCAGCGTCTTTCCGCGAGCAAGCAAAGTACCAAACCAAGTTTCCATATTGAGTTTCCGATTAGAGAAACCCTGCCCCAAGATTTGCTCGTACTAACATCGTTATCGTTTAATTTCCCGATAGTTATACTTGGCGTAGTCTGGTCGTGCGAAGAATCGCCAACGGTTTTCGCAGTTTTCACGGGGGGAAAAAAAGAAAACTCGGCAAAGTTCCACCGAAAACCGTTAATCGCAGTGATTCGTTTACCAACGCTGTGACGGGCTATTTTTTGCCAGCAGATAAGGGTAATTAAAGTTAGAAACACCGCTGCATATCGAAGAGAAGACGCGGCCGGAGGGGTGGCGAAGGGGATGAATCTCGGTCCTCGGAAGAGAGGGACGCTTTTTGTCACTTGAAATATGTTGAACGTGGGGTGCGTTCGCCCGTTGCGGGGGCAAGGAATGATAAAATGGCGTCACCGAGACAAAGGGTCTTAAGATTTTTACCCTCTGCCAGCTTCTCGCCAGCCCTTTTGTCGTGCTTCTTTAATACGGGCGCCCAGTCAACTTCTGCTCGATCGACTATCTCGCGCTAGTCGAAGACAATGATTAACGTCCAGCAACGCAGGAGACGCTGGCAATCGACGTAAATTATTCGCACAAAATTCTCCCATTTTCCGTATCTGTCGCGAATCGATGCGACGTTCGTTTGAAAAGTTTTCAGTCCAACGGTCCAACAGTAGCATAAAGGTCTAACGGTCAATAGTCGTAGACGATCGTAAATAATATTTGGACCGTAATCGACGTACCGTAAAAATTGATATCCGTCTCGTAGATACGTGCGCACGTACGAACCGATCGTTCCTCGACCGTTTCATATAAATTTTACGTACAACGTCTATCGTACAACTTTTTCAACTCCTCGTATACTCCGTCTTATGCGAAATTAACAAACAGCTGTTTGATTCGACAACGAATAGATCGCCAAGCGCGTATATCTCGGATCAAAGAACGTTGCAACGTACTTAACCCTATCGCCGTCCTTCAGTCTTTATCTTATATTATTTTAGAAAGCAAACAGGCTTTTAGTATCTCAAGAAACTTTTAGTATCTGCTTTAGCACAGATCTGAGACATCCGTCTGGAATCTGCTACACGATCGAGCGCAACGATGATGCACGGCAGACGCAGCAACGGAGATAAAATTTGTTCAAAATTACACGTACACGCGGAATTGTACCGTACACGATAAATCTCCTCGACATCGATGCATCTGGCAAACATCTTGAACAATTGTGTCTCGAGGCTTCTTTGCAGCTCGAGACGATCGGGACGAACGACAACCGTTTCCCGGGTTGGTGTTTTCGCTTTGCATCTTAACGCTGTATTTATACGCGACGCCGGGGCTCGCTTGAGGGTTTTTGCCGGGCTTTCACGAAGCTCTTCAAGTACCGCGCGCTCTCTTCCATCTCGAGAAAATCTTTCGCGGCACGAAGAAGGAACAAAAGAACGTAGCCCCGGATGATTTGCCGGATCGCAGGGGTGTAGGGGTGAGGGCCTGGGACTGGGACGCGAAGGGGTTCGCCGAAGGAACGAACGAGGGTAAAAGAAGCGGGGGATGCCAACCTCGCCAGTCTTCGAAGGGGTTGTATTTTAAGATTCACCCTCGACTATCTCTGCCGCTCTATCGGCAAGGGGATGGATTTTTCCTTCGACTCAGCCGTCCAGAGGAAGAGACGGCGCGCGCCTCGATTACGCTACTCCGCGTAATACTCGAACACTCGTTCGTTCTATGCTCGTTTCTCCGCGCGTTCATCGATTCGATTCTTCTCGTTGGTACTCGTTCGTTAAGAGTTCATTACGGAGAGCTTTATTTTGTTGGCAGTCGTCGATGGTGGTGCGCGATCATAGACGAGAGTAGAAGCTTCCAAGACGCGGCACGAATGTCGATTCAGTGGAAACAATTCGTGTCTGGCCGGACACGAATGTATCTCTACCTCTTCCTTCGGCGAAGCTATGACCGACTTTTAACAGTCGCTCTACTATGAACAAACCATTCGAACGGGGCTATATAATTACCGTAAGATCACCACCGATCGAGAATATATCGCGCGTCATGGCCTGCTGGAAAAGTTGAAATAGCTGAGAACGTTGGAAGGCGCGATCGCGGAGCATCGGTCAAACGTTTGCCAGCTTCTTCGAGAAGCGCTTTATATCTTACGAGAGACCCTCGACTCTCGAAGGCACTTTGCCACGAACCGGCAACGCGACGCGAGGCTAGCTCGATAGACGCAACGAGGTTCAAGTGCCGCTCGCGGCGGAAAACACATGCCATGACACTTGTAAGCGCGACAGGAACGCGGCGCGACGCGATGGTGTGCTTACCGAACGAAGATCATGCGCGCAAAGGTGAAACAGTTTCTCTTCTATTGTTCGCGATTCGCCATCTGTCACCTTACTGATATACAATGCAATAAATAATCGCCTGTACTCCGTGACGGTGTAGAAATAAAATATTACCACAACTCCCGTGTTTCATTTATTCATTATCGCTATCCTTTCGTTCGTTCTCTTCTATCCTTCCGTATTTATTATCCGACATAAGTTTCACTTATTTATACGTTGTATTTATACGTCGTTGAAAACAATCGGGGGATTGTTACTACGAATAGTTTCATCGCGCCAAACAAACAAACAAACAAACAAACAAACAAACAAGCAAACAAGCAAACAGAAGATGTAGAGTCGTATAGACTTGTTAGATGGGCAAGCTATCCGTACGATCAGATGTTCATGCGGATTTTTATGCTGTATTTATGACACATATGGGAAACTTAAAAGTAGGAGAAACACGTTCATATAACGTTCGTATAACGCGAAAAACTATTGACAACATTTCCAAAGCAAAGCTCTGGTTATAAAGGTGAAAACCGAAATCTTCCGATAAATTCAATTTCTCTGCATTCGTAAATATATGAAACTGTAGAAAAATCCGCAGTCTGCGATATAGTTGCGGGGTGAAATGAAGTTCTACGAGATATTACGGCCAGTTGAAAAACTTCAAAGTTTAGGTCCCCGAGTCCGCGGCGTAACACCGTCCAACTATGTGACGTTTTCCATCTTCCGGTCAACCAAATTTGAAGAGACGTTCGCGCAGCATTCTCGCTAGCATCACGCTCGAGTGGATCTTTGACCAACGCCGAAGAAGAACACTTTTGTATTTTTATTGATTTGCCTCGTAAGGGGTAGTTAAGGGGCGCCAACCACCGGTCTTACTACCCCCACCGTTGGTCCAGCGACCCAGCCACCCCTTTTTCCGAGAGGCCAAGGGGGATGGATTCTCCTTACCTCCCTCCTGGTTCTTTTCCTTTCAAACCCCCACCCTGGGGGGCGGACTAACTCTCTCCACCGCTGGCTTTTCCAACGGACGCCGTTAAAGAAAAGTACCCACCGAAAAATAAAAGAACTTCTTCTTCCCTCCATTCCCTCCCTCCCCTTCTGCGCTTCGTCTTTTTCCGGCGGGGTGGCTCGCCGAGGAAGGCGGCGGAGGCGGCCAAGGAAATCTCGCTGGTGAAAAGGGAGGTCGAATTGCTCGCGGGCGAAAAGATTTCGAGGTCCACCGGGGGCCGACGCGGTGAGAAAAGTGAAAACTTTTCTACGGTCTCGTTCGCCGCGAGCCGAGAGAGAGCGCGTGAAAAGAAATAGGAACGAAGCAGAACTTTTACCGCGGTTTCTCGCACCCGTGCAAAAACTTGGCGGCGAGATTTCATTTTGCCGGGGCAATCTTCCTCTCTTCCACTTGCAATCTAATGGGACTCGCGTTCCGGCTGTTCCTTTTTCACCGGCAACTTGGTTAAAATAAAGAATCACCGGGGCTTCTTCTATCGTTTACGGTAATCGTTCGCCGTTTCGTACAGTCGTACGAGATATTATTCTACCATTCGGACGAATATTTTCACGAAAATCTATGATACGAACTAACCGTAGAAATAGAGGCAGCTGTGGTAGAAAACGTATAATCAAAGGGAATAATGGAAAATCGCTAGTATCGGAAAAAGGATCGACGACGTGCTTTGCAAGAAGTTTCTATGGCTTGTATTATATCTTGGCATAATCTGAAGATCAATACGCTGATTGAATCTGTTCGCTGATAAACGAGGAATAAATAAAAGATTAATTAATAACGCGTTTGGTTAACGACCGACCTTGCATTGTAACGTATAAATATACCGCGTCTGTCGTCGGCTTCAGGGTTAATTTTCAATCGAAAAATCGACGTTGTTCCATAGATAAGAACAAATACACGCGCGAGTCATCGAAGAAAAATATATAGGATCGTCTCGGTGACGCTAATTACACAGCGAGCATCTCGGCTCGTTTTCGCTGCATGCTAATTAACTCTTCACGCCGTGTAAAGTCCAAGCTCTGAAAAACCGACGAGCGGAGAGGCACGGAGGAAGAGACAGAAAGAGAGAGAGAGAGAGAGAGAGAGAGAGAGAGAGAGAGAGAATAGTTCGGGTCGAAGAAAAGGAAAAAAAGCGGTGCAAAGTAATTTACGGAACGCAAAAGAAAAAGGACGTCCGGCTTTCCCTCTTTCATTCTCTCTCTCTCTCCTCTTTTTTCCGTGGCCGTGTAAAGCGAACGGGGCAGCAGTTTATGACCTCTAATTAAGTGAAAAAGCTTCGAGCAAGTGGCCACTCCGGTCTGCGGTGAATGAATAGGACACCGATGCGAAAGCGGA